>CAMZMU010000073.1:1762197-2088371 GCA_947311845.1 Poa pratensis | reverse complement strand
CACACGTATATTCAACAGAAAACACATACAACGTACACGGTAGAAATACAGGAACAGAATACGTAGAGGAAACGGAACAAGGACGAAACCACGACATCACCGGCGTCGGAGACGAAGACGACCAGCCGCCACCTTGCCGCGTGCCAGGGAGAACTTTTCCCTATAGAAGACGCTGCCTAGCCCGTCCGCCGCGCCGCGACGGAGCTGTTGACGATGAACGACGGGGCAAGCGCCCCCCCCTGTCCCAGCCAACCTCTTTGCCGCAGCCGCCGTCGAAGCCGCCGCCGGAAGAAGTCGAAGATCTCGTCCAGTCCGCGCCAGATCCACCGCCACCTCAGATCTGACGGAAAGCAGAGGGGCTCGAGCACCACGCCGGGCCTCGAGCTCCAGCCAGTCCAGCGCGAAGACGAGGAGCTCCGAAGACCTCCGCCGCCGGAGAAGAAACGCGCGGCACCAAACCGCCCGCCCGCAGCACCACCTCCTCCAGAGCGCCGCCGGCGAGACCCCCCATCCTACCCTACCGTATATACAAGCCGGAGCCCGGGGATCCCCCACCCTCCCGCCGCCGGAGCGGCCGGCGGAGGGGAGGAATCCGCGGCTCGCGGCGCGCACGGTGGATCGACGGTCGCTCCAAAAATCGCCTTCCTCCTCTTGCTACAGTGGCGGGGAGGGAGGGGAGGGGATAAGCTGAGTGACACGGCTTAATATGACTGCATGACGACGGGAGAAATGGTCTAAGAAAATCAGTAGTCGGTCGCCTACGTACATAGGCGCCCCATGATCTTTATGGATTCCGGTGCACACCGGCCCGCCGGACCTGGACGGTTGGACAACGCAAGCACAGCATGGAGTAGTAGTACAATACGCGCTCCCGGCGATGGCGATCGAGTTGACTTGGCACCATGCCACCGTCGCCATCTCCCTTGCCGGCACCAGCGAGCTCGGCTGCTTCTTCTCCTCTGCGACTCGGCGAGTCAGCACCTGCCTCTCTCCAGTTGCAGTTATTCTATTAGCCGACGCGGTCGCCGTCGCACACGAACTGCCCACCGCGCTCCTATACTTTACACCCTCCCTCCATCGCCTCCTTCCTTGGATCACTCGCCACCATCCTCAACCTGACGTCTAGCTCCTCCTCCTCCCCTTTCAACGCCTCCCCAGTGCGGGCTGTCTGTGCAGAAAGCATATTGACCCACCGATGGATGCGTTGGCCGGCATCGCGGACGCGCCGGCGCCAGCGGCGTACATCAACAAGTCGTCGGCGTTCCCGATCGCCGTCGTCATCGCCATCGGCTTCATGGTCACCTCCTTCATCCTCGTCAGCTACTACCTCCTCGTCGTCCGCTGCTGGCTCCGCGCCGGCGTCAACGGCGGCCCCGGCTCGCGCCTGCTCCAGCGCTCCCGCCGCGACGGCGACCTCATCGAGCGCGTCTCCGCGGTCTTCTTCACCGACGCCGACGCCGACATGCCGCCCGGCGGGGTGGACGCCGACGTCGTCGCCGCGCTCCCCGTGGTCAAGTACTACCGCCGGGCGGCGTCGCTGTCGGCCCCGGCGCTGGAGTGCGCGGTGTGCCTGTCCGAGTTCGTGCCCGGGGAACGGCTCAAGGTGCTGCCCGCCTGCTCCCACGCCTTCCATATCGACTGCATCGACACCTGGCTCTTCCACAACGTCAGCTGCCCGCTCTGCCGCACCGTCGTCACCGCAGCCACGCCCGCCGCCACCCGCTGCGACGGGGACCACGACGAGCTCGCCGCCGCCGTCGCCGGCAGCAGGCGCATCGACGCGGTGGCCTCCGACTGGCGGGCGGGTCGTGCAGGTTCCCGAAGCACGGCGCCGTGGCCGTGCCGGAGCCCATCAGGCGGTCCATGTCCATGGACTTCGTCCCGGGCGATCGCGGACGGAAAACACCCAAGGGGACAGAGGGCGACGTCGCCGGCACTAGCAGCAGCGTCGTGGCCGCCCCAAGCGCCGGCGAGACGAGCGGGCGGGTTCGGCGGCTACTGTCGTCTTTTGGGGTCGGCAGGAGCTCGCGGAGCACGGTGCTACCCATCGATCACCTCGACCCATGACAAGATCGACAAGACCTCGACCGGGTTTGTTGATTAAACCCTTTGCTCGCGCGCCAATCTAGTTGAGAAGTAGCTTTTGTGATCATAGTCATCATACAAGGCAATGTACAGCTCGTAGGAGGAGACACTATAGCTTCTGGACAATCTTTTGCTATTCCATTGATTTGATCGATCTCTTGCGTGCACTCTCGATCGAATGTCCATCTGTTGTGCTTGCTCGATGCATGGCTAGACGTTGATGCATGCGTAGCGCACGGGCATTTCGGATCAGATGTCACCCAAAGTGTAACATTGCCGGCCACTCGATCCATATTTCTTCTTAATTCGAGCGCGATGTTAGTCAGTGGGGTGCTCCGTGCACTCCAAGGACATACGGCCATTTTCGGGTCAGATGTCAAGAGCTTAAGCGTAACATCGCCGCACCAAATCACCCATGACAAAAGCTCACATCAGCGTGACAGTTCCTTGGATATTTGCTTCATGTTTGGTCGTTCCTTGTACTTCCTTTCCTTCAAGGGACATGCATTATTCTTCGAGCCTGATCTGGACTTGTCACAAAACAATTTGCGCTTGCCTTCCAAAGTCACCGGATTAGGCTTAACCTATGTGGGCTGCGACTCAACGTCACAACGGTAGCCCTCAAGAGAAAAACGTCAGAACGGTAGGCTGTCTAACCCACGCATCACCATTTTTCTCCATGAAGCAAAATCCGTCACTTTTTAAAAAAAATCCGTCACTTTTGTAATATCGACATGAGCTGTACGTTTGTTCATTAAGCAATTGATCACCAGTCAAGAAGCTTCGCCATGACGTACCACACAACGGAAACAACACACACATGTAGCGCATCCTCCTCCACGATTAACTACCATATTGTACCTGCAACTAGGGAAGAGACTATCATTTGGGCCATCAACTTTCCCTAAGCTAATCACATGCATGAGGCCGTTGCAACCGTTGACCTTGTTGGATGGCAGCAGCCGATGATCGAGCCTTGTACACACCCGGCGAATGAGAGCGACAGACTATAGAATTGCGTGTGCAGACAGTTATATTAAGCTCTGCAAATAGCTGTCTCGCGCTTTGTTCGATCTGCTCCCTAGCATAGTCGTCGCATCGACGTGCCCATGTGGATCGTCTCATGATTAACGCTGCAAGGGGTTGACTTCACTTCTGTTTCTCGCAAAAAAGAAACGCATCCTGTAGTGGAGGTGAGCCCGGCCTTGTCTGCGCAAGGCGATGAATCATGCATTCACACGAATTGTTTTCCTAAAGGAAAGAGTAATACTCCCTATGTTGCTAAATATAAGATCTTTTAGCCTTTTTAGCCCACAAATTTTAGTGTAGATTCATGTCCATCTTACACTAAAGCACGTCTACATACGCATGGACCAGAAAAGACTAAAACATTTTATATTTGAAAACGGAGGAGTACTACATTTTTTTTGTTGTTCTGTTTCAAAAGTACATTTTAGGGATGGGGACATGAATAATAATAATACATACTAAAGATTCGTGAATTAAGTAAGGAAATGTTATCGAATCAATATTGGTCCTATTTTTAAAAGCAGCGAGTCGCCCTCGTCGTTTTCCAATAAGAAACCATTCCGAATCATCAATCGAGCAATTATGCACTTAACAAGTTTGGTAGGTAATCTTGATCTTTGACTTGGATCATGTTTAAGACCCGGTCACGCATGTTCTTAAATTTTCACCCGTGGATTGCTTCGTGATTCAGGAAGGGAATCTTTCGACGTACGTCTCATATTTACGTTACATTGCCCTCCAGCTCTAAACATTACTGAAACCCCAAGAAAATGTGCCTAAGCTTGAAAGTTAAGCTATAGCATTTACAGTTTCCCTTTTTTTCGAAAATTATCATATCATTTGTTAACAAAGTTTGCACAAGTAAGTTTCCACTGTGTATCCGTGTGCATTTTTTCAGGTGTTTTTTAAAACATACCAATATGTTTTTGCTGCAATCTAGAATGTGTGTGTGGACAAAACGTATATTTATTACTTTTAATCTTTGACTTGGATCATGTTTAAGACCCGGTCACGCATGTTCTTAAATTTTCACCCGTGGATTGCTTCGTGATTCAGGAAGGGAATCTTTCGACGTACGTCTCATATTTACGTTACATTGCCCTCCAGCTCTAAACATTACTGAAACCCCAAGAAAATGTGCCTAAGCTTGCAAGTTAAGCTATAGCATTTACAGTTTCCCATTTTTTTCGAAAATTATCATATCATTTGTTAACGAAGTTTGCACAGGTTAGTTTCCACCGTGTACCCGTGTGTATTTTTTTAAGTTTTTTTTTGTAGACATACCAATATGTTTTTGCTGCAATCTAGAATGTGTGTGTGAACAAAACGTATATTTATTACTTTTACTTGTTTTTGTGTTGATCATTATCTTTCTCTCGTCGGTCATTTTAGACAAGATGAATTCCAATAACTCTAGTTTGAGAAGTCTCTAGCTAGCTAGGGCAACTGGGGCACAGATTAGATTTTGTACATGAACCTTGGCTAGCTCAAGCATGGATGAGCGTTGACCTTGTGCTAAACCAACAGCCGAGCCGCGTACACACGGAGAAAGAGATAGAGAGACGCTATAGCTATAGCTAGCTTTTTTTTTTTTTTTGCTCAAATGAAAGAAAAAGACGCCATGGATGCATGATGAATCCGGACAAGTTGGAGTGGCCTTTGACTTTTTTGATCGTGAGAGCCGGCCGGGTGTGTGGCGGCAAAGGATTTAATCATAATCGCAATTCGCAAGTCAAGTGCATGCAAGCAGGAAGGAGGAGGACGGCTGGTCGATACCGCAGGCCCTCGATTGGTGCTGTTGCTGTCTGGGACGACAGTATCCTCAAGAAACGCGATCTAGCAGATGGATGCTGAAACTACTACAACTTGTTTGTGTCCATGCACGCGCGCACTGTTGCTGTGGCTGTTTCGTCAACTATGCTTGCTAGTTATTTCTTTCAATGGCAAAATTCCCGAGAAGATTGGAGACCCAAGTATTCCAACTATTCCTTACTCAATTAAGAATAATTATGTTAGAACCGTTCCATGTGATCTTGGTGCAGGAGTAAGTGTGATGCCATTCTCTCTTTATAAGAGACTTTATTTGGATAAGCTAATACACACTGATATCTCATTACAAATCGACGTATATATCCCTAGCTTGCTAGCCGTCGATTCGACGTGCCCATGTGGATCATCTCATGATTAACGCTGCAAAGGGGTTGACTTCACTTCTGTTTCTCAGAAGAAAAAAAAGATGCCAACTTGTGGTGGTGATCCTTTTGTCTTCAGAACGAATCATGCACTCACACGAATTGTTTTCGTAAAGGGAAGAGTATTACTCCCTCCGATCTGGAAAAGTGACGGGAAAACCTAAGCAATGAAACGTATAGGTTTGAACTGATCACAAAAATTAAATCCGATCAGAGGAAGTAGATTTTTGTGGTGATTCTGTTTCAAAAATACATTTTTGGGATGGGGACACATGAATAATAATACATACTAGAGATTCATGAATCAAGGAAATGTTATTGAATCATTGGTCCTATTTTAAAAGCAACGAGTCGCCCTCATCATTTTTCAATAAAGAAACCATTCCGAATCATCAATCAAGCAATTATGCACTTAACAAGTTTGTTAGGTAATCTTGATCTTTGACTTGGATCATGTTTAAAACCCGGTCACACATGTTCTCAAAATCTCACCCGTGGATTGGTTCGCGATTCGGGAAGGAAATCTTTTGACGTATGTCTCATATTTACGTTATATTGCCCTCCAGTTCTAGATATTTACTAAAACCCCACGAAAAATGTGCCTAAGCTTGCAAGTTAAGCTATAGCATTTACAGTTTCCCATTTTTTTTATCCTCGATTTATCATATCATTTGTTAACGAAGTTTGCACAGGTAAGTTCCGTCTATCCATGTGCGTAATTTTTTTCAAGTTTTTTTCTAAACATACCAATATGTTTTTGCTACGGTCTAGAATTAATGTGTATGTGGACAAATCGTATATTTTATTACTTTTACTTGTTTTGTGTTGATCCCTAAAGAGATTGGATTATCCGAATCGTGAAACTGGTTCATGACTAAGATTCTTGTTGACATTAACTTTAGTACTTTCACATGAACATGATATTGACCTCGACATTAGAACGCACGCATGTGTGCAAGGATTATTGCAAAACCGTCAGATGCCTGCACGATGCAGGAGAAGAAGGCGAGGCAGTGGTCGATTTAGTTCTTCAGGGAGGCAGTGGCTTGACTCAAATGGAAAACCACAACTAGCAGCTGGACTCGTGCGGCTTATTTATGAGCGTGTCCATCTATTTGAGATTTTTGCAACCATTTCAAAGTCAAATCCTTCAACTCTATACACACATTGTTTTAGAGACCCCAATAATTTGCAAAATAAACCTCGAGTCGGGATTATGTATTAACAAAAAATAGACCTATGTATTACCAAAAAATCGGATCATGCATTAACAAATTTTTGGATCACACATTAATATAAAAAATGGGATCACAAAAAATTGAATGCGGCATTAACATAATATTTGGATCACACGTTTGACACAAGGGTTCGGATTATCTTTCTCTGGTCGGTTTGTTAGCCAATATCAAAACCCTCGATCAGTGGCGAAGCTAGTGCAAAAAACCATTGGGTTCATCTCTTATTATTATAGTGTAGTATTCCAATATTTAGCAATATCACACTCTGGTTTAGTGAAGGTTTGATCGATTTCATTGGGTTCATGTGAACCCAATGGTTCTATGCTAGCTCCGCCACTGCCCTCGATTGGTGCTGTTGCTGTCTGGGAACCTGAAGAAACGCGATGTAGCAGATCGATGCTGATACTACATACAACTTGTTCGTTGATACACGCATGCACTCGCACTGTAGCTGTGGCTGTTTCGTCGTTGGTGCAGGTTGGGATGGATGTATTCAACGCGCACCGTATGTACGTATGGATGTGTGGCTGTAGCCCGACCACGATCTGGCGGCCCTTGGTGCTAGGCCAGCGCTAATTTTTTTTTAAATAATAAGCTTTTTTATTTAATAGGAAACGTGCCCGTGCGTTGCAACGGGAGATATTTTTTTCTTTTTATACCATGTTCCTCACGCACGATTGCACAACCGATGACGGGCTCGGCAACGTGGACCTAGCAATGTGCGTGAGCGCCGTCACCACTACAGAGAGATGGTACTCCGCGTAGCTACTCTTCACGGTAGCAACTGCCTCATCGGCGACCTTCAGATCTCCATGCGCACCACCTCGTGTTCAAATAACCCTATATATCATATTTTTAAGGAAACATCACCTAACAACAAATTCTTTTACATTGTCATTCAAATATTCAGTGTTTACACGACAAAACACACCTAGTAGTTAGATTGCACCAAGGTATCAATTACTCTGTATTTAGGATACTCGTGACCATCATAAATGTGCGTTCTCATATGTGTTGTTTTAAGGACTCTTGGAATTAAAAGCTGTGCTCCATATTAACATTACATGCGAGCTCCCAAACAATGGTGCTCTGGCTACCCGACTTTCTACTGCTAGTGCCCGGTTTTCCAGCGGACAGGGACCTTGCACGGTCCCTTTTCAATCTGCTTTTGAAAATTCTATAGACAACATTTAATCAAAGAAAATCATGCTTTTCCTGAAACTATTCAGCTGTAGTATTATCAAACTGAGAAGCTGCTTTACTATTCTCTTCCTCCATGGCAGTGATGGCCCTCTCGATGTCACAAACATCATTGTTCCAAGTCACTCAAATATTCTAACTGAAGCTTTCCATTCACAAAAAATGTACCTGCAAACGTAAACGGGGAAGAAGATAACAGAGAAGTTCGTGGCGCCGCTGCACTGCAGCGCCACAAAGAGAGAAAACAGAGGAGTTGGCGGCTGGATTTGGGGACAGCAGTTGCTAGACACTACCTATCGGGGGATTGGGACGGACTCGCTCGCGACGCCTTGAAGGAGCTCCGGCGGGCGCGACGGTATACCTGTGGTGCATCGTGGAGCCGCAGGCCGTAGCTGCAGCTCGTGCAGCAGAAGCATCAGAACGGCGGCCTGCGAGACAATCCTCTCCCGAGCAACACCAAGGAGCTCGCCTGTCCTGCTCGATCTCCGGACGGGTGATCATGCCTCTTATACCTGGCACGGGGATGCAGCCAAGGTTGGGGGAGGAAACGCCCGGTCGTCGTACTCGAGCTCTTGTACAGGGAGAGGGAGCTCGTCGTCGACCACGAAGGCAGCAGCTTCGACCAACCTAGTTCACGAGAGAGTTGTGACTTGTTAGTCAAGCGTGTCTAGCAGCTGCATCTCCTAACTCGCATAGCATCCATCAGATCAGACAGCATCCTGCAGTCGGTGGCACCATGGGCGACTGGACCGCCACTGTTTTCAGCATCACCGCACCATGACTCCATGAGCGCCTCCGTCGCATCTGAATCAGGCTTGGAAAATCACACGGATCTCGGCGGCGGCCATGATCTTACTTTGCTTATGAATCTGGGAAATAAGTAATCATTTATGAATCCGTAGGTTGAACGATGAATTAGGGGCATATTCATTGAGCACACCTAAACGCGTTTGCGCGTTGGAGAAATTCCATGGCAGCGCCCTGCAACTCTTCCCTGGTCAGCAGCGGTTCGGTGGCCTCGGGTGGCACGCAGGCGCTGTTCGAACGGTGACGACGGCAGAGGGTGGACACGCGGCGGCTGTAGCCGAGGGCCGCTGCATCTTGCCTGATCTTGAAGCACTCGCCGTTGGTATGCTCTCCTCGCCGTTCTTCTCGTCGAATCGCTAGCTCGCCATCGTGGAACGCTCGGTTTCGATTGTAAGTTGATCGATTTGGCACACGAATCGGCCGTTCCTATCTTTTAAGACTCAGAGAAGGGAAGAAGAGATCTGCCCGGGCACAGATAAAACAATCGGGCCGCTCCGTGTTGGACATAGGTACGACTGGGGCGACGGAGAGCTATTTTTTTTACTCGTTCGTGGCAGCGATGGGTAGTTTCTCCAAACTCCAGGGACAAAACCGTCCAGAAAAAAAGAACCGTTTTTTAACTTATGGGTGGCAGTGGTGGGTAAATATGTGGTTTGGTGGGAGGGTAAAATCGGCAAAAAATGACGTACCACAAGAAACTTTAATGCTTTTATTATTAGGTATAAATTTCCATAAATAATACGTGTTTTTTTATTTTCAAAAATATTATTCATTCGTCTTGGCCGAAGACGATTGGGTCATGTGGCAAGGACTATGCATGTGCATGCATGTGCAAGGAATCTGCATGTGTCAAGGACTATGCATGTGCATGCATGCAACTACCTATCGTCTTGGGCCAAGACGATTAGTCCTAGTCGTCTTTGGCCATGACGATTAGTACTAGTCATCTTCGGCCAAGACGAATGGATAATATTTTTGAAAATAAAAAACGCGTATTATTTTTGGAAATAAATAAAAAAAAAGCGTATTATTTAAAAAAATTAGCTAGGCCAGCTGCGATCCATCCGTGTCTGTCAGCTACTCAACTTGGCTGTCTTGGACGCGGTCTCTACAAAATTGTTGTTGTTTTTTTTTCTTGCGAAAAGGCCAAGCAATCTATTGATCATCAAAACCGGTATAAAGAATTCTAAAAGTAATAAAAATTACAAATAGTTCTTCGGACCACATAACGACGACTACAAACACTGAATCGAGCCGAAGGCGAGCCGCTATCCTCACCCCTCCCTCCCCGGAGTCAGGTAAAGCTTGTCATAGTAGAGTTTGTTGTAGTAGACAGACGGAAAGTCGTCGTGCTAAGACCCCGAGGGACCAGCGCACCAGAGCAGTAACCATAGCCAATGATGAGAACCGTAGATCGGAAAAGCCAGACTTGCAACCATACGGAAAAACACGATAACGGACTAGATCCCAGGGGATCCGCCAGACACACGCCTCCACGCGCCCTCTGTTAGAGATGGCGGAGCTAAGTGCAATAAATGGGGTCAATTGACCCCGGTGACTCAAAGAGAATCCTTAATAATTTAGTGAAAATTAGTCATCACTAGTGCAAGATGACACCGATGCCATGGAGATGACCCTAGCTGGCTCCGCCGGAGCGAGGATAGAACGAGGAGGACCTTATTCTGACTTCAAGAAATAGCCGCCGCCTCACCATCTTGAAGAAGACACTGAAAAACCTAAACGAAGGACGGAAACCCTCCCGCCGGTGAGAGGCCGTAATCCGCCACGCCTCCAAGGGCCTAAGGCCACCGGAGACGGAGCGGACCTTTAGCGTCGTCGGTGAGGGGGACGAAACCCTAGATGGGCTTTACGATCGCTTAAGGATCCCCTCTCTCTCCTCCTGGCCCTCACGTACCATTTATGTTGTTGTGTTGATGAGTGAAAATTGGTACTTTTATGCTAACAACTCCCATGGCTCAGAAGTGGCTAATTTTTTTTTTTTGAGAAGATAGAAGTTAGGCAAAAGACCGGTTTAGACAAACTATACCTACACCTAGCTAGCTCTAGCTGTCACATGGATCGGCGTGCCCGTTCATGCGGATCTTGTCATGAAAAAGATTGCAAGAAGAAGAAGAAGAAGAAGAAGAAGATGAAGACGAAGCCATATATGCATCCGAACAAGTTAGGGGGCCGGGGCCGGGGCATGTGGCGGCAAAGAATTGATCACAAGTGCATGCAATGGCTGCATTGTGAGGCGGACCGGTGATCTCGACGGAGGAAAGATCGCTAGCTGCAGCGTGGTGCATGCTGTTACCATCGGAGACTGAAAATAACGCTAGTAGCAGAGCAGGCGATGGTGATGCTTCTTCTCTTCCGGACGGTGAGATCGAGGCAACTGTTGTTTTTTTTTTAGAACAACCTGCGTATATTTAACAGATAAACCGTACAAAACAGCGTACACACACAGGAGTACAAAAGCAGGCCAGAAAAGCCAGAGCAAGAGCAACGACGCCGTGACCGACGCCGACGCTAGACCACCGCGAAGCTTGCCTCCATCCGTCGCCGTGAACGCTGGCAGAGCAGAAGAAGACAGGCCGCCGCACACCCCAAGGGAGGAAGCACCCCATGGCTTTACAGAGCAAGAATCGTCCGCCGACGAACGACGGAACATAGAACGATGAACGAACTTTCGCCTGGGCACCTCCGTCCCCAAAACCAGCGCAAGCGCAGCAGATCCACCACCAATCCATCTTCCACCTTGCACTGGGAACAGCCCGAGCAGTGGGAGCTCCTGTACAGGACCCAGATCTTCACGGCGACACCGGAGCCTGTGTCGCCCCGCCGGCGAAGACTAGGTACAAAAGCCGAATCATGGACGACGCCGCCGAAACGCCCACCATGCTCGGATAAGCAGCTCACAGCTCCACCACCAGCCGCCGCCAAGCCGACGAGCAAGAGCAGAACCAAAGCATCCTTATTCGCCGCCGTCTCCTCCACCATCGACCAGCAGAGCAGCGAACAGCACACACACCTAAGCTACCTAGCTACCTATAGCCTAGAAGCACACAGATCCGCCCGGCGATTCGGTCCCCCTCCCTCCTCCGCTGGCACAAGGCCGACAGAAAGGGGGAGGGCGGCGGAATCGCCGGCGGAAAACGAGTCTCCTCTCCGGTCGCCTTCCTTGTACTGTAGAGGGGAGGGCAGCCGGATAATCTTGATCTTGCCGATTCTTGGCAACTGTTGTTGTGTTGACGATGGAACAGGCGGAGCAGCAGCAGCCGCACGGACGGGACAGCGGCGTGGCCGTTGCAACGACTCGGCAAAACAGGCCAGGGAGCCTTTATATACGTAGCTCAGGTCCGCAGCAACGCAATGGGCTATTCTTCTTGCGCTTCGGCCCTTTCATTGCCAGGCTCGCAGAAATTTCACTCTTGGTCCGGGATGGGCCGGCCCCTTTAGAGCGTCTACAGCCAGCCGGCTCGCAAATAATCTGGTCACCTACGACCAATATCCCAAGGAAAAAAAAACGGGCTCTAGGTTATTATCTTTTCGACGAGTTCAAATACAGAGCATATGAAATGGCCCCACAAATGCACACACGCTTCAAGGGAGCACAGTGCAGTAGAGACAAAAAAAAGTGTGAAATCTCAAAGCGCCATCTTATCAAAACTCAGAGCACAAGACACTATAGCCCACTAGGGGTAAAAAAAAATAGTTTAAAATATAGACTTGGTATCAGAGCCATCCTGACTTTAGGAAACCTTAGTTAGCATGGTCGTTTGTCAAATGTTGCAAAAAGATGAATTTCTAAAGAAGAAAGGAATGAAGTATTTTTGAAAATTGCTTATCTCCAATCCTCTTACTTATGCAAAATTTTACTCCCATTAAAAATTACATTTTCCTTGGTATCCCTAAAATTTTGTACACCTCTCATTAAGTTTAAAATTTGACTCACTTGTTGCCCTACTGTATTAAAATTTTGATATACTTGTCACCTAACTAACTTAAAATTTTGCTTAAAAACTGTAGATGGCACTCCATTGGACCGAGTTCGTTCAGCTGGAGAAGGACAGCAAGCTGACGTTTGAGAGGGACTTGTTCGAGTTAACCAAGCTATTAGGTCGCCCCGCTCCAGAGTTTGAGAGAGCTCAGATTGATGTTCATGGTGTCGGAAGGCTGAGCTGGCTCATCAGATCGTCAGTTCGCAGGAACATCAAGTCTCCCAGTTCCCGGACGCTCGTCTTCACCACCAAGGAGGCCACCTGGGTTGATGGTCTCTGTACTGCTACACAGAGGATGCTAGCCCGACTTTGCGAGGAGCACAAGGCGGAGTTAGTAGACTCCCGTTTCCGGTTCTACGGGAGGCGCAACTGTGACGGACACCCTACTCCTTCACCTTACCACCCGATGTTTGGGAGCTACATCATGGACATGGAGATCTTACTTCAGTGCACTCAGGATGATCTGTTGCGCACTAGGATTCAGCTCCACTTTGACCGCGAGTCGCTCGTTGAGCTTCGCGAGAACAAGGTGAAGCTGATGGAGGAGAAGGTCGCTCTTCTCAGGAAGAGGGCCCAGCTGAGGAAGATTATCGTGAAGCTCCGCACGAAGGTGGCAGAACAGGACGGACTGATTAAGGATCTAGAGCACCATACTGATGAGATGGAGGAGGAGGGCGAGGATCTCCGCAAGGAGAACAACGCTTTCCTCAGTGACGATGATGACTTCGTGGAGGAGATGGACTGTGAGGAGGAGGATGATGAGGAGGAGTTAGTTGACGAGGAGGAGGAGCCACTCGAGCCAGTTCTCGAGGACGAGGAGGAAGATCCCGAGGAGCCAGCCTACCAGTCAGATGCTGACGTGTTAGAGCTGGAGGTTCCACCTCAGTAGGCGAGTGACTTGATCACTACCGCAGGATTAGGTTGACCCCTATCGCTAGTCGAGTAGAAGTCGTGGTTCTTTTGGAAACCAGATGTTATGTATCCTAGATGTAAGGTGATGTTGTAAGCTTGATGTTGTAAGCTTGATGTTGATGTGAACTCTTTGATGTGATGTTGGTAATATATAAATATGTTTGTCTTGTTTAAATCTGTGTGAACTATTTTCATATGAATCTTAGGATTAATCAACCACTTGAGAGATCATCTTTTCCCTTAGTCGAACTTTTCTTGTCTTGTCTCTTATACCCGTGTGCTTCAGGATGCCCCCCGTCGCAGCAATGCGGAAGGATCGGGATCAGCACCACCACCACCGGACCCAACCCCCACCCAACTTCTCGCACTTATCATGGAGGAGCGTGAAAATGCCCGGCAAGAGCGCCAAGCTCATCTCGCTGCCTTACAACAACTCGCAGCCGCTTATAACAACAACAACAATAACAACAACAACAATAACAATGGTGGTAACGGCAATGGCGATGGAAATCAGCGATCTACCTTGGGTGATTTTCAGAAGACCAACCCACCCACCTACTCCAAGGGACTTCACCCACTAGAAGCCGATGATTGGCTTCGCACCATAGACAATAATCTGGAAGTTGCTACTGTGGGAGAAAGCGAGAAAGTGTTGTATGCAACTCACTATCTCGCTGGACCTGCAAGAGCTTGGTGGTTACTAGGGTAAAAAAAATATAGTGCAGCGTTTTCTTAAAAACGAAGATATTATTTCCAAGTTTCGAAAAATTCCAAATTTTTGTTAGTAGAGACATGCACGGGTTCGCTACATATTTTCCAGAGTTCTGCTACATAAATACTTTTTTTTTGAGAGAGAGAAAGAAAACTCAATTTATCTTTCGACGTTTGTCTTTTTGTGCATATATGCCACGTACGGAAAGATATTTCGATGGAAATTTCGTCGTACATACTAGAGACGTACTCCCTCCGTTTACAATTAATTTGTCTTCTGCGTTTAGTGAAAGTCAAACTTTGTTAAGTTTGACCAAATATATAGGAAAAATATAAATATTTACAACAAAATTTTGACATTATTAGAATCTTCATAAGTTATATTCTAATATTATAGATGTTGATATTTTTTCATATATACTTGATCATACTTTAAAAAGTTTGACTTTAAAAAAAGCCAGAACGCGAAGTAAATAAAAATGGAGGGAGTATATGTACATGTATATTTTTTGTTTAGGTTTTAATACCGAAAAACAGTGTTTTTATTTTTTAAAAACTAAAGATCTCATTGGAGCTCGGCAGCTGAAGGGGATTTTCCTAAAAAATAACCATACCATACCATGACTTTATGGTATACTCCCTCCGATCCATAAAAAGTGTCGGAAGTATAGCTATGGATTTGTTCTAGCCAAGTTCAATTTCCATGACACTTTTTATGGATCGGAGTTTGTTATGAAGATCACAACAAGCTCCAAAACCCCACACAGAGAAAATCTAAATAAGAATCAAGAAAGATGAAGCCAAGTATGCAAAGATTTGAGCTCTCTCCAACTGATACGCTAAAGCTCAATTGAGAGCCCCTCTTGATAGTACGGTATCTATCCTATAACCCGGTCTCCCAACTAGTAACATGAGACCGGTAAAATAGAAACCCTATCAACATCATACATTTTCCTTGCGCATTCCACTTTAGCTAGATGGCATCGATCTCTGTGTAATGTAATGCAGTACCGTTGTCCGGCAGTGTGCAGGGTAAATGGCCAGCTAGCCGTGTTGGCCCTGAAGAGGGAGGTCCAACAACGTAGGAACCTTGCCTTGCTCGTCGTGTTGCCAACTTGTTATGCTAATTACGGCTTCTGTTACGATCGACATCCAAACCTCCATTATCTGTTTCTCACCGTGGTGCTACCCAAACTCATGCACGCGCCACCAGCAGTGCAGAGACCACGCCTTTTTCCTCTGTCTTTGCGTGAAATCTCTACCCCTCACACCGCGCCTTCTGTCTTTGCGTCAGCTCGCTCTCTGCATTTGCACCGATCGGTTGTCTCTTTGATCGAGCCGCTCCACGTCTCTCTCCCAGGCTCCCTCTCTCTTTCTGCCTTCATTCTCTTTCAACTGTATCCCGTCCGACCGGCTAGCGAACCAAATTACCGGCCGATATCTATCTAGCCACACCACAGCAGGATGAGCGAAACACCGGCATTCCCGTCGACGACATCCTCGTCGTCGAGCGTGCCGATGGTGGTGATCACGGTGGTGGGGATACTGGCCGCCTTCGCGCTGCTGGCGAGCTACTACGCCTTCGTCACCAGGTGCCAGCTGCTCCGCGCGCTGCTGGCGCCGTGGCGCGGCGGCCGGGAGATGCAGTCGTCTTCAACAACGTCGGCGGCAGCAGCAGCGCTAGCGAGCGACGAGCGACAACGGCGTGGCCTCGGGCTGCCGCTCATCCGCATGCTCCCGGTGGTCAAGTTCACGGCGGCGGAAGGCGCGGACGGGAGGAGGGTGTCGGTGTCGTCCGAGTGCGCGGTGTGCCTGAGCGAGTTCGCGGAGCGGGAGCGCGTCCGGCTGCTCCCCGGGTGCTCCCACGCGTTCCACATCGACTGCATCGACACCTGGCTCCAGGGCAGCGCGCGGTGCCCCTTCTGCCGGAGGAGCGTCACCCTGCCGCCGCTGCTGCCGCGGAAGGATGGTCACAATGACGACGACGAGCGGCGCAGGAGGGACGAGCAGCTCGCCACCAGCGACAGCAGCAGCATCGTGATCGAGGTGAGAGGGGAGCGCGAGAGCTGGGGCGTGGGAGGCCGTAAGGTCCAGCGGAAGAAGGCGGTGGGCGACGAGGTTGTGGAGACGAGGAAAAGGAAGGACGGCGGGGAGTTCGCGGTGGAGCCGATGAGGCGGTCGCTGTCCATGGACTCCTCTTCCTGCTGCGACAAGCTCTACGTGTCCGTCGTCCGGCCGGGAAGTCCTCGCTAGCTAGGCAAGTCCGACATAGTACGTAGTACATTCTTTGATCGAACGATCGTACATTGATTCATTTGTACGCTAGCTGTTGTAGTACTGGTAGTCGTACAAGAGGCAGCGTATGTACGTGTAAATTTGAGGGGCTAAATATGCATGTCGATAGTATATGTTTCATAGGGTTGGTCTCTAGCTAAGTGAGGATTGTGTGCAGTGCACGTGTACGTGGCTTGATTATTTGCATGGCCATCGATCTATCCGGACGGGCAGCGGGAGTTTGGCTCTAGCTACACAGTGAGACCGGGACTTGTCCAATCCACGCCTTGATAATACAGAGCGGAACAGGCGATCGATCAAGGCCGCCGGCTAGCTAAGCTAGGTAGCTCGCCGGCCGGGGCCTGCCGGCCACGCTCCATCCGTCTCCGGTCCCGGCCAGGCCATGTGCGGCTGCAGGCTTCCTTACGCAAATAGCCGAGTCAAAACAGATAAAAAACAATAGTACGAAGAACTATCATAATTGCATATGTGATGCAGTCAGAGGCTCAGAGCCGGAGAGCTGATCTATTTAACAATGAATCTTCGTACTGACAAATGAGATTACACAAAAAAGACCACGTGAGATCGACGATGTGCTGCTCCCGAGTACAACAACGTGGTGGGCTTCAGCTTGATGCTTTAGAGTTGCGCATGGGCCTCCTAGTTTTTTCTCTCGATTTCTTGGCCTAAGACAGGAATATCGTTTTAATATAACAGAAGTACTACATGGGCCGGGGCCCCTGCCTGCCGGGGGCCCAGGGCAGGCGCCCCGTTTCCCCGCCCTATGGGCCGGCCCTGTCGAACTGTTAACCCATATATGCATCTAGCAGCGGTTTTGGTAGTGAGCTCGATCTGCCTATAATATCTGCAGCTAGTTGATGCATGCACACGCGTGATCGAGGTGAGAGGGTTTGGTGGCGGTGGATTAGATTTGGTTAGCTTAGAACATCTCCAGTCGGGGCGTCCAAACGGTCGCCCAAACGCCTTTGGCGTGTGCCGGACACAAAATCGCCCCCACTCGCGGCACCCAAACGCGAATTCCGTCCGGCGCGGCCCAGTTTTGTGTCCGGCACGCCCAGTCCACGCCCTCAACTTGGGGAGGCTTGGGGCGGCCCCGGACGGAAGGAAACGTGACGCCACGTCGGCCTCCGACCCGCGGGCCACGCCTGGCAGTGAGACGGCGATCGCAATAAGTGCCGGCTTCCCCAAATTCATCCACAAAAATCGCATTTCCCCCGCCATCTCTCCCGCCAAAAGAAAAACCCTCGCGCCGCGCTGGCTCCATGGCGCCGCCGGCACCCAAGGGGGCAGCGAAGATGAAGGCGGCGGGGACGAAGGCGGCGGGGAAGACGCTGGGCGTCAAGCGCAAGACCCCCCCCCCCCGCCACCCAGGGAGAAGCCGGAGGCGATGAGGCAGGAGGATTGGGACCTTGACGTACTCCGGCGCCGATTGGACACGCAGAGCCGTTCCGGGCGCCGCGTGAAGCAGAATGAGAGGAAACAGCTCGGCACGGCGGCGCCATTGACGGCAAGGAAGATCGCCACCATGAACAAGACCGTCGCCGCCTTGAACCAAGCATTCGCCTTGGGAGGAAACCAAGAGAGCAGCGCCACTCTACGATGCAAGGTCGGCGGCTCGCCGTCGAATTCCTCCTTCTTCGTCGACAGCGCCGCCGCCACCCCTCGCACCAGGTTCTCCCCTGAGTACGGCGACAGCCAGCATCACGGCGGCTTCGACCCCAACGTCATCTTCCCTTCTTGTGGCCTGGATCTAAACCACCCCGTCGATCTGAATTCGCCGGCGATGCGGAGAGATCCCGCCGTCCAAACGGCCGCCAGTCGGAGCCTTTCATTCGACGCGGGCGCCTCCCATGTGATCTACGGAATGACTCCCGACGCCTCGGAGCTCATGCTGGTATGAACCCGCGTTTGTAGCCATGGCATGTACAATAGACGTGTGCATAGGCGAGTCGTGGCTACCGGCCTTGCTCCTTGTGTGTAGGAGACCGCCCATATCATGGACGACATCATCAACGACAACGCCCGAGCGGAGGATGACGACTACGGGTTCGACGAGGATGAGGAGTACTACGAGGATGACGACGAGGTCGAGGAGGAGGGGGTGGTGACCGACGCTGTGGTCAGCGAGCAGGCGGCGAAGAAGAAGAAGAAGAAGGACAGCCGCGGCATAATCTGGATGACCAAGGAAGACGAGTGCATGGTCGAATGATGGAAGGCCATTACTACCGGCGAGATCACCGGCACAAACCAGTCAAGCACCGCCTACTGGTCCCGGATCAAGGACGAGTTCGACGAGCGCCGGTTCACCAAGGACTTCTACAAGGTGAGCATGGTGCGCGGCCAAAGCGCCATCGAGCATAGGTGGCGCATCGTCCAACGCCTCGTCAACAAGTTCCACAGCTGCCACGAGAACATCGTCGACCGGAAGGAGAGCGGGAAGGGCCCGGCGGATCAGGTGACCGCCGGCTTGCGATCCCCTTGTTGTTTTGTTGCTTAAATACAATTGTGATCGTCGTCGGCTTGCTTTGTTGTAGGTCATGGATGCCCTTGTGTTGTACAAATCCATCAACAAGGAGAAAGACTTCAAGTTGATGCATTGGTACAAACTTCTCCAAAATTGTGAGAAATGGAAGGCGCACCGGCGAACTTTGAACAAGAACGGCCGCGCCGACCTCAACGCCGATCCCCAAAACTCGGAGGGGCGGCCATTCGGGAACAAGAAGACGAAAGCGGCCTTGGCAGCGGCGGCAAAGACGGATAGAGTGCAGTCGTCCATCGACAAGGTCCTCGCCGATGTTTGCTCCAACTCGAGCTTGAGGCGCGAGGAGAACAACGCAAGGTGGACGACCTTGATGCAGAAGGCCGACGTCAAGATCAACCTCGAGCAGAAGAAAGCGGCCATCAAGAAGAGGAATCAGTACTTCATGATCTTGACGGCCGACGTCTCCAACTTGGACCCGCTGGCGAGGGCGGCGCACAACATGTATCGCGCCGCGATCCTGCAAGAGCTTGGGCTCGTTCCGCCCGAGAACGGCGGCAACCACGGCGCCGAGACCGGCCACGGCGCGGACGGCCAGGTCGACGATGACCCCGACATGATCGTCGATGACCCCGACATGACTCAGCCCGGCTACGGCTACGTGCTTCAGCCCGGTGACAACATCTAGATCGGCGACGACGACGGCGGCGGCGACAAGCAGACGCCGGGCAACGACATCTCCCGGCGTATTTTGGCGACATATTTTGGCGTAGTGTATTTTGGCGGAACATTCGAATTTGCAAAATCTTGTTCGGAAAAAAAAACCTTTGGGCCGGACGATTTGGGCGCCGCGAGTGGGGAGCGAGGGCGCCCAAATGCGCCAAGTAGTCCGGGCGGCGCCCAAACGGCTTGTCCGGAAGGCGTTTGGGCGACCGTTTGAGCGCCGCGAGTGGAGATGCTCTTAGCTGGTGGATCCGGCAGCGGGCACATAAGCATGTAATCATTCATAGAGAGTGGGGCGCTAATGGCGGGTGGCATGTCAACGTTGCGCGCGGCGTGCTTTGCTTTCCGTCGAGATCAGCCAGCGATGCCTCCCAAGTAGCCCGGGGGACCAACTAACGAAACCTACCGGCCGGCCGGACATCCGTCCATGGTCGAAGATCGATCGATACAAGATCCAGCGACGTCGACCGCGGCGGCGCAAACGGCCGGCGGAGCTGATGGATGGATGGAACCCGACGACGGCGATCCAGGAAAAAGTTGGAGCCACCGTACCTAATCCGGCCAACCATCCATCCATCCATCCATCGCGCTTGTATATATTGCACGATTGGTGCTGGCCTAGCTAGTGCGTGTAGGGCAAGAGCTACTCGGCTCGGGCACTAGCTACGGGAAGTCCAGGGCCCCGTTGATTCATCATCGGCTACAAAGATATGTACGCACTCCCTCCGATCCGTAGAAAATGTCGGAGCTAAACCACTGACCATGTACGATTAAATACCACGACTGGCGTCAGTTTATTCGGATCCGAGTGAGTATTTGTGTGTTCATCAAGTCAGTCAACATTCCGTCTGTTTTTCCCCCTCAAAATGGGAGCATTGCCGCAGCCTCATTATCAAAACGATGCACACAATGTTGATTTTATTGCAAAACCATATCGACGGTTCCAAATTACCAAACGGAAGCACACACGAATTCTACCTTTTTGTGTGCTTATCTATCACCAAATCTACTATGGGTATCCGCATACGTGTTCCTTCTCTTGTAACTGTCTAATACTCCCTCCGTTCCAATTTAAATGACTTCTACTTGTCAACATGTGGATGTATCTAGACATGTTACAAGTATAGATACATCCACATTTTGACAAAGTGAAGTCATTTAATTTGGAACGGAGGGAGTACAACGGTATTGATGTTTTTTTAGATAAAGGGTCTTTTAATACTCATAGCATCACTGAGATACATAGTAGCATGCACCCGAAATCTGCATGCACATAGGCAAACGAACAGGAAAAAGAACGGCGATAACAATATTCATATAACGCATACGAAACTGGGGGGACGAGATCAGGCAGCCAACCATGTGGGGTAAAAAATAACCCTCCCTGCGTCCTCCAACCATATAAACACCTTCATAACTAGGTCTCGAAATTGCATGCATTGTACAGACGACCATATACGAAACATATGTGTACACCATTAGATCATATGCATCAGAGAAAAAATCTTGTCATTTCTGTTTTGTGTTGACTGATAACACTGTAGCTACTTTGTTGCGTATGTTTTCCTTCTAATCTCCGGTAACCGTCTAAGACAAGGTAGATGCACATATCATTAGCAAGTTGGTACGAAGCATTGGCGGATGCAGAGGGTGGGCAGGGTGGGCCGTGGCTCACCCAGAATTTTGAGAAATTTTTGGACCCCCATATCTGTGAAGCAGATTTGGCCCATTTTGGGCTCGTACGATCCTGATATTTTTTTTCCATCGCTCTGGGCCTCTGTCGTTCACGAACGTACGACTGGACGAGAGTACGAGTACGAGACGAACTCACGATTCGAAGGATCCATCGACCTGCTTGAGAAACCATGGCGACGACCACTGCGACGACCTAGCTGCTTGCTGCGCCGCCGCCGGATCCCCTTCACGGATCGACCCTCCGGTGACCTCCCGTCCCTGACCCTCCTCGCCGTCCCGCCCCCCCCACGCCCGCTCGGCTAGGGCAGTAGGGCTAGCCCCAGCCGCCGCTGCTGCCACCGGCCGCCCGAGCTGCCGAGCTCCTGTCTTTCTCGGAAGTTATTGCCACTTTGGCAGCCTCTGTCTTACACTGTCCACCGAACTGAATCGAATTTGTGATTGTGTAAATGTTGTCTAAATTGTGTAATGTGTAAATTGACAATTTCTTAGCAACCTGTTGATTGTATATGTTGTTTTTCCATATTTTCTTGTAATTGTAGAATTCGTTATAAGAGGAATAGCTATATTTTTTTGAATTTTAGGAATAGTGATATTGCGTCTCTTTTTCGGAAACATGAAGCGAAAAAGATGGTGGTAGATGATGTACACACTGAACATAGTGGGTTTGCGTTGGCATGTAAAGAGGGCGACGGGTAGTGTTGAAAGAGTGTTTTCTGCAATGAGTCCAGTGAAAATTAAGTTGAGAAATAGCATGGGTGATGAGCTCTCGAACCATTGCTTAGTGATATTTATTGAGCGAGAAGTTTTCTTCGAAGTAAGTGAAGATGCCATAGTTGGGAATGCGAGTCCGTAGAGTTAAAAAAAATTATAGTGGTCTAATTTTCTACTCCGTATTATGCTATATTTTATCAATTTAAGACTTTATTTATGTGTTTGAACTATTTTGCATTGGAATCATGCAAATTTGAGAAATATGTATTGATCTACAATGTCATGAATCAATTTGTTGTTTATATTGTCATTTGTCATCTTTTTTTTTTGGAGTGTGCCTACCCTCCAATTTTTTCCTGCGTCCCCCACCGGTACGAAGTGACCTTTGCAGAACAACGACGTAGGACGGCCGTGGCGTACATAAAGGGGCAGAGGCAGTGGATTTTTGGCCTGAGACATCTTTCTTCTTGTAGCGGGTCTCTCCCTCCCCTGTAGCCTATGTATCACGACAGATGCTCAGGCTTCTGCTAGCATGCATGCAGGTCTAACTGTTCGCAGACTGGAATGAGCCAACGGAAGTGCCCTGTAGACGACGACTCTGCCTGCCAACAAGCGGCAAGCCGGCATTGACCGCCAGCCGTGGACACATTGTTTTACCACTGACCACAATGTTGCCAAGAGGAAAATAACTAGCGTTAAGCCCATCTTGGTTCGTGATCCATGTCTGCGTGTTTTAGGGTACAAATATACCTGCTATAAGGCTGCAATATTAGTCTATTTTTAGCTCGGCGGTTAGACTGGTGGATACTCGAGAGATGAAGAAGCATTATTGGTTACTCAGCTGCAAATGCCAGGTCGACATATTGCAGTCTCGTGCAGTATTTGGTACCACAATGTTTGCCTAGGGATCTGTTAGTAGCCTGGCAATTGGCGGTACAGCTGTACTATATGTTTTTGGTACAAAATTAATCCAACCAGAAACAAAGCAGATATGGATTGTAACATTGAAGATAAAGAAGATGATACAAATTCCATCGGCCTCCAAAAAAAATAATGTCAAGGGATAATCGAGACATCGATCGATACACAACCAAATTATTAAAACATAAAAGAAAAATAAATAAGAACATGGCCCCGCAAAAACTATCAGCGACACGCAACAGCAAAAAACAACCATCAATAACACCGGCCAAGACCATGGAATGATGTTCTTCAATAGCGACGCCTCCAGTAAAGAAACAATCCACAAACGCAGCCTCGCCCCCTCTTGGACTAGCATGTCATAGGATCATTACCGTGGTGCGGAGGGATGTCCAGCTACGGACACCACCATAAGTAGCCTTGAGTGGCTCCATGGCGACGTGACGACCGAACTTGAGTGACTCCATGGCGATCGACATGACGATACACAACCAAGCCTATGGTGGTGCTCGACCACTTCCACACGCAGTGCACAATCGCTGGTGTTACACCATCATGCCAAGAAAGAAATGGACCGGAGGGGGAAGGGAGTGCCACAGCTACCTTTGCCACTGGGCCTCTGCCCCATTCTCAATCGATCAATATATATTCACGTGCGAACAAGCACTACGACGTGGCCCAACTCTTGAAATGCAACTCGGCGAAGAGGGGAGGATCTATCTATCTAGAGCTAAAGGTTGCCATTGGAAACGTACGAAGTACTTTTTTTTTGTAGCTGGACTTTCCCGCCCTGTAGCCTACACCTTGGCATTCAACGATATGATAGACTCTCAGTAGTATTCTGCTATCGGGCAGGTTTAACTGCTTTTTGGGTCGGGAATGAGCCAACGGAAGTGCCCTGTAGACGACGACTCAACAATGGCCAAGACGACGTATATATAATATATGTACGACCTTGACCGATAGCCGTTGTTTTACCATTGACCACAATGTCGGCAACGACGCCTTTACCGTGACTCACTGTCAGTCGTCACTGCTGGGCTGAAATGCCAGGTAGACAGCTAGACAGATTGTAGTGTCTCGTGCAGTATTTGGGTACCACATTGTTGGCCCTAGAGTTAGAGGCTTGTGTTAGTTAGTAAGTAGCCTAGCGGTTGGCGATACAGATGTAGTCCGAAATTTAACATGTTTTAGCATTTTCTGATATGGATGTACGTAATCCTATATTAGTGGGTATTTTAATTCGTATGAAGTCTTTTTTTTTTACTAACAACGGGAGGGGGCAAAACCCCTACCTGAACTTCTATTTAAAAAGGGGTAGAGCTAAGGTAGCTCAGGGTTTTACATGCAAGCAAATTACAGGGAGAAATAGCAATGCTACAAAATCATTGTCCTGACCAAGGATACTAGTAACTAGTAATGTTTTCTTCAAGGGAAGAAGAAACTAATGTTTTTCTAGAGAAAAATAAATTAATGCTAGAGACGAGGGATTTTCATTGTAAATAACAAGGATATAACAAATCGGGTATTGATTTGGTCCCATTTGAAGAAGTGGAGGCATGCAGCAGCATGTAGATCGAGACGACACATTAAGCAACTGACAAAGGGCAAGCTGTAGGTGACCATGGAAAGAGAACAACTCTAGTGAGTCAGTCGGTTGGGGTGTCAGGAGCAAACCTCTTACCGCTCAACAGTGTACTTGTGCAAGAGAGACAGTGCTCACGAGACTCGATCCAGCAAGCATCACTGCACGCCACATAAATGGCTACGCCTTGCTTGACTCAAAAACGGCTACTGCATCCAGAGGAAACGGCAGAGATATCTCCAGCCATTCGACCTTGCGTAGAACAAGGCACTGCGACGGTTGCGTTCCAGTTTGCCTCCACGATCCACATACTCTTCCTACCAATCCAGAATCGCATTTCTCATCTATCCATCTACTGCTATCATCGCCAACTGATGCAAGGACATATGTACTAGCAATCATCATTCACAACCAAGATCACAATCAATGCCGGTTCACGCATGAGAGAGCTGTGTAGTTCTGCTGAGGTGAATGGGACTGTTGAGGTAGCAGCATGATGGATGCGGTGATTGAATTGAATCCAGCAGCTTGCACCGTTGGAGACCACGGCTGATGCAGTAGTCATCTCTGGGGATCTCTGATGTTACTGGACGCAGCAGCAGCAGCAGGCAGGCGCCATTAACTGTATATATCAGTCTCTGAATGCATATGGAGGAGGGGATGACCACGCGTGCCTGCACACTGCTGAGCTCGTCAACAGAAACATGCCAATAGATAGACAGATGGATGGATATTTGCCAGCCGATAACAAACATTTCTTCTTGTTACCTTTCATCCTGTCTGCCGGCGTCTGGGATGCCACTTCATCAACAGGGATTAATTGGTCCTCTGGCCAGTCCCACCATTGCAACTTGCAAGGATTCATGCACTAAATGGTTTGGCATTTCCAGGAAGAACAGGGAATTGCTGCCAAGAGAGCTGAATAACGAAGCACAATCAGCAGATAGATTAAACATGCGAATTCGTTGTGGCGCAGGATAGACACTAGTCTGACGGTACCTCCTCGCTGAAGCCGCTTAACTGGCACCTGCAACTGCCATCAAGTGGATAAACTCCAAAGTCCAATGAACGCCATCAGGTATCATATCAGTTGCAAAGTGCCAAATGCAACCCAGAGTCCAGATCAACAAACAAATGTAATGCTAGCTATGTTGGGAATATTGTATATTCAAATAAGAGAAGGGGATCCTCTACAAGTACAAAATATCTATACAGGTGAAATTTTTGGCGCATCTAGTTAGCATGGCAGAACACTAAAATAGGTGTGCCATATTTGGTAGCACACATGAGCCTGACCTCATGTTTTAAATAGAAGAGGATCAAAAATTGTAATATGGGTCTCATATTCTCATATGGCGTACATATCACCCTATTCAGTAAGGTTATCTTAATAGTAACAAGAAAGTTCAAGGTCAACATAAAAAAAGGAAGCAAACTATAACTGGGAATAGTCAAACTTGACAGAACAAAACAAACATAATAAAAGGGTTGTTTCAGAAACTGCATTTGTACATAAAAAGGAGTTATATGCTTAGAGGACTAACTTTCACTGATTAGGGGGCATTAACTACCGGACGAGAACAGACTAATACTAGAAATTATTCACAATCATTCATGTTGCAGTGCTAAAACCTGGGTTTAGACTTAAATTTGTTTTTGCCAACTCTAAACTTGACCCTTCAAATGCACCAGCATGTGCAACTATTGGGCGACAAATTCAAGTAATGATATATAAGAAAAACAATAAAACTCAAACCCGGTGAGGATGAACATGCATTCACTTGTGAGTTGTGACTTACCAGACTATTTGGATATAGACACATTTGTCAGCACAGTCAGTGCTGGGATCTTTTACAGGACATTGTTTTGTCATTTAGCCAAAGTAGAAGCCATCTTGCCTCTACTCAAAACAGGAGGAACAACTCCTGACTTGGAGACTATTGTACATGTAACTCGGCATTAAGAAAACAAAAATGTAACTCCACAGATGACCAAGAAAAAAAAACTCCGCACTCAGCACCTAATAGTGAAATCACCAAAGAATCAAGCCTGTGGCAGTCCACACTTCCCCAACGGAGATTACATGAACAAAGAATGTAGATTGCTGGGCAGCGTGAATCAAGATATCTGATGCAGAACCTAACACAATATAAAAAACAGTAACTCGATGGGCATTAGTTGTACCGACATTTGGAATTTGGCAGGTATTCTATTTAAACCATAGAAAATTCATATGACATGATCACATCTAATTCCACTGAAGTAAATAATCTGTGTAGTGACAGTGGGTACCAAAATAATAGTTAAAAGACCTCGCAGGTCACTCATAAAATCTCCATTTACCACTGAGTCACCTTCATCAAACAGATTCCTGGAGAAGCACTACTATCGGCCTTGAGGAAGCACGGGCAATGAATTTGCAGGAAATACTGCATGAGGTTGCCCTTCAGCCTTCATCCTTAGCTGAAACAGAAGCCTATGAGACTCTCTTATCTCCCATGACGAATCAGGGCCACAGCTTTCATACGCAGCTATAACTCGCAGTTGATAATCCTCTGCATCCTTGTAGCTGCAATACGAAGCACAGTATCAGACGCAAATAACCACAAGGGTGTCATATATTAACTGACATATAAGAAGTTCTTTACTATAAATTGCTATATGCCATGAAATTGCATTAAGTTGTCCATAGCGGATCTCTCACACTAAATATATAATTTTTCGAGAAAACCACCAAGCACAAGTTTAAGTTAGCAGACAAATAATTGACTGCTCAGCAAGTGAATATGCCTTAATGGAACAGACTGCTTAGCAAGTGCATATGGTAATTGATGCAATATCTATTTGTTACCATGTACATGCGCCAGATTAGGGGGAATTCAATTCCGCAACATGCTGATAGTATCACATAAGCCAACACCAAAAGCATTCTCTACAGATAGTTCAACTATTATCATAAGAAGATAATTTCGCATTCCTTCCTTAGTCCATAGTAGGTCTGGAGTATGCTCGACACAGATCAGTTATAATTACCATATTTATGTTATATACCTTCTCTGCCACCAGTAACAGATAAGTTCTAGTCCCTCCGTTCCTAAATATAAGATGTTTTAGCCTTTTCTAGATTCACATGTATCTATGTGTATCTAGACACATATTAGTGTGTATGTTCATTCATTTCACTCCGCACCTAGACACCATGTGAGATAGCTAGAACATCTTATATTGTGGAACGAAGGGAGTACATCCCTATTTGGCCTGGCTTATGGTTACAGTTTTGGGTTGTAAGCAGGATTTCCCCAACTCCGCCTATGTCTTCTAGGCATAGCCGGTCCCAAGCCCGGTAAAGGAGGAGGGTTGTGATAGGCTTGGCGAGCCAACGTAAAAACTAGACAGTCCCATGGGTATGACACCCTTTTGGGCGACAGTAGTACTAGGCTGGGTGACCTCCTGGGAAGTCCTCGTGATATGGTTTCCTATCTAAGGGTTGTGATAGGCTTGGCGAGCCACCGTAAAAGCTAGCCAATCCCATGGGTATGAAATTCATTTGGGCGAGAGTAGTACTAGGATGGGTGACCTCCTGGGAAGTTCTCGTGAAAGGGTTTTATATCTAGCCTACCCCAACTTGTTTGGGACAAAAGGCTTAGGAGAAGGAGAAGAAGAAGCAGGATTTCCCCGTTAAAATAAATCACATTAAGATGTGATACCAAACTTTGTGCAGAAAAGATGAGTTACTAGAATTAACCAATTCGACCAATTATGGTCATGTGATCAACAGTGGAGATAAGATCAATCTCAGAACAAAATTGTGGTGTAAGCAGGATTTCCTTCTAATTGTGTGCAGTTATTGTGTATCTCAACGTATTTCATGCAGAGCTACCCCTTACCGTTTTAGATACCACAGCATAATTTTCTTCTCTTCCAATATTCCACCTAAGCTACCCCCAGATTGATATGGAAACAAAAAGTGTGTCGGCAAGAATTTCAGTTTTAATTTTGCTACTACCAACTGCATATATTGCTGAGACTGTTGTATGCAATAATCAACAACAGTGCGGCAATGTTTGCAGAATGACCTACCAATCATATTTGATTGACACTGCACCATATAGTTGCTCGATTAGTTCATATAGGAAACTCATATGTTATACCGGGTGTGCTGCAACACACACATAACACATATACAATGTTGACGACATTTCTGAACAATGTAACAGATTTTTCACTTTTCTATGTGATGGCGGAATGGGAGTATGACACTGCAATCAAGATGTTATCCATAGACCATAGTGCATCCACTTACATAGATGAACTATGGATAAATCAATAACCTAGTATGTAGTAACCAACTTACTATGGACACCTAGACAGTACAGTAGCATCAACTTATAGATAACTCTACAGGATAGCAACATCTGGATAAATCAATATGTTATCCATAGTGCATCCAGTTAAATAGATGAACTCTGGATAAATAAATAACCTAGTATGTAGTAACCAACGTAATGGACACCTAGACAGTACAGTAGCATGAACTTACCGATAACTCTACAGGATAGCAACATCTTTATATCATAGACTAGCAAATGTACCTCAACGAAGCGAACAGTCAGAATATGAAAGGGCAGAAGAAATTACCTCCCCATCAGTCCATACGCATTTGCAATCAACTGAAGTATCTCAATGGAGTCCTCATGTTTCGGCCCAAACGCAGCAGTAATGATGCCACTCGCAAGATCATAGAACTTCACAGCAGTTTGCAGTTGGCCCAGTTCAAGATCAGCGTCCCCCAGATTCTTATAAGCAAATCCTACCCCGAAGTGCAGTGGTCCAAAGCAGTTTTTCAAGTTCCCGACCGCTTTCTCCAGAAAAGGAACTGCCTCATCAACTCGTTTCGTCAGCAGGAGGAGCCAACCCATCCTCGCCGAGATACTCCCTTGGATGTGATGCATCCCCGGGACACCCTCAAGAAATGCAAGCGTCTTCTTCATCAAACACAAGGACATCTCGAACTCAGTCATCGCCTCGTATAGCATCGATATCTCCGTATACGCGCCGGCCACACGCTCAGGGTTCGCGGATCGCTTTGAGTCTAGAGTCTCACGAGCAATCTCCAGGCACCGTCTGGAGTCACTGAACCTTTCCTCGGAGCACAGAATCTTGGCCATGCCGACGAACGCCAGCGCGCGCTCCTCGCTGTCCTTGCTCGCCCGCTTCAACACATTCTTCAGGTCATTCATCGCGTCCTCCGTTTTCCCCAGCAGGATCCGCAAGCCGGCCCCGTCGACCTCGACCAGAGAAAGCTCCGTGTCCAGCCCCAGCCCCTCATAGACCGTCCTAACAAGCTCATTCTGCTCCAGCGCCTCCTCATTGCGCCCCAGCCCGGTGTAAGCGACCATGAGGATCCTCCGGACCTTAGCGACCTCCGCAGAGCCATCCCCAAACCGCTTCTCGGCGATCTCCAGCGCCTTGAGGCACAAAGGCAGCGCCTTGTCGAAGCAGAGCACCCCCACGTAGGCCTCGGCGGCGTCCCTGTATGCGTCGCTTAAATCCGTGCTGTTTTGGTCGAGGTGCCGGGCCTTGAGCTGTAGAGAGCGGTGGAGGTCGGCCGCCGCGTCCCAGCGGTGGCCCATGGCCGTCTTGGTGCGCGCGAGCTGCTCGTGCACGGCGGCAGCGACGGTGGCCACATCGGGGGCAGCGAGCTGCAGGGAGCCGACGATCTCGGCGGCGGCGTCGAGGGAGTCGAGGCTGTCGCGGAGGCGGCCGAGGCGGGAGGCCGCGGCGCCGGCGAGGCGGAGGGCGCGCGCGACGGGGAGGGACCACCCGCCGTGGGCCTCCTGCAGGGCCCGAGTGCCTCGAGGGCGAGGTCGAGGACCTTCTGGTGGTCCCCCGAGGACTCCTGCAGCTCGGCGGCCTCGAGGGCGGCGAGGGCGGCGGAGGGCTGGGGGACCGGAGCTGGGTGCGGAGTGGGCGGGGGTGGGAGTGCGACTAGGGCTCGGGTGGAGAAGGGGAGCGGGTGGTGCGGGCGGGGAGGCGGGGGTTGGCGGAGGAGAGGGAGAGGGGGTGGACGGCGGGCGAGGGGCTTGGATTGGGCAGCGACGCGGAGGAGGGACCGATGGAGGCGCCGCATCGTCGCCGGGATGGTTTAGCGGCGGTTGTGGGACGGGATAATGGGCGAACGGCCGTTGGGCGCCGCCGCCGGCGGGCAGTGTGAGCGAGCGATCGGGTGGTGGTGTCCGCTGGAGAAAAATCCTATGCGACCTGGTCGTTCCATCCGGAACGGTGGACCAACCTCTGCGCTTGCCACGTAGCAAAACCAATCTCAAAGCTCCTGGCCACTTATTCCCCAATTCCTATAATCAAATCCCTAATCCCACGAGCTCTCCTACACGACGGCGTAGCTCGTTGACGACGCCGACGCGGCGCTCCAGCTAGCAAGGAACAACCTCCACCACGCCTAGCGGCGCAGCTCCTTCCGACGGCGTCGCTCACGGCCCCATGGACGCTCCAGGTAGCCACGGCCGGCTGCCCTTCACTGCGCCCGGCGGCGCAGCTCCCTCGCCGTAGCTCCCGTGGCGCCACCGGCGCTCCAGCTAGCCCGACCTCTCTCCTCCACGCCTTCGTTCGCGGCGGCGCTGACAGTCCGCCTCAAGTATGCCCCAGCCAGCCGTGGTGTTGCCTGGGCTGCCTCTGTTTCTATGTTCGACAAGCGCCACTGTTAGATGGTGTTTCAGTTAGCAATACGAGTGCCAGGAAATTAATTCATGTATGTGATGAGAAATGAGATGCTTCCGATTGTATGAATGATTGGATGTACATGTTTGCAGCAACATTCTTTCACTTGTGACATTTGGCAAATATATTATGAGACAAAATGCAAAAGATTTGACAATAGCAACAAATAGTAATTTAGCTGACATGCCAAGCTAACTAGCATTAAGGCATCAACATGACACATCACAGTTGAAATCCGGATGTACTGGAACCTTCGCCGAAATCCAATTGACGAGCAGTTGGTGTTGTGCCATCTCCATGAACCTAAAACAGCAATCTTGTAAACTCTCCATGAATAGGTGGAAGAAAAGCTGGCTGATATTCTTCAAAAGGCATAGTTGTGTATGAATTTCTATTATCAACACAGTCAACTTGTAAAGCTTCAGCCGAGGGTGGAACAAGTACTGATTCATTGGCCGCCACACCCGCTCCATTGCCGTTCGCAGGGATGCCGTCGTCTTCGAGGTCGATCGCCATCTAGCCAGATCGTCGCAAGACGGCAGGAAGACCGATCGGCAATCGCAGGTAGACGAACCGTCCAGGCAGAAGCTCGTGGGATTAGGGATTTGATTATTAGAAATTGGGGAATAAGTGGCCAGGAGCTTTGAGATTCGTTTTGCTACGTGGCAAAGGTAGAGGTTGGTCCACCGTTCCGGACGGAGCGACCAGGTAGCATAGGATTTTTCTCCGTGTCCGCTGCCCTGGTGGTGTTTTGGACCAGCCCAACTGCCGCCGAACATAAATGGATACGTCGCGTCTGGTGGATGTGCACGGCCCAGTGGACTCAAACGAGCAGGCTTTCCTTATTTTGGGCTCATTAGCCAACTAGCTCCACGCAGGTCGATTCGGCCGTTCCTCCGAGGCTATCCCCCGGAAAAGTTTTTTTTTTACAACAAGAGGCGCCCGAGGCGCCAATATCCTTCAGCTCAGAAACCGTATATAGAGTTTTTTACAGTGCCTGTCAAGCAAATAGTAGAAAGATTTTGTAGCGTCTGACAGGTAGATTGCCTATGAGCTGAATTCATACAACTAAAAGTAGGCTCAAACCGAGAAGATCGTATTGTCTGTTGTGCACAATTGTGAGTAACACCGTTGATATCCCTAGATATGTGGAAGATGTTGGCTTGAAGGTGTGCTGAAGAGTTTCTGAAATCCAAAACCTGCTTTCTGACTTTCCAAGGGACTGCACAATCTGTGAGAGATGACACCGTAGCTGCACGAGTAAGAGTAAGACTATCAGAGAAGAATGTGGGTTCGTGCAAGCACAGTGCCGACGCCACCTTTGCTGCAAGAACAAGGGCCGTCACTTTAGCCTGCAACACCGACACAACTTCCGTGTTAGTAGCCTGAATAAAGATGTCGGAGTCGTGTCCATGCTCCTAAGAGTGACAGTAGACACCCAGACCCGCCACTTTCTGACCAGAAGCGGAGCTCATATTATGCGTCCACGCCGCATCCACATAATTTGATCTTACCGTGTAACCTTGCGCAGTAGGTGGTTCAACCTGAGGGACTTGATGCTGGATACGTCACGTGTGACAATCAGTTCTGCCATTCCGCCGTCTCCACCGTTCGCATCTCATCAGTTTTGCCACTTGAGAGAGGTGAGAGTTTTTTCTGCGAAAAAGATCACCAATCTATTAATCATCTACAGCAGTACAAAAGAGCCAAAAAGTAATAAAAATTATAGATAGGTCATTCGACCACCTAGCAACGACTACGTACACTGGAGCGAGCCGAAGTCGCGCCGCTGTCCTCACCCTCCTTCACAGGAGTCAGGCAAACCTTTTCGTAGGAGACCTTGTTGTAGTAGACAGACGGGAAGTCGTCATGCTAAGACCCCAAAGGGCTAGCGCACCAGAGCATCAACCATCAACCATGGCCAAAGATGGCAACCGTAGATCGGAATAATCTGACCTGCAACCATACGGACGAACACGAAAACGGACAAGACCCCAAGATATCCATCGAACACACAACTCCACGCGCCCTCCACTAGTGCTAGACGCACCACCGGAGCGGGGATAGGGCGGGGAGTACCTTATTCTGATACCAGCATGTAGCCGCCACTTCACCATCCAGATGAAGACACAAAAACTATAAAAAACAGCAAACGGGAACCCTCCCGCTGGCAAGAGGCCGGGGTTCGCCGCCCCTCTAAGGCCTAGACAGGCCATCGGAGGCGCAGAAGACCGACGGCGTCGCCGGCTGCCGAGAAGGAAACCCTAGTTGCCTCTGGATCGCTTGTTCGCCCGAGCGCTCCTACTGTCGTAGGTACGGCCCGAGCGCTAAAATTTGGGACAATGTATACAAATAGGTAGGCAGGATAATCTTGGGCCAAAAGTTGCACACATGCATGATCTCTTGGTCACAGATCAAATCTCTTGACACAACATGTCATGTGGGCATACATATGTACGTATTAACGATACGACAGAGGGACCACAACAAATTTACGGGTATGAGTACAAGGATGTACTCAACAAGTCCAGATAATTAAAGGTGTTTGATGCACTATCATCTACTAGGACCAATGGTTCAGAAGTTCAATGATTTTCGAAAACAGTTTTGAGAAAGGTCAAGTTTTATTTATGAAATCTATTATCTTCTTGTCTCACGAGCTGCTGGAATCCCCTGTGGATTCCTTTCTCGCCACGTTCGTAGCTCCTTCCCGGAACAGGGAGTGACAATGCTACAATTTTATACACTCTGCAGAGGTGCGTAGGGTTGAATTGCTTGAAACCCCAACCAATCTTTGACTAGCTCCCAAACACGCCGCGTGAGGCGACATTCCACAAAGAGGTGAGAGACCGTTTCCATTGTTTGTTTGCAAAGAGGGCATATGCCACAATTTGGCCACCCTCTTTTCGCCAAGCGATCCACCGTCCACATCCGGTTTTGTGTTGCAAGCCAAGCGAAGAATTTAGTTTTTGGAGGAGCCCAAGGTTTCCAAATGGTCTTGTCCATGTGAGAGCAAATGGTCCCCACGAATTGCATCTTGTAAGCCGAGGATGAAGAGTATTGCCCATCTTCCGTTAGTTTCCAAGAGATATCATCATCCATGTTGGCGTTGAGATTAACATTTCTTAGAAGGACCCTAAGCTCCGCAAATTGGGCAAAGTGCTCCGTGGTGAAATTCTCATCGAACCGCACCTTCCGAATCCAAGCATTTCTTTCCGTGGCCTTCCCAACCGTCCACTTATTCATGCTAGAGCAATCAAATATTAGTGGAGCTATATCCTTTGGCTTCCGTCCCTCGAGCCATGGCGCGTGCCAAAAAGGAGTTTTTAGACCGTTGCCCATAGTGATGGTTGTTGCGGCATAGAAGAGGTCCAAGTCCGCTTGAGAGCATGGGTTGCCGGAGCCTACCCAAATCTTTGCGGGGTCCTTCCACTCCAACCAAGGCCACCTCAAGCGCAACGCCGTTGCAAACTTCTCGAGGTGGAGAATGCCAAGACCACCAAGGTCCTTGGGCCGGCATACCAATTCCCAATTCACCTTGCATTTGTCTCCCGTAGTTGTGTCCTTAGCCGACCAAAGAAAATCACGTTGTATTTTGTTTAAGAACAACATCGTGCCCGTAGGAATGATGAGGGGCGTCAGGTAGTAGATGGCTTGGGAGGCAATGACCGATTTAACAAAGGTAGCTCGGCCGGTCGTGGTGATGAACTTGCCATTCAAAGTTGGGACCTTGGCGGCACATTTGTCCTTAAGATGTTGAAAATCCACCTTTTTGAGTTGCCAAACCGAAAGCGGATGGCCAAAGGTAGCGCAGTGGGAAGGTTGCTCTAGTAGCCGAGATGCCTTCGAGAATGTCATCAAGGTTTATGTTGGCACACCTAATGGGAACCCACAACACTCACCTCTCAAATGGTAAAACTGATGACATATTAATGATGGAGATGACGGAATGGCAAAACTAATTGTCGCACTAACAGAGCAGTGTGTTTCTGAGTATTCAGTCGGTCAAATGGTAAAAATGATAAAAACCCCTAAATTGCAAAGTCTGGCTGTTTCAAGTATCACAACCACGCAAATTTTGAACGTTAGGGCTTGCATGGATGTTTAACGGGCAACCAAACGTGTCCTTCACATCCAATATTACCCATTAGCTAGCAGCATCATGATCAATAAAGCTTAGCAGTATTGCCTAAAATGTTTGGGTGTGTGCGTTGACTCGCTAACCTTTGCTTAACGCGTAGATAGGGCCTCCCGCACCACGCCGCTCGGCCGCCTACACTACGGGAAAGACACAAGACGCCGACGGCCAGGACATACGCCGACGGCTAAATATCGGGGCCGTCGGCGTAGACCCCGACCAGGCTAGACTTGGTCTTTCCTTTTTTTTATTTTAGCTACGCCGACGGCAATGCCGTCGGCCTATATTTTCTATTTTTTATTTGAGATACGCCGACAGCATGCCGTCGGCCTATATATATATATATATATATATATATATATATATATTTTTAGATACGCAGACGGCAATGCCGTCGGCCTATATTTTCTGTTTTTTACTTACTCACCGTTTTGAGCATAACTTTTGCATTGGAAGACGGATTTCGATGTTCTTTAGCTCGTTTCGAAGAGGATAAGTAGATCTGCATCATCATACACATTTCTCAAACTATATTCTTCAAAAAAAATCATGAGCAAGGACAAAAAATTCCATGTTCAAATGGGTTTAGCCGAAGAGGGGCTCCGGACCGTCGGAATCGAACCAAAGGTTAGGTGGTGCCATACCAAGTGGTTACAAGTATGTTTTAGGTTGTAAATGTCCAAGATTCCACTCCGGGATGTTAGAGGCTTCACCGTCATCAGTTTCTCGCTAGTTAGTTTCTGGACTTACACCTGGAAACTCCCACTTCGGTCGAATTGGAGGGAATCTTGTGAAGAGTTGGGGTATAACTTTGTTTTGGGACTTCCTAGGGTCCACCCTAACACAACCAAGCAAAGAGTTGCACTTTTCTACCCCATTTTGATGCCGGTACCGGCTGTAGTCGTATAAGCCTGGTTTTTCTCTAGCGGGGCTAGGTTTTAACTAGAGAGGGGTTCTAGAGCGTCAGGATCCCAGGACAAGCTAGGGGGTGCCATACCATGTGTGTACAAGTTTGTTATGGGTTTTGGATGGCCAAGATTGCACTCCGGGGTGTGACCTGCTTCACCGGCATCCACCTCTCTCTAGTGAGTTTCATGACTTATAGCCTGAAAGTCCCAGATCGGACAAACATGAGGAAATCTTGTCAAGAGTTGGGTTATACCTTGTGACTTCCTAGGGCCTAGCCTAAGACAACCAAGCAATTAGTTACACTTTGCTACCTCATTTTGACGTCGGTACCGACTTTAGTCGTATAAGTCTGGTTTTTCTCCAGTGGGGCTAGGGTTTCACCGGAGAGGGGCTCCGGAGCGTCGGGTTCTCACCACAAGCTAGGGGGTGCCATAACATGTGTGTACAAGTATGTTATGGGTTTTGGCTGGCCAAGATTGCACTCCGGGGTGTGACCTGGTTCACCGGCATCCACCTCTCTCTAGTGAGTTTCATGACTTACAGCCTGAAAGTCCTAGATCGAACAAACATGAGGAAATCTTGTCAAGAGTTGGGTTATACCTTTATCTTGTGACTTCCTAGGACCTAGCCTAACACAACCAAGCAACTAGTTACACTTTGCTACCCCATTTTGACGTCGGTACCGACTTTAGTCATATAAGTCTGGTTTTTCTCCAGTGGGGCTACGGTTTCACCGGAGAGGGGCTCCGGAGCGTCGGATTCCCACCAAAAGCTAGGGGGTATCATACCATGTACTTATAGCTAGGGAGTTTACATGTACTTATAGCGTGATAGTCCCCGACATCCACGTCTCTCTAGGGAGTTTACATGCACTTATAGCGTGATAGTCCCCGATTGGACAAGCCGGAGGGAAACTTGTCAAGAGTTGGGTTATGGATGATATGAATGTCATATTTGGATTTATCTCATTTTTCTAATCGATTTAGACATATTATTTGTCAAATTTTGATTTACGGATTTGTAGATATGAATTATTCAATATTAAATGGAAAAAGGCAAATAAGTTAATTATTATTTGAATTCAAGAATATTTTAATTCAAGATTATTATTAATGATTCATTTCTTTTTATTCAAATAATTATTTGGATTCATAAAATAAAGGTGTGTGACATCATAGTCCATGAGTTAATAGGATTGATAGACTACTATTGTCAGTAAAGTATCTGTTGTTTCTAGGTAGCTCACAGGGAAGGAACTAAGAAGTTAAGCGTGCTGGGGCTGGAGTAGTCTCTGGATGGGTGACCTGTGGGGAAGTGTTAGTAGAAACAAGTAATTAAGATTGCAATTAATAATGGTTAGAGATAAATGTGTCTCTAGTGCGATTAATTGGCTAAACAATTCAAAAAAAATGGGAAAAAATTTCAAAGTTTTTTGTTTTGAAATATTTTTAAACAAAATTCTGCCAATTCATACGCCGACGGCACGGCGTAGCCAAGTTTATGCCGACGGATTTTCTACGCCGATGGCAGCTAGGCTACGCCGTCGGCGTCTTGTGCGTTTCCTGTAGTGCTACAGGATTACTGTCGGGGGGCTGCCCCCGAATAGGGCAAAGAGGTGGTGTTAAGAGTTGTAAAGAGTGGGCCGGATCAAGGTCAAGCCGGATCACTTGGGCCGGATCCCTTGAACCGGATCACTTGGGAGAGTCGGTCGGCTCCCAATCATGCTAAAGGGCAGGGAGAGGCCAAAAGGCATCAGACTAGTCTAGCCGAATCAAAGGAAGGGATCCGGCTTAACCTAGCCGGGTTGGTCAGGAAGGATCCGGCACAGGGTGATGTCGGATAATGCACAAGGGCCAAGTAATGTCAGTAAGTTCACGGGTCCTGCAGGTCTCCTGCCCGAGGCTCAGAAGACAGCCAGGTCGAGCCACGGGTTTTCCGGGTCGCAAGGCCCTAGGCGCTGACTCGGCTATTTCGGGAAAGGCAGTGGCCTAGGCTCCGGTGGGCTACGCTGGCTTAAGCTCAAAGAGGAAAAGATAGACCTGCCGTTGGACTGACGATGAACTGGACTGAGTGACAGTAGCCAGAGCTTGTCCTGTTCCTCTTGTCCATGCCATTGTCATCTCCGGCCAGGGGCAGAATGGTAATCCGGTTAGTGTATAAATAGACCAGCACATCCTCCAGGGCGGGGACGACGAAGAAGAAGCCTCACTTCCCCCTTGCTCCATCTTCCTCCTAGAGCTCTCACCATTGTAGCTTCATACAGCTCGAGGAGCACTCTGTACTTGTGATCATTGAGATATAAAGAGAGTAGGCTAGTGCTGCAGTAGGGGTGTTACCTCCACAAGAGGGCCCCGAAGCAGGGTACATCTTGGTGTGCTTTGGTTGTTCTTGGTTTTGCTCCTTCTTGCTTGTTCTTGCGTGTTCTTGGTGGTTCTTCATGCGTGCTTCCTGAGCGCGCACACCCTCCCCGGATCCCCCAACGTCCTAGCGAGCCCCCAACTTAAGCCATCCTATGGCATCTGCCGTGACACCACCACGACAGTTGGCGCCCACCGTGGGGCGAGCAGTGGCGTTGGCTGGGGTTTCCATCCGGACGGGTTCCGTCACCAGCTCCGGCGTACGCGTGCGTCAGGGCTCGTCTGCAACTACGGCGGGTTCACCTTCATCAGCGACAACGCCGGCTGCTTCGCGGGAGGGCCACTCCCTGTGGATGGATGCTTCATCCAGTTCGGCAGCTTCCTCACCTACGTCACCACCGAGCTTGTCCGCGAGTACCCGGCGCAGGTGCTCGTGGCCGAGGACCCTCCTTCTTTCCGCGCAGCTCTCGGACGGCGTAGCGCTCGCCCCGGGAGCAGCGTGGAGTGATGATGACCGGACCAGTGCTGGAGCAGGCAAAGGAGATGCCGCCAATAGCACGCCCGAGGTACTGGTCACGCCAACCGATCTGGTTGACAAGCCGGTTCGGACGGCAAAGTTCCCAAAGGAGAAACCGGATCCGGTTGGCCCACTTGGCATGTCAAGTAGGGAGGCTCCCTTAGAGGATGTCCTGGAAAAGTTAGCTCGGCCAGTGGCACCTGGGGCAAACGTAGAGCTTACTATAGCTCAGTTAGAGGCAGAGCGCCTGAGGTTGCAAAGAGAAGCCCGGTTAGTGGTGGAGTCTAGGCAAGCATTTGATAGAGACATGAGAGAATATAATGCTGCCAATGGTATCACCGATGGTTTCACTCCGGTAGTGCCTCACCCACGCAAAGAGCAGATTTGCGCAACAGGGGTAAGGACCTCAATGAATTAGCTAGAGCGCAAGGTCAAGCTCGAGTAAGGCTACTAGTCATAGATCGGGTACAGGCAAGCCGGTGTATAGCTCCCCGGCCAAGAATCTTAGGGCTGCAGCGGCAGCGCGAGCCGAGTTGACCACATTAACGGGGATGCTTGGCGCAAGCAGGCAGAAAGGGTCAATGAGCTGGTTGATGTGTGTAACCGGCAGAATGAGGCTTACCGGAAAGCTAATCCGGACGCTGGTGGTTCTCGGGTAGTGGTGTCGGCTAAGGCGGTTAGCCAGAGATCCAAGGGGCAAGCGTCATCCCCGCATGTCGGAGCTGACCGGGCCCAAAGCGTGAATTCGGGCAAGAGCAAACAGCTGCAGGCCTATGATGCTGAGTATGCCGGCAAGCAGCTAGCTGCTCAAGGAAGAGGTGGCCAGAGCAGAAACAATGGCGGTCAAGGCAATCCGGGAGCCGGAAGGGGTAATTCGGCTGGCCGAGGTCAACCACCTCGTCCTCCTGGGCAGAATCAACCCCGGCAGGAGCAGCAAGTAATGGTGCAAGCGCAGCAGCAAGGTGGTGGCCAGGCGGGCTACCGCTATGATGATGGTAATTCGGCTATGGCGCGAGCCGGATACCAAACGTATGATAATGCACTTGCATCCAGGCTGGGACCTCGGACATTGGATCCGGATGATCAGCGTCTCAGGTTGGATAGGATTTACCAGTCCGAGAAGCTGGAAGAGCAAGGCCCACCAGGTCCTCCATGCTTTGGGCCTCGGATCATGAATGAGCCGAACGTGCCGTTGTTTCAGCTTGGCCGAATCACAAAGCCGTATAACGGCAGCACTAAGCCGCAGGATTGGCTGATAGACTATGTATCCTCGGTGCACATTGCGGGGGGCAATCGCCGATGGGCGGTCCGGTATCTCCCGCATATGTTGGAAGGGCCAGCCCGGATTTGGCTGAATAACTTACCAGAGGGTAGTATCAACTCTTGGATGGATTTGGAGCAGGCGTTTTACAGCAACTTCTCCAGCACTTACAAGAGGCCAAACCGACCTCAGCTCTTGTCTGCGTGCAGGCAGGAAGAGCGGGAGACAGACCGAGAATTTTTGACTCGGTGGAGCAACATTCGCAATTCTTGTGAAGGTGTCGTGGAGGAGCAGGCCATTTCTTGGTTTGCGCAGGGTTGCCGACATGGCACCCCGCTTTGGCAGAAGCTCCAGAGGGATATGCCAAAGACCTGGCGGAAATGATCCGGATAGCAGATACATATGCTCTTGGCGATCCGACGCAGCCAGCGTTGGATGCGGTGGGAACAAGCAGGAGGCAACCGGTCAACAACCGAACAGGACCATTGAGGCCCAGTGACCGACATGAGTTCGGTTAAAGAGGAGAGATCCGGATTATAGATACGGTTCAGATCAGGTTGCTGCAGTAAATATGGATCATCCTGAAGCAGAGATAGCCAGAGACCAAAAAATGAGGGTCCAGCTTGGAGGCCGAATCAAGGTGCCTGGGCAAAGAAAGTGTGGGATGGACCGAGTCCACCTCTAACTTTTGAGGCAATGATAGATGGGCCTTGCCGTTATCACACAACAGACCCACGCAAGCCGGCCAATCATTCAACTCGGAATTGTAGCTGGCATCATCGCATCCAGGCGGAAGGTCAGAGAGGGCCACCTCAGAGAGGTGCTCCTAGACCGAATTTCAGGCCGAATACGCCTTTATCCGGAGCCAATGCAACCCCGGTGAACGCAGGAGCTCCAAGGCCGGCAGCCACAAAGCCGGTTAACCTGGTAAATATGGGAGGCAACAACAACATGCTGGTCCGAGTCGGCAAGGTGGATACCCCGGAAATGATTACAAGGAGGCTCATCAAAGTTATGTGGTTTTTGTGACCGAGCCAACTGACAAGAAAAGTCAGCTGCGAAGGGCGAAGAGGTGAATGCAGTCACACCAGCAGTCCCAAAATACCTGAACTGGTCCGAGCAGGAGATCACTTGGAGCAGGGCTGATAATCCCAGGGTTATGCCAAGCCCAGGAAACTATGCACTGGTGGTGGATCCGACTTTGGTTGGACCAAGATTAATGTGAAATTCAGCGAGTCTTGGTTGACAATGGCAGTGCTATAAACATCATGTATCGGGACACAATGGTCAAGTTGGGTTATTCGCCGAATCAGTTGCAGCAGAGCAGTTGTACCTTCCATGGTATAGTACCCGGGTGTCTTGTTCCCCAATGGGTAAGATCTGGGTAGATGTGCTGTTTGGTACCAAGGACAATCACAGACTTGAGAGTCTCGAATTCGAGGTGGTAGACTTGGAGAGCCCATACCATGCTCTGCTCGGCAGGCCGGCATTAGCCAAGTTCATGATATCCACTCATGTGGCCTACCTCAAGATGAAGATGCCTGGCCCGAATGGTATCATCACCGTTGTGGGAGATTACAAGAAGGCCATACAGTGTGCCACGGTTGGTTCCACCTTAGCCGAGTCGTTGGTGATCCAAGCTGAGAAGAGCAAGATGCATGAAGTAGTGGCGATGGCGAAGTCAGCTCAGCTCGGCGTGCTGGCTATGACCAATCCGGATGCAGGTGCAACATTTGAGGTGCCCAAGGAGACAAAGAAGATCCCCATTGACCCGGAGAATCCGGAGCGCATGGCCATCATTGGTGCCGGATTGGGCGAGAAATAGGAAAGCGCGCTCTGTCACTTCCTCCGTGAGAATCGGGATATCTTTGCATGGTCGGCTAAGGACCTGCCTGGTGTTCCGAGGGAGTTGGCAGAGCACTCTTTATTTGTCAGGCCGGATGTGAAGCCGGTGAGGCAACCGACTCGTCGTCTTTCAGACGATCGAAGAAAAGTGGTGCTTGATGAGCTGGCTAAGCTACTTGCAGCCGGATTCATTATGGAGGTGTTGCATCCAGACTGGATATCCAATCCGGTTCTGGTAGAGAAGAAGAAGGACGAACCAGCGGTGATCAAGGTGTGGCGTGTGCATCGACTTCACCAACCTGAACAAGGCGTGCCCGAAGGATCCTTTCCTTTACCTCGGATTGATCAAGTGATCGATTCTACTGCTGGGTGTGAGTTGTTGTCTTTTATTGATGCGTACTCTGGTTTTCACCAGATACCACTGAACCCCAAAGATCAAATAAAGACTGCTTTTATTACCCCGTATGGGGCGTATTGCTATCGTGTCATGTGTTTCGGTTTGAGAAATGCCGGTGCAACTTATCAGAGATGTATGCAGAAATGCTTACACTCTCAAATGGGCAAAAATGTGCAAGTGTATGTCGATGATATCGTCATCAAAACTAAAGAAAAACGCACTCTCCTCGAGGATCTCGAGGAAACATTTGTGAACTTGAGAAAGTATCGGTTAAAATTGAATCCGGATAAATGCACCTTTGGTGTCCCGGCTGGAAAGTTGCTCGGTTTCCTTGTATCGAGCCGAGGTATTGAGGTGAATCCGGCTAAGATCCGAGCCATAGAAAACATGAAATTGCCTAAATGTCTAAAAGATGTGCAAAAGTTCACCGGGTGTCTAGCCTCGTTGAGTCGGTTTGTGAGTCGGCTAGGAGAAAAAGCCTTGCCCTTGTATCAATTGATGAAAAAGAGCACCGGGTTCACATGGACCCCGCAGGCAGATTCGGCTTTCAATGAATTAAAAAAGATGTTGTCCACTGCACCAATTTTGGCATCACCTTTGCCGAATGAGCCAATGCTACTTTACATTGCGGCCACTAACCGGGTCGTAAGTGTGGTGATAGTGGTAGAACGAGAAGAGGAGGGTAAATCCGTGCAGCGACCGGTGTACTATTTAAGCGAGGTGATCTCAACCTCAAAGCAAAATTATCCTCACTACCAGAAGATGACATATGGTGTATACCTGGCGGCCAAGAAGTTGAAACATTACTTCCAGGAGCACCCGATCACCGTAGTATGCGAAGCTCCAATCTCGGAGATCATTGGGTGCAAAGATGCGACTGGCCGAGTTGCCAAATGGGCAATAGAAGTGTCTCCTTACACCCCGCATTATGAGAGAAGAGATGCTATCAAGTCTCAGGCTTTACCGGATTTCCTTTGTGACTGGGCCGAGATGCAGTATGAGCCACCAAGCCAGATTACAATTACTGGAAGTTGCACTTTGATGGCTCCAAAACCAAAATCGGACTGGGTGCTGGGATAGTACTCACATCACCGAAGCAAGATCAGTTGCGATATGTGTTGCAGATTCATTTCTCAGCATCAAACAATGTGGCCGAATATGAGGCACTGATCCATGGGCTTAATGTGGCTAAGGACATCGGCATCCGCCGGATAGAATGTTTTGGTGATTCAGATTTAGTGGTGCAGCAGTCTTCTGGAAATTGGGATGCCTTGATGCCAATATGGCACTATATCGATTTCATGTCCAGAAAATTTCAGGATTTTTTGAAGGCTGCGAGTACAAGCACATACCTCGGCTGGAGAACGAAGCTGCTGATATCCTGTCAAAACTCGGGTCGTCTAGGGATGCAATCCCACCCGGGATATCCTTGAATCACCTAAGGATCCCTTCAATCAAGCCTTCACCTGATTCCGAGTCAATTTTTATCCCTAGCAAGAATCTGAAGCTGTTCCTATGAATGTTGATGTCGGGTACATTTGGGAGGACCCGGGGACTGCATGGCGAGACTCGGGGACTGCGCACCGAGACTCGGGGAATGATAACCAAATCTTAGGGAAAGGAGAAGAGAGGAAGATGTGCTAACCGAATCTTAGGGAATGGACAGAGACTGATAGAAGAAATAATGGCGGCCGAACCAGTGGAAATAGATGAGCACTTATTCCCTTTGCATCCAGTACCGGAGTGGGCTGAAGAAATCATGAAGTTCATGTCGGAGGGGAGTTTGCCAAATGATGAAACCGAAGCTAGGCGAGTGCAGAGGAGGTCCAAGGGTTACACCATCATCAACAAGGAGTTATACAAAAGGAGTGCAACCGAGGTGCTACAACGTTGCGTGGAGCCAGCCGAGGGCAAGGAGATGCTCCTGGAGATACATCAAGGAGAATGTGGGCATCATTGCAGTACAAGAGCCCTGGTGGCTAAGTATTCCGGCATGGGTTTTACTGGCCCACTGCTCATGCAGATGCAGAGGACATAGTCCGAAAATGTGAAGGATGCCAAAGGTTTGCCAAGCAGACACACCTACCCGCATCGGCGCTCAAAACAATTCCTATCACTTGGCCATTTGCTGTGTGGTGTTTGGATATGGTGGGAGAATTCAAGCCGGCTAGGGTAACATGACACATATGCTGGTGATGGTGGATAAGTTCACCAAGTGGATAGAGGTGAAACCAATCCGGAAAGTGGATGGTCATTCGGCTGTAACTTTCCTGAAAGAAATCATTTTGAGATACGGTTACCCCCATAGCATCATCTCGGATAATGGCACGAACTTTGCTGTGGGAGAGTTTGCCCGATTCTGCATGAATAAGGGGATCCGGTTAGACATAGCCTCAGTGGCACACCCAGAGTCCAATGGACAGGTGGAAAGATCAAATGCTTTGGTATTAGCTGGGATAAAAGCCCGGTTAATAGAACCTCTGGTAAAGACTCCGGGGTGCTGGATAGATGAGATACCGTCAGTACTATGGGGTTTAAGGACCACGCCGAATCGGTCAACTGGCTATACGCCATTTTTTCTGGTATATGGGGCAGAAGCAGTGCTACCCACTGACATAGAATATGATGCACCAAGGGTGACAATGTATACCGAAACCGAGGCAAAAGAGGCCCGGGAAGATGCAGTGGATCTGCTAGAGGAAGCAAGAGAATTGGCCCTATCTCGGACAGCAGTATATCAGCAGGGTCTCCGACGTTATCATAGTCGGAAGATCAGCCCTCGAGTGTTTCATGAGGGAGATCTAGTACTAAGGCTGGTGCAGCGCAGCAAAGGACGACATAAGTTATCACCTCCATGGGAGGGACCATTCATTGTGAGCAAGGCTATGCACAATGACTCGTACTACCTTGTAGACGCACAGGAACCAAGGAAGGATGGCCTGGACAGACCCGGAGAAGAAACCAAGCGACCCTGGAATGTAGCTCTGCTTCGACCCTTTTACTCTTAAGGGGCGCAATGTATGTATCTCAGTTTATTATAAATGAAATTTCGGCAATCCGAGTCTGGACTCGGGGACTGCCTCGTCCTTATGCATGTGTTTTTTATTACTGTTTTGTCCATACCGTTCATGTGTCGGATTGTTTTGAACCTCGTCCCAAAATTCAAGTAATGTATGCTGTGTTGTTGATCTCGTGACTCGACTGACAAACACCAAAATGGTAGTCAAGAGCAGAGGTGGGGAATATGGGAAACATGAAAATGGACTCGGGGACTCGGTCCAAAACCGATTCGGCACATGTCGTTTACTAACCCCTGTTATTTCTTTTTTGTTTATGTTAGATGATTCTAAACCACAACTCGCATGTTTCAAGTATTGTATGCTATGATTCCTATCTTGTGACTCGACTGTCAAACACCTAAAAGGTAGACAAGAGCAGAGATTCGGCAAAAATAGTAAACAAGAAAACAGACTCGGGGACTCGGTTTAAGATGATCCAACATAAACTTAGTCCGGATCACATTAAGCAAAATAAAAGTAGTCTCGGAAGAACTTAAATTGTATATTACATCTGCTCCCGGCATACCGGGGATTTAATGTTTTTCATTAAGATAATTCAGGAAGAAGGAGCCATGGTTGCAGGAGACTCGGTTGCAGGGATGAACTCGGATGATGGAGGAACCTCGGTTGAAAGAGGACCCTCACTTGCAGGAATAACCTTGGACGGAGAGCTTGAAGGCTGGCAGACTCGGAAACATCCGGATCAGCTGAAGTTTTGGCGGTCTTGACTAAAGCTTGCTCTGTAGTCTTAGCCGAATCAGTGGCTGGTATCTTGGAAGTTTGGACTAAAGCTTGTTCGGCAATCTTGTCCGAGTCAGAAGCTGGTACTTTGGTGGACTTGATGCGAGGTTTCGCAGAGTTAGCCGAATCACCAGATTCGCCCTCAGACTCGGCGTATTCGTCAAGGGAGGTATCGTCTGATTCCTCTTCTTCAGATTCTTCCCCATCCGAGTAGACCGGAGCCTTCAGATCAAGATGCTTGGTGTTTGCAAATTCGGCCATAAAGTTGGCAGCTTCCTCGCGGATCTTGATCCGGTCGGATCTGAAGCCCATGAAGAACCCTCGCGAAGGGAGCGCACTTTGGCGAGATCAATCAGCTCATACCAAGACATGATAAATAGCAAACCTGCGTCAGCACCAGCGCGGGCGGACGAGATCTCCACTGCTTTAACCGGGTCTCCGCCTGATCCAGGTCTTTGATTAGCTCGTCCGCAGACCGGACTTGCCGAGCTTCAGGAAACAAGACTCGGTGAGCTTTGAGACTTGCATTGAACAGATCAATGTGGGACTCCTTCAAAGGAGCAATCCGAGCTTTAAGTGCAGTAATGTGATCTTCGATATCCCACGTCTCTGGTAGGGGAGCTCCAGCTAACTTAGCTCTCTCAGCTCGGGCATCCCTCACAGCTTTGGCGGCTTGAAGCCGGATGCTGGTAAACTCTCCTACATTCAGATAAGCTAACACCGAGTTAAACGACGTAACACGAAACGAGTGTCGGATAAGAGCAGAGGAGGAAGAGGAGATTCGGCAAACTTACGATCCATGTCTTCATTGAGGCTAGCAAGATCAGCAAGCCATTTCGCGCTGATCGCCTTGTGAGCAGCCAGATCATCTTTCGCCGCTTTAGCTTCGGCTTCAGCATCTGCAACGTGCGTTTGGATTTTCTTGTCCAATTCGGCCCGCTTCTCAAGCCCGGCTTTGAAAGTATCTCGCTCCTTCTGGATCGAGTCTTTCTCCCTCTGCAGCGTGTCCCGGTCTTTCTTGACCTTCTCCTTCACTTTTTCAACCCGGTCAAGCTCCCGCAGGAGCCGATCACTTCTGACTTTTCCTCCGATAAAGCGCGCTTGTGCTCCTGATCTTTCTTTTTCATCTCCTCACCTTGCGCATCGAAGGAAGCTTGGAGGGCCTGGTGCTGCAGGACTAGCTGCTTAAAGATCCGGCTGCGAGCAGTCGTGGTTTCCTGAAAGAAAAAGGGTTAATGGCGTAAAAAGAGTCTCGGGGACTGGCACCCGAGACTAGCAGCATGGAGCCAAAACGAATCTCGGGGACTGGAGGCCCGAGATTAATAAAAAGAAAGTTGACCGAATCAATTGGAAGAGAGACTCGGGGACTGGGGGTCCCACAAAATTTATGATCAAGTTTTAGAGATTCAAGCCGAATGACTTTCTTACTCGGAGGAGTATCAGTCGTTCGACCAGAATCTCGGGGACTGGGAATAGTGTAGATTGATCATAATAAAAGCAGGATTCGGCGAAGTTACCTCGAAGACCCGGTTAGCTTCAGCGACCGAGGCCTGCACAGAGTGTAGAGATTGAAACATCCGGCTAGGGCCAGCCGGATGCGGCGACGCTGAAGTGGTTGAGCCTTCGGCAAGGTCCGCAGCATTCCAAGCTTTAACAAATTGCTCTGCGGAGCCGAGGTTGTCGCCGCTCGGAGTGCGGAGATTCGGCAGAACCTGGCCACTAAGGCGGGCGCGAGTGATCGCCTCAGAGAGTTGATCATGCACCCGAGTTGCTGATGGAGCGGCGGAAACCGGCTTGCTAGCAACCATCTGCTTATCCGAGGTGGTTGGAGTTGTGCCAAAGGTGACTTGAGTCGGCTTAGGTAGAGGCGATGCGCCCGGGGTCTTGGCTGGATCTGGCTGTTTCGGTTGGTTCTGGGACGCTTGCTGTGGTGGTTTAGATACTTCCTGTTGCTGCTTCTGCTGCTTCTCGAGAGGTTGCTGCTGCTGATTCTTCTTCTTCTTCTTCTGCTGCTCTTGATTCAGAGCCTTGGCGGTAGGGCGAGGATCCGGCTTAGTCAAAGACTTAGCCGAAGTCTTAGCTTTTTCCTTCTCCAACTCCTTCAGAGGGCGGGGCCAAGTTGAATCTCGGGTAGAACCCGAGATTTCCTCACTCTCCAGGTCAATAACCGACTCTGGAACGAGAGTCGGCGGAGGAGTTTTGGCGGTTGTGGCACGCGCGGGAGAGGTGACAGCCTTTTTAGGAGACTGGTGCTCCATGGCCGTATCCAGTGGAGGAATGGGAGAAAGAATGGATGAATGAGTTTGCTCGGTGTGAGGACGTCACTGCATACAGCAAAGTAAACAGTTAATTCGGATAGAGGTGGCTCGGATAATAGAGGGGGAAAGCGAATGAAGTTAAGTTGGCATTACCCCTTGGTGGTAGGCATGGGCTTGAGCCGATTCGGCTTGGAGGCGGTCTTCTTCATTCTCTTGGCTTGAGGGACATCTGATCCGGACGCGTCATCACGTTTCCGAGATGTCCCTTGAGCATCCGGTTTGGCTGGAACACAAGGTGGTAACCATGAAATCGGAACAGCATCAATGGGATCTAGGATCCAGCAATCATCATCTTCATCTTCGGTGTAAATAGTCGATTGCTTACCCTTGCGGATGGGCTTGGCACGCGGAATCGGCAAATAATCGTCCGTATCCGCATCCTCTTCGCCCTCGCGCAGCGGGCTGCGATCCGGTCCCCACACTTTGGTGGAGAGATCTCCATCTTCGGTGATTTGGCGGTCGAACAGCTGCAGTATGGACAAGGCAGATATGGATTAATCCAATGGTATTTTTATGAAGTATGGATTGATTCGGAGAATGGTGAACAAACCTGTGGGGGAAGTGCATCTCGGTGGAACGGCTCCACGCCCCACTGCCACTTGTCCGACATCTCGGTGTAGGCAATGGCGTTTACCCGTCTCTTGACGGAAGCTCTGGTGAGGTCATGTTTGCTGATCCGGGTAGGATCTAGCAAACCACTCATGTGGCAAATCTTGTGCTCACGTTGTTGAAGAGGACTGACATGGCGGAAGACGAAGGTCCGGAGGAGATCGTCCGAGAGCAGGCCCTTCTCCAGAAAATCCTCCAGAGTCTTATCTATGATTTGAAGCTCCGGAAGAGTGTCAGCCGGATCATATCTGAAGTTTAATTCGGCTGTGGGGGGCTCGATCTTGAACTCGGGCAAGTTGAGAGCATCATGGCCTTCAGCGCTCTTCACGTAGAAGAAAGACCTTTGCCATTTCCTGCAAGTATCCAGGCCAGTGATCCGGGGAAAGTGGAGCCCGCCCTCGGAGTAATACTAGCCGAACCACATGCGGTCATCACTTTCGGGTCACTGCCCGGGATAGTCTGTTTACGGAGGTGGAAGTACTTAGCCCAGGCTGGTACTGTCGGCCAGAGACCGAGATATCCCTCGAGAAAGGAGGTAAAAGCCGACAGGGAGACAAAGGCGTTAGCCGGAAGGTGGTGCGGCTGCAGGCCAAAGAAATCTAGGAAAGCCCGGAAGAAGTCACTCGCCGGGAGTCCGAATCCGCGCTCGAAATGCGCTAGAAATACAACGCGTTCACCCGGTTGGGTGATCGGTTTGAGTTCCTTCCCGGTTTTTGGCATATAAGTTCAGGTGTTTTACGCCGGGTGCTCAGCAGCCATTCCAGGTCGTCTGTGGTAACATCGGAACCCTCCCAACTGCCGGGAGGCAGCTTCGGCATATCCGAATCAGTCCTGTAGGAAATTGGAGATAGCCGAGTTAGGAGATTCAGAATCTCTAATCCAGAACGAATCGGATAGTGGCATAACCGAATCAGATGTAAGGCAATTCGGTAAAAGATATCCGGATAAAGTTGTCTAGTTACTGCGGAAAAGTAATTCGGCTGGTAACTACAAACACCTTTTCGTAAGAATCTAGGGTTACCCAAGATCTACCGCGGCAGTAAAATAGAGAGGAAATCCCGAGTAAAAATATTGTGGAACTGCCCAAGCGATGGCAAGCCAAACTAGGGCAATCTAGTGCAAAACCTGGAAAGGAGATCTAGGAAGTGCACTGGGACTTGACAATGGACTCGTTTGTTAGTAAATCTAGAAAAGGCGAGCGCAAGTTCATGGCGGAAGATGAACTCGTTTGGGAGGAGCATGGCTGGGATGAAGAACTTACGGTGGCAGTACGGCGAGGAAGCGGCCTGGTGAAGAAACGGCGGCGCAGGGCGCAGTGCGCAGCTCTGGTGTGAGGTCTACGACGTGGTCGACGTCTCCGGCACGGCAAGATCGCAAGGGTGAGGTCGCAACGGCGGCAATGGCGTAGATGGAGGTTTCAGAGTGGGAAGTGCGGGGAAGAAGAAGAGGAACCCCACACCCTTATATATAGCCGCTCGCTGGTAACTGGCGCACTACCGCGCGGTTTTCGGGGCGTGGCCGGATCAAGTGTGCCCTGAAACTTTGTGGTCGCAGATGTGGCCGTGTATTTCGAACACATGGTGTGTCACAGAATTGGAAGCGGTCGTGCGGATCCAGTGCACCAGTCAACAGAGAAACCGAGGAGGCGTGGTCGTTTAGGCAAATACACTCAAGTACCTGATCGATCCGGATAATGTGCTGTCAATGACATGTCAAATCAAAGACCCGGATTATGAGGCTTTGCGCGGAGATTCCCTGCCAAGTGTCCCGGGAAATCCTGAGACAAGATTGGGTGATATGGGATTCGGTTAAGGGCGTTGGTTTTTAACCTGCTACGGCCCTCCATCCGAGGCTGTAGGACCGCACCAGCTTCGGGAACTACTGTCGGGGGGCTGCCCCCGGATAGGGCAAAGAGGTGGTGTTAAGAGCTGTAAAGAGTGGGCCGGATCAAGGTCAAGCCGGATCACTTGGGCCGGATCCCTTGAACCAGATCACTTGGGAGAGTCGGTCGGCTCCCAATCATGCTAAAGGGCAGGGAGAGGCCAAAAGGCATCATACTAGTCTAGCCGAATCAAAGGAAGGGATCCGGCTTAACCTAGCCAGGTTGGTCAGGAAGGATCCGGCACAGGGTGATGTCGGATAATGCACAAGGGCCAAATAATGTCAGTAAGTTCATGGGTCCTGCAGGTCTCCTGCCCGAGGCTCAGAAGACAGCCAGGTCGAGCCACGGGTTTTTCGGGTCGCAAGGCCCTAGGCGCTGACTCGGCTATTTCGGGAAAGGGCAGTGGTCTAGGCTCCGGTGGGCTACGCTGGCTTAAGCTCAAAGAGGAAAAGATAGACCTGCCGTTGGACTGACGATGAACTGGACTGAGTGACAGTAGTCAGAGCTTGTCCTGTTCCTCTTGTCCATGCCATTGTCATCTCCGGTAGGGGCAGAATGGTAATCCGGTTAGTGTATAAATAGACCAGCACATCCTCCAGGGCGGGGGACGACGAAAAAGAAGCCTCACTTCCCCCTTGCTCCATCTTCCTCCTATAGCTCTCACCATTGTAGCTTCATACAGCTCGAGGAGCACTCTGTACTTGTGATCATTGAGATATAAAGAGAGTAGACTAGTGCTGCAGTAGGGGTGTTACCTCCACAAGAGGGCCCCGAAGCAGGGTACATCTTGGTGTGCTTTGGTTGTTCTTGGTTTTGCTCCTTCTTGCTTGTTCTTGCGTGTTCTTGGTGGTTCTTCATGCGTGCTTCCTGAGCGCGCACACCCTCCCCGGATCCCCAACGTCCTAGCGAGCCCCCAACTTAAGCCAGCCTATGGCATCTGCCGTGACACCACCACGACAATTACGTACATGGGCCGCTCGAATGACGCCCAATAATTTTGGATCACAATTAAAAGGGTTCGTAAATAACTCTTGGATCGTTGATTCTGGTGGGAGCTAATGCTATTTTACTCCATTTGGCTATGTTGAATGACGTAGTATTTTTAGAGGATATGCAAGCATCATCCACAATGATCATTTGGTTACATGCTCTTAATACATACATGCATACTTACATGGCGAGAACATGCACAATGTCTTATTTGATGTCATACAGATTAGAAGAGTACAAGAAGTTAATGCATTGTCATTCTAATCCAGTGCCATCACAAAGACCGTGCTTTATTTGACCAGAAAAGTAAATAAATATAGCAGACAATTAAGAACGCGCACACAAGAAGAACACATATGAAATTAAACCAAACAAGCGTCTCCATGTCGTAGGTATCGTATCCATCAGCTATCTTGCTCACGATTTCCATCCGACGGACCTGCTTAATATTCAGAGGTTAGATTGTAATAAAGCACATAAGTATATCTATACCTAATAATAAAGGAGCTAAGTCTTCTTGTGGTACGTCATTTTTCTTTCTGGTTTTGTCCTTTCACCAAATCACATAATACTGATGCCACCGTACCGATTCGTTCTTCTTTTTTTCGGCAAAATTATTTTGGTTCGATCGATGGAAGGTGTCCGCTGCCAACTAGGAGACCGGCGGTGCCGTGCCGTTATCATCCCCAGCTCCAATCCGACCCAATCTCCTCCGCCCACCGCGCGTCACGCCCTCTTGGCCTCCTGTACTTATACATGCACCCGCGTGAATCTATCCCTCCGTTCTAAACTTTTCCTTCTTCTCGACTCGATCGAAAAAAAATCAGCACGAGCCGGCCTCGGCTAGATGACGTCCAAGCGGATGAGCAGAATCACGATTCTACACGTGCGGTGACCTGGGCATTGGCTTGGAGGCATGCACGGGTAGAGAGGCGCATACCGCCTCCGAAGCCAGCCTTCACGATAATACCACATGGAAGACGACAGATCAAATCGCGGCGACGTCGGTGTCTTCCACGGCACCCGGCCAGCAGGGGAAACCCGGATGCAGCCTTCGCCTGGAGCTTCAGCCACGGCAGGCCAAGAGCCGCTGGTGCATGCCCTGGAGAGGCGGAAGTGGCCCATGGCGCGCGCCCAGCAGGCCAGCAGCCCGTCGCGTCTCGTGTGTGTCAGCAGCCCCGTTGCAGGCACGGGAGGCATGACCGGCCGTCCGGAGACCGAGCAATGACGACCGACGAGCTGCTATGCGTTTCTCCGGAGCGGATTGACGTGCAGGTCGCCGTTCTTCACAAGCTGTGCAGCAGCGGCGCAGGCGCTCGGCGGTGGAGCAGCACACGAAGGTGCACGTCGCCGCCCGCAGGAGCTGCTTCACTGTCGCCGGCGAGCTGGTCGAACATAATCTGCTCCATGGTCCCCGTCAGATGGATCGATCGTCTGCTTCCTCTCTTCCTTATCTTCCTGACTTGGTGGGATCGGGATCCGTCGAAGATGCTATTTTCTCTCTAGATCAGGGCCATGTTTTGTTCATGCAGCAAAGATGGGCCTTCGCGTGTTCCATATCCATTATTCGCTAGCTAATGCGTGTCACTGCTATTGTTTTCGTTTGTAGATGCCTATTGCCTGGTGCTAACTTTCTGGAAAACCCAATGAATTATTACCCTCCGTGATGGAAAGGTAGTTTAGCTGAACTTGGTTTTTCCAGCACAACAGTCATATAACAGCTGAGGGCAAAGAAGATTTGGTGGCGTCCACGTTCGTTGGTGCAGAACGAGGAGGGGAGACGACTACACAGCAGCACATGGCGCCTTGGGCCAAGCTGCACTTGCGATGCTCACAAGTGCCGAGATTCCTGTTGGTTTGCATGTCACGGCAATTGAGTATTGATTTTGCAGTTTTAAATTCTAGGCTTAGCAAAGACTCATCAGTTGTTTTATGTCCTATTTGGACGGTTTAGGGGTATATCACTATTTGTCATGTAGAACTTTTTCTCCACGATTCGAAACGACTGGAATAGCAGAACTAAGGGTTTATGCGCACGTGTCTTACCTAAATCCACAAGATAACTTTGCACCATAGGAATTTTCCAACATGTCGAGATCAATGGAAATTATCTACCGGCATAGGAACTCATACAAGAAATTCCTACCGATTACAACTCAACAATCAATAAACTAACATAGGATTTTTTTCACACTTCGCCGAGTAATATTTAGAGCACTTCTGAACAATGCTTCTATTCAAGGTTTGATGCCCTCGTGGTATTGCGACTGTGAGACATTTGAACAAAAAAAAGATGACTTTTGAGTTATTTCATTGAAAGTTAATACAGGTTTTTATCGAATCACTTTTTAATTCAACACACTGATCCTATTGTAGTTGAGATATTATGTGCATGTTATTTACTTTTATGCTCGTTAGTTTTGTTCACATGTGAGCTAAGGAAAAAACTCAGGAAGCCTTGTGCGCCTTCATAATGTAATTTTTTTCTCTCCGTTGCAACGCACGGGCATGTTTCCTAGTATTGGATAAAAGGAGAAACATATTTTGAATCGGGCACACTCTTATGACAATTACTAGAAGGAAAAAGAAGAAGAACGATGTGGATATGGATCTGTACCTGCTGCTGCATGCTCATCCGTACGGGCGATGAAGTCGAAGGCGTAAACGTTCGTACCTCTGATGTCTCCATGAGGCGTTCTGATGAGACCAATCCAGTTAGCCGGGAATCCCCAAGCTGGTAGGGAACCATGAGTAGCCATGCCAGGGTGATGAGCTCCCCTCCTGCGCTGGCCAGCTGCGACGCGTGTACCACTGGACGGGACTTGCCGGCGGCGTAGAGGAGGAGTCTCGTCCACATGTACACCATCTCCTCCACTGTCTCCTTGCTTGGACGGAGAGTCTTCTCAAGAGATTCCATATTCCTTACCAGATCTTCGACGGGCCGATGGCAACTTTCCAGCACACATACCGAGCTCGTAGCGAGCGGCAGCATGGAAGGGTTGGCAACCAAAAGGTACATCATGTAGTTGGATAGTTTCCGGCATATCTGTGCTATACCAAAAGCTACATCATCCGCTGCCGTGTCTGAAGGAGGAGGATATCTACGCAAATGCAGCTCAGTCAGCACATGCATGGATACAATAGCTCTACCAAAATCGTTCTCCAATTCTTCTTTTAATATTTGCCACAGCAGCGGGCCAAGATTTGGCCACGCTCGAATGTGTGTGAAGAGGCCGTGTTCCTCGATCAAGCGGAAGGACTCACTTGCAACGTACTTATCTATTATAATCTGATCCGCTTCTATGTACCAGGTGTCCAACATCTTGCTCATCCAAAATATTCTCTTCTTATTAACACCCATCATATCCACAAACACCCTTCTGGCCACTGCCATCACTCGTTGACTGAATGTCTTCGTCGTTGGTTGTCGACTGTTAGTAAGCCAGCTTAGAAAGTTGTACTGTCCAAATGAACAAGGCCACCGTTGCTTCTTCTCTGGCCAACCGATATCACTAGACAAAATAGACCAAGACAACCTCGCAAGCAACTCCCACTTTCGCTCCTTCAACATCTTCCATGTCCATGGTGACAACATGGAATTGAGCACTGAGAAGACTTCCAGGAAGAAGCCCCCCATAAATAGTGAATAGGTGATTGCGACGTCGGCTTTGACATACCTCCGTTGTTTGATTGAGTACTGGAAGAGCACAAAAGCGACAACCACGGATATCTGAGAGATGTGTCTGAATATCATCAAACTCCTTGTTCTGAGCACAAGAGCCTTAGTGTACAGCTCATCGTACATCAGGCTAATATAAAGCCTCGCTGACTTCACCGCACGGTCGATGCCGCGGCCGCTGCTATAGTAGACATCAAAACGCGAATCTCCGGTGGAACCAAAGAGCCCGATGACGAATCTCATATCATCGAGAGCTCCAACAAGAGTCCGAGCATAGCCATCAGGATCAACGTTAAAAGTATCCTCGCCCCATCGTGTGATGTTTCGTTTCCTGTGCTCAAGGTTTGTAAGGCACCCACGCTCGAGGCACCATATTCTCTCTACATACTTGATGATTCCAGCAGCAAACACAAGGACACCCGAAGCTAGGAGCACGGCATCGTTCAGTCTTCCAATGGACTTCCAAAACACATACAAAGCTAGGATGACTTGCACCACCAGATTCAGCAGATGCCTCAGCCACAAGTTATTGTCCTCCATGGAGAAAGCAGTGATGGTGTCCTGCCCACCAAGATGGATGAGGAGAAATGGTGCCCAAAAAAAGGCTAGTGGTTTGATTTCCATTGATTCATCTTGATCATGGCGTGACAAATAGCCCAGGGCATAGACTGCCACAAAGTCTGCCCCAAGTAAGCTATCCAATTGCACGCTCTCAGGAACCCGCTGGAGCAATGCCGACGAAGGCTACCGGCAAAGAAGAGAAAAAACTGCAGTGTGAAGCTGAGGAGCACAAGCAGCTGAATTTCCCACTCATTGAAGAGTTTGACTAAACCCTCTGTAGCTTGCATGATATTAATGTGTATAGATTCGGCCACCTGGTGCATGCATGGTAACATAATAAGTTCAGCGAGGATTTTGTAAAACAATATTAATTGACAACATAATTTAAATACAAAAGCTATTTGAATGTTGGAGTAACATAAATATTATTTTCTCTACTACCGGGAGACCCAATGCATTTAATACTACTCCCTATGTATCAAAATTATCAAAATGTAAAATGTTTTAGCCTTTTCTGTTACACACGTGTCTACATTTGTTTTAGTATATATAAGATGCATATGAATCTACCTACTAAAACGTGTCTAAATACGTGCAGTCCAGAAAAAGGCAAAATATCTTATATTTTGATACAAAGGGAGGGAGTAGTACATAAGAGATAGAACAAAAAAACATAATTGCAAAGTGCAGGCGTTTTCAATATTGGACAACATGGAGGGTGTTTATTTTAAAATAAATTAAAAAATGACATTTCAAAGTTTCAAAAAGGCTGAAAAAATCCCTAGATGTAGTTAGTTATGTTTTCAAATAGCGTGTAAAAAATCAATGTGAAATACTCTAGATTCTAGTGTGCGCCAAGATGGCAAAAGTGTATATCTGAAATACCAAACAACAAAAAATTTCAGACCTCCAAAATTTATCAAGCTTTATCATTTTTTTAGCTCGGAACAAGGTATTTCACGTTGATATTTGCATGTTGCTAGAATACATCATTAACTATGTCTAGGAGTTTTTTGAAAAAATTAAAGTATGAAATGTAACTTTAGTTTTTTCAAAAACAAAGAGCTACTCCCTCCTTTTTTATATACATTGCGTTTTGGGTATTTCTAAAGTCGAACTTTTAATTTTTTTGACCAAGTATATACCAAAAAAATATCAACATCGACAATATCAATTGTACATAATATGTTAATATATTTATGATGGTTCTAATAATATTAAAATTATATTATAGATTATGATATACTTTCATGTATAGTTGGTTAAATTTTACAAATTTTGATTTTGATTAAACCCATAATGCAAAGTAATTACGAACATAGGGAGTACTGTAGCCCGAGCTCTAAACGATTTTCCGATAAGTGCACATTCTTTTTATAGAACCAGACTATACAAGGATTATTTTCCATGGACTGAAGTCCCATTAATATATATAGGACTGATTGTGTGTCATAAAATTCAACAGTCATAACGGATGGACTGCGCAACTGAAAAACCATAAGAAAATTTTAGACTAGTATTATTTGTTTCAGTGAGCCTTTTATATATTTACTAGAAGAATACCCCGTGCGTTGCAGAGAGAATCTTCTTAAAAAATTAATATGTAAATGAAATGGGTAGAAGACGCATGAAATATTCAATCGTCAATATGCAATTGATCACAATGGTCGAGACACAAAATTTAATTCGTGTGAAATTGTTGAATATTTGAGGACTAAATATTTGTGACATGGACAATTATATGGCTGAAAAAGGATGACATGAATATGTTGCATGAAATATGTACTATTATTAATTATTGTTAGTGGAGATGATATGGTGATTGGCTAAAATAGTGGTGATATGGATAGCTTGCATGTTGAGAACGAAAAATAATTAATGCATCTTAGTGGGGTTTTGCTTTATAAAAGGTATAGATTTGTGTGCATTATATGTTGAGCATAGAGGTAATTAATGCTGTCTCCTAGGAGCTAATGTCTTGGAAAGTAAAGGTCTGAAGCAAAATAACTGAAGCCAGTTAGGAAGGCGCAGAAACATGAAGAGGAGAAACTCACATGCATAATACACTGCATTTACACAAAATTAGTTAACGCATGGATGGAATCGAGATTTGAAAATCGAAAAGAAAAGGCGCATATAAACATACCTTAGATGACTAGACGGCCGAGCGCTTGGAGATTACTTTGATTCAGCCGAAATGCTCCGTAGCTAGCTGTGCTGTGTGCAGACGCATTGCTTAACTAGTCGTCCTTAGTTTCCTTGGTCGTTTTATATTCTTTTCTTCTATGAGGAGGCTGGTATATATACGTACGGCAGATTACGTCTCTCCAGTACAGAACTTTGCTGGTCTCCATAATTTATTCGGGACATTTCTTGCAAGAAGAGCAAGGCTAGCACCCAAAAGAGCGATCGAACCATGCTTTTTTCTTTTCGTTTTCTTCTACGATCAAACCAACACAAACACGTGTGCTCCTCCTAACCACACTCTACATAATATATAGATTCCTGAAACACACTTATAATTTTTTGTTACGTAAATATATGTGTGTAAACCATTGATGCTGTCGACATGATTTTTTTTATATATTCCCTCCGTTCCAATTTAATTGACTTGTTATCCATCAAATGTGGATGTATCTAGACATGTTACATGTATAGATACATTCATATGTGGTGAATAGCAAGTCAATTAAATTGAAACTGAGGGAGTACATATGTATATAGAAACAGGCTGTCGACATGATGATGAAACTTAAAAACACGCATAGCCTCCCGGTTCGTTCGGCGTGGCAGGCTGCATTCCGAATGGGCATCTTTTATCTTTGAACTTATTCCCGAATGGGCCTTCCGTCGTGTAACAGAAGTAAACACAGCTGAGGTTGGACCAACAGTCCTATCCTATTTACCGCGCTACGCGAACCGTGGGCTCGGCCCATAATGTACGTTGTTCTTTTTCCCTTTCTTTTTTTATTTTTCTAGGTTTTTTTTGTCTTCCTCTACTCATTTTTTGTCTTCATTTTTTTTCCATTATCTCTTTTCTGTTATATTTTTTCCATTATCTCTTTTCCATTATGTATATTTTTAGCTACCATGAAAATTTTAAAGTATTCTTCATTTGATTTGAAGAAATGTTCACATTATCACAAAAAGGTTTTTATGTTTTTAACTGTTCATGGGTTTGAAAAGATTTGCATAGGTTAAAAAAGTGTGTATGTATTTTTTAAAATGTTTACGTAGTTCAAAAAAATAGTCATGAGACGTTCAAAAAAATGTTCATAATTTTGAAAACAAGTAGTTTCATGGGTCCAAAACAAATCCATGGTTTCAAAAAAAATGTTCATGATTTTGGAAAACAAGGTTCACATGTCTAAAACAATGTTCATCGTTTTAAAATGTTTATGGAGATTGGGGTTTCAAGGATATCAAGCCTAGTTTCACGGGCTGGAAGAGAGATTATGCTGCTGATGTCACCTTCCTTGGGCATAGAGTTAAGGCTAGTGTCAAACCTGAATTTTATCATGGCTTTATAGTCTTCCTTAATTCTTTTTCCTTTTGCTCTTGTACATATATAGCTGTAAATATTTGTATTTGTTGTAACCTCTTATTTTGTAATAAGGCTATGGGAGACTCCCCTACGGCATCTCTGTAAAAAAATAGTTCATGGAGTTCGAAAAAATTCACGATACGCTAAAAAATGGTTTTCATTATTCAAGTGACTTTACCTGATAAATAGAAACATAATATAAATTTAGAGATTTGTTAAAATATGGTACCTTTATTAGGTCGTATGAGTTTGGTCTGGGAAGAAATGATGTTGGTGAAGCTCCTCTTCTAGACGCTTAAAGCGGCAACAGGAGCTCTCCGTCTTCTCTCATCAGCTCGACATCGAGAATGAACTAATCGCAGTTCATTCTCTCTAGAAAAAAAATCTGAATTCTGGCAATGTCTCTCTCTCTCCCCTCCCTCCACTTCTCTCTTCATGATCTCTCTTTGCTAATATCATCTCCTCTCAAACCCCACATTCTCTCTCCAATCGCCTCTTAGCATCCAACACAACGTGTATGTCCGGTTGAGCATGCCACGTTCGCGTCAGAATTCAACGGCCCAGTTCACGGTGTGGGCGTGTTCAACCTTAACGCTCCCATATGCATTCAAAAGGGTTATACTGAATTTTGTTTTCGAGAATTACGCCGTGTTGAACTTTGCGTCAGAGGTTATTTCAGTCGTTATTCACAACAAACGAAGCCATGCTCGCTGCATTTTGAAGCAGTTTCATTCGCGTGGACGGAATGAAACTAAGGCCATGTACAATGGGGACTGCTTAGAGAGGTGTTTACAGAAAATAATCCAGATTTTTGTGTTAAGCACTAGTATAATAGAGGTGCCTATTTAAGCATCTTTCTTTTATAAATAAACACCAATAGTTGGAAAAAACCGGTTTGTTTTTTAAGCACCTCTCTAAACACTTTGCATTGTACCTCATGTGGTACCATGTCGCTCGCGCATCTGCATCCGTTTCCGTATGGTGGGGATGCTAATTCCTTGGCACAATGCCAGACTGGCGACGAAAAAGCCACGTGCGGGAAATGCTTTATTTCCCAGGAGGGAGGTAAGATGAATGAATCGATCCATCATCCCCAATGGCCCATGTAGCGGCACAAACAGCGCCGTGGAGAAAATTGCGAATGCTTGGGGCCCCAAAGAAAAGAGGAACTCGATGAGGTGTGCCTACCTGGATGCCACTCGATCAGCATGTTTGTTGCCACTACACATCAAGCCTTTAATCGCGGAAAAGAAAAGAAAAGAAAAGAAAAGGTAATCAAATCCTGCAGAGTCAAAATGGCATTCTTGCTCGTCTGAGGAACTGAAGAGTGTGATCCCTGGTCAGGTGCACATCGCCCTTCCCAATGTACGGCGCCTATGGCACCACTCCGCTAAAACAAAACATGATTGATGACTAATGCAGAGAGCAGCACGATAGGCTCTCGGTGTTAAGCAAGTGGTTACCCCATCGAGAGTGTGAGTGAGAGACTCTAGCTAGGTGTATTATAATTAGTGGCAATAAGGGCTACCTCAAGCCTGAAGACCCTCCATGAACTGATGAGCATTTGATGTCAGTGTTTGCTAGTAGTGGCTTTTTGGCCGTGTGGTTAGTGTTTTAGCAAGCTTTACCGCCGTTTACTTTCCTTTAATTTTTTTTTTGTTTATATTAAGGGCACCCAGCTTTGGAAATCACTATATCGGCACTTGCCCGATTCTCATGTCCACTACTTAAATTATATATGTTCTCGATCGGCCATTGGAGCTCAGCATATATACGGTTCTACAAAGAGAAAGGGGTACTGACATCAAGATGCCATTATCGATCGCTAGTGATCCTGGTTTTGGGCGTGACACCTGAACATACAAGACAAAAATTTGGGGGAATTGCTTCATGAGTCATTTTGGTCCGATGTGCTAGGATAGGAATAAACACATCAGCTAGCTAGCTGCTGGATTCTCAAGTGGCTAGCGTGCCTATTTTTGTTTCTTGCCGGCTCATTTCGGCATCTCACTCTATATATGGACGATCAACATGTCACATTAATTCTACTGCCTTTGTTTTGCTTGAATTGTGATCTACACCGATCGAGCTCGTCACCTAATTCGGATTCCATCGAGCGAGCTTTATGCTTTTCAGCACTAAGTAAGCACTGACCAAAACCGACAGCATAAACTAGCCTCTCTTAGTGCGAATTGCTCAGAGATGCACCATGTCCAATTGCAAGCGGCACTGTCGCCGGCCCCCTGATGCTGCTGCTCAGGTATCGAGATCACAGTGACACCTCCATGCATCAGGTGCTTATGATTCTCCACCACCGAGTCACCGACGGACCCATATATCCCACTAGTTCCCACGGCCTTTATAAGGGCAAAGCTCTGCCCTCGGTGTTCTCCGGTCCATTTCTTCTCTTCTCGATCGAAACCGAAACACTTATCATCACCGCGCCTTGGATCGGGTGAGAGAGCTTGATCGAGCTTGCCATGGCGGATGAGACGGGAGGAGCATTGGGGGTGTGGAGGAGGTACGCGCCGCACAACATGATGATCCTGGTGCAGCTGTGCTATACCTTCATGTACTTCGTCACTGAGGCCGCCTTCAACCGCGGGCTCAACCCCTACGTCTACGTCACCTACCGTCACATCCTCGTCGCCGTCATCCTCTGGCCCTTCGCCTACTACCACGAGAAGTACGTCCAGATTCAGACTTGACAGTGTGATCTCTCAGTGTTGATTGATGTGCTCACTCTGCTCCCTTTTTCTGGACGTACGTACGTCAGGAAGCTGAGGCCCAAGATGACATGGATGCTATTCCTGGAGATCTTCGTCCTCTCACTTCTCGGGTAATTAAGATCAAGAATTCAACATCATTTATGTCATTCTGACAAGGATTAAAGCTACTCAAAACATCTGTTCTCTGTTGGTGTGAACTGCAGGGTGAGCTTGACTCTGAACATGTACTTCGCGAGCCTCAAGTACACGTCCCCGACCTTCGTCACCTCCATGGTGAACACCGTCGCCTCCATCACCTTCCTCATCGCCATCGTGCTCCGGATGGAAATCGTGGACGTGAAGACCCCGCGCGGCCTAGCCAAGGTCGCCGGAACCGCCATCTCCTTCGCCGGAGTCACCACCATGACGCTGTACAAGGGCGCGGCGATCGCGAGCCCCTGGAAGGCGCCGATCCACATCCCTGGCAACGAGGATGCCGCCAGTGCAACGCACGGCGCGTGGCTCAAGGGGTCGCTCCTGGCGGTGGCCAGCTGCGTGTGCTGGTCCATCGGGTACGTGATGCAGGCGACGTCGGTGCGGCGGTACCCGGCGCAGCTGTCGCTGACGGCGTGGATGGCGACGGTGGGCGGGGCGCAGTCGGTGGCGTTCGCGGCGGCCATGCAGCACCGCAAGGAGGACTGGCTCGTCGGCTTCGGGCTCAACTTCTGGTGCATCATCTACTCCGTACGTCACACGTTCTTTTTCCTTACAAGTCACCGTGTTAAGTAAGTACAATGTGTGTGTTAACTGTATGTGAGCATTGTTGAATCAGGGCATGGCGTGCAGCGGGTTCACGGTGTTCGCGCAGCTGTGGTGCACAGAGAGGAAGGGCCCCGTGTTCGTGACCATGTTCAACCCACTGTCGACAATCATGGTGGCCATCCTCGCATACTTCATCTTCGGCGAGAACCTATACGTCGGAAGGTACCTACTCCCTCCGTATCAAAATATAAAACTTTTTAATCTTTCTAGATTTATCCTAATCCATACGTATGTAAATATTTTTTAGTTTGTTGATTCACTTACTACCTCCGATCCATATTAATGGCCTCAACTTTATCTAGATACGAATGTATCTAGTTAAGTATTTAGACTAGATGCATCCGTATCTAGACAATGTTGAGACCATTAATATGGATCAGAGGGAGTATTTAAAAACAAATCAGGACAAAACTAGAAAATCTAAAAGGTCTTATATTTCGGAACTAAGAGAGTAGTACCTAGCTATGCCTATGCATGCGTGATGCATGTCCTGAAAAACATACCTACGTGTGTGGTGCTCTTGTCTACAAAGCAGCCTTACAAAGCGCAACAACTGCATGACATAACATCCTGAACATACTCCAACTCTTACTTATGTCTCCCTGTCTACTGTTTGTTCTGTTGTTGTTGATGTGCAGCATAATCGGAGGCTTAGTGGTCATCGCTGGCCTCTACATGCTGCTGTGGGGCAAGGACAAGGACCAAGAGTACAACAGCGGCAGTGGTGGCGAAGAGCATGTACCGGCCGATCTAGACTGCGAGAAGCAGCAGCAGCGCGTCAAGGACGGCTCGGGTCAACTAGAGACCAAAACGACGAGATAGCCAGAGGCAGGATGTATCAGATTCAGTAGCATGAATGTCCGTCCGTCCGTCAGTTAACTCTTCTCAGTACGGAAAATGAAACATGAAATTCCTAGGCTGGGCTTATCAGCACATTCAGCACATTCCTCCTGGGCTGGTTCGCATATTAAACGGGAGCTCTTGTATGTCACTTCAAGGCGACGCTAGAGGCTTCCGTCGCCCGAAGACACAGCTTCATGGCCGCTTCAAAACCGGCCCAATACAAAAGGAACAGATATTTTTTATTTTTAAAGCTCAATATTTTTTGAAAAAATTTAAATCTTAACAAAATTATGATATGGACAATTTTCAAAATCCAAAACTTATTTCGAAATTTGAACAATTTTCAGAATTTAAACAATTTTCAAATCCGAATGATTTTCAAATCTGAACGATTTCTATTCCGAACGATTTTCGAATCTGAAAGATTTTTGAATCTGAATAAATTTCGAATCTGAACTATTTTCCAGTCCGAACAAATTTTAAATCAGAACACTTTTCAAATATGAACAAATTTCGAATCTGAACATTTTTTCAAAAATAAAAAATGAACAACGAAACAAACAGAAAAGAAAAGAAACACAACAGAAAAGAAAACTGAGAAGAAAAACGAAGCAGCGAACTGAAATGGGCTTGGCCCACTAAGGCGATCCTAACGCATCGCCAGCGTGGTGTATAGGTTTTCCCATATTAAACGCCGCAGCATCATCAATCAGTTCGAGGCTTTTCACCAGGCCTCGTTTTGGCTGTCGGAGATGTTCAGCATTGTCTTCTCGTCTTTGTACTATTTACGTGATACCCTAAAAATTATAAATATACGTGGAGATTTCGTTCTTCCGAGATCCAGTGATCTCACTATTTTTAAAAAATTAAATTTGTATTTAAAGATTTAAATAAATCTAAGAAATCATGCATATTCCAAATGAAATATCCTACAAGCGTGCAAAATCTTAAGGCAAAATACGTTGTGTTTTCAGATTTTTTTTTGAGGAAGGATCTGATCCATTATACAAGATACTCAGTACAAATTACAAGGAAGTCCAACAAAGATAAGAAAATACAAAAGGATCCTGAAATTTGCACAAAGCACCCTGAGCAACTTGAAGGAATCACAATCGGATCCAAAAGCCGGCTCCCAAGAACCTAGAGCTCGCCGTCGTCGCCGTACCGCAACCCGCCAGAGAAGGAGCGCCGCCACATGTCATAGATAGCCGCATAATCTGTCCGCCGCCCCGCAACGGAACCTGGTCGCGTTGAATGCGCTCGGCCATAGCACCCATACCCCAGCACCGCCGATCCTCCAGCCGACGAGGCTCCATCCAGGCCAACCACCACCACCCTGTACCCAACCTCCACCGGCCACTGCTCCCCTCGCCGCCAAGGCCGGCCAGAGCAGACACACCGAGGGAGAGAACCATCTCCAACCGAAGCAGCAAAACCGGAGCACCTCCCACCACCAGCTCCTCCCCTCGCCGCCACGGCCGGCCAGAGAAGCAGAGGAAAAGAAGCACACCGGAGAACACACACCCCAGATCCTCCACAGCAGAGCTGTGACGAAGAGAAGAACATGGTACCGAAGTTCCACGCGTGGCCCGCCATCTCCGCAGCGACGAGCACCCACCGAGCACATAGGCCTCTGGCCGCAGCACAGAAGCAGAACTAGGCCGCTCTCACCACGGCGCCGCCGGAAACCGCACCGAGAGAAGGGGAGAGCCGCACCTTATTTACCGTACACGGACGCCGAGCCTTCCCCTCGCCGCCGCCGGGACCTAAACTACCCCTAACTACACACAAGGAGACGAGGAACCAGATCCCCACCTCACCCCGCCGCCGGAGCGACGGGAGAGGCAGAGATCCAGCCTCGCTCCGGCGAGGAGGAGGGAAACTCGGGCTCGCCCTTTTCCGCCGCTCTCTACTGTAGAGAAGGAGAGGGGAATAGCGAGACGACAACTGGTTGTGTTTTCAGATATTGCGGCGTGTGAGTGAGACATCCTACAAAATTGAACTACCTGAAGGGTCTATTGTCCACCTAGTGTTTCACGTCTCGATGATACGCCATGCTCAAAAAACCGGTACGCCAGTATCATCTTCACTTCCTTGTGATACTGATGCATTTGCTGTTACCCAAAAAGTTCTAGCAACACAACTACACAAGAAAGCAAATCAGGTGGTCAGTGGTCTCAAAACTTGATTCCATAGTCTACTGGTGATGAAGCTTCAGCAACTTGGGAAGATAGAGAAGAAATACAATGGTGTTTCCCTGGAACTCTAGCTTGGGGACAAGATGTTTCTAAAGGAGGAGGGGTGTCAGGGGACCTATACAACACGGACCTGATTAGCTACAGAAGCAGGAAGCAGAGGCAGCATCGGTGTCAAGGCCCAGCCGGCCCAAGAAGCCCACGCTAAGTTCTTTGGGCCGACATGGCGCAACTCACTACTTAAGACACAAGTCGAGGAGAAAAAGCCATCCAGTTGGATCACGGACGGCTCCTCTTAATCTTAGCTTCTTCTTCTTCTTCCCCATGTCTCCTTCCTTCTCTGAATCGAACCTCGCATCTCCCGATTGTATCGGAACCATGTATGTAATTGAGTGAAACTAGACACTTTACCTTACACTTTAATTGCTCGAAAGTCGAATCCTGCTGGGTGTTCTTGCTCTTCCGATCCAATGAGGACTGTGGAGTGTACATTTGTTGTGATCTTTGGTCAGTTGTGTGCGTGCATTTAAGCGCAATGCTTTTTGCGTTGTCGCCAAAAATGTGTGTGTGATCACTGATGCGTGCACATCACCCTTCCCAACAAAAAATTACAACTTTTAATTAATAGGAAGACAACATTAGTTCCTCATTCAAAGTGTTTGGTGATTGCAGAGAGAGAAAGCAGGATATATATAAGTGGTTACCCCATCGAAAGAGACTCTCGCTCTTTTAGCATACCACCGTTTATTTTGCTTTAAAATTCTTTTGTTTAAATTTAGGGCACCTAGCTTAATTTGGAGATCACCAGCTAGGCACTTGCGCTATTCTCATGTCCACTACTTAAATCATGTTCTCGTTCGGCCATTAACTGGTGCTCGATCAGCATATATGCGGTGCTACAAAGAGAAATGGGTACCGTGAACCGTCAAGCTAGATGCCATTATCGCTAGTGTTCCTGTTTTTGTGACACCTGAGGCAGACAAGACAAAGTTTTGCAGTCGCTTCATGCGTCATTTTCGTTCAATATTTGCTCAAATTGCACGCATCAGGTGCTACTCTCCACCAGAGCATCACATTACTTCCCACCGACGGCCTTCATATAAGGCCAAGCTCTGCACTTGGCTCTTCTCGATCGAAACTGAAACACTTATCATCACCGCCTTCGATCGGGTGAGAGAGCTCGAGCTTGCCATGGCGGATGAGAGTGAGACGGGAGGAGCATTGGGGTGTGGAGGAGGTACGCGCCGCACAACATGATGATCCTGGTGCAGCTCTGCTATACCTTCATGTACTTCGTCACCGAAGCCGCCTTCAACCGGGGCCTCAACCCCTACGTCTATGTCACCTACCGCCACATCCTCGTCGCCGTCATCCTCTGGCCCTTCGCCTACTACCATGAGAAGTATGTAGTACCTCCACGATCCAGCTTTAGACTTGACAGTGTTGATCGATGTGCTCACTGATCTGCTTCCTTTTATTTGTTGGACGTACGTCTGCAGGAAGCTGAGGCCCAAAATGACGTGGATGCTGTTCCTGGAGATCTTCGTGCTCTCCCTTCTCGGGTAAGAACAAGCTAGAATACATTTTTCAATCTTGCGTCAAGATATACTATGCACCAACACCTGTATCCTTGCTACCAACCATTCGGTTTCCTAGCTACAGTTCTTTCCTGTAGCTTTTTTCTGCTTTATTTTGTAATTTCGTTTGTAGACAAAGCTGGCCTTTTCTTTATATATGAAATCGACGAGGTGGCTCCTTTGGTTTAAAAAAAACACTTGGAGTATTCAACATCTGCTCTCTGTTGGTGGAACTGAACTGCAGTGTGAGCTTGACTCTGAACATGTACTTCGCGAGCCTCAAGTACACGTCCCCGACCTTCGTGACCTCCATGGTGAACACCGTCGCCTCCATCACCTTCCTCATCTCCATCGTCCTCCGGATGGAGATCGGGGACGTCAAGACCTCGCGCGGCCTCGCCAAGGTCGCCGGCACCGCGGTCTCCTTCGCGGGGGTCACCACCATGACGCTGTACAAGGGCGCGGCGATCGCGAGCCCGTGGAAGGCGCCGATCCACATCCCCGGCAACGAGGACGCCGCCAGCGCAACGCACGGCGCGTGGCTCAAGGGGTCGTTCCTCGCCGTGGCCAGCTGCGTGTGCTGGTCCATCTGGTACGTGATGCAGGCGACGTCGGTGAAGCGGTACCCGGCGCAGCTGTCGCTGACGGCGTGGATGGCGACGGTGGGCGGGGCGCAGTCGGTGGCCTTCGCGGCGGCCATGCAGCGCCGGAAGGAGGACTGGCTCGTCGGCTTCGGGCTCAGCTTCTGGTGCATCGTCTACTCCGGCATCGCGTGCAGCGGTTCACGGTGTTCGGGCAGCTGTGGTGCACGGAGCGGAAGGGCCCCGTGTTCGTGACCATGTTCAACCCGCTGTCCACCATCATGATCGCCGTCCTCGCCTACTTCATCTTCGGCGAGAACCTATACCTCGGAAGGTACGGACGCCATGTCTATGCATGAGTGATGCGTGTGCTCAAACAAACATACCAGACAGACACAACACAACACAACAACTGCATGACATCCTGAACATACTCCAACTCTTATATCCATCTGTCTACTGTTGTTGGCTGTTGTTGCTGTGCAGCATAATCGGGGCGTGGTGGTCATCGCCGGCCTGTACATGCTGCTGTGGGGCAAGGACAAGGACCAAGCATACAACAGCGGCAAAGAGAAGGTGCCCAATCTGGACTGCGAGAAGCAGCAGCAGCTGGCCAAGGACGGCTCGGATCAACAGGAGACCAAGACGTCGAGATAATCGTGATCAGAATTGCCATCCAGATAGATGAGTACTATGGTCTTCCATGCCCAGCCTGAACCATGACGACTGTGAGGTCGGCTGTGCCAATGCAACAAGTTTCCTCTCAAGTGTTGGTATCCTCGCAAAAAAAAAAACGAGACCATGAAAAATGAAACAAAACGGCTAGTTCACAACGGTAGGATTATAAGATGAACCCTCACACTAATATCAACAAGATAATTGTATTCTCCCTACGTATGCACCGTCGCGAAAGTTCATCGTTTTGAATCATCTCGTGATGATCGGATGTGGTAAACTATGTGTTCACATACGACCGGTGTAAGCCAAATTTACACATGTGGAAATAATTTGGTTAGCTTGACGATACTAGCATGTACAAACATGGCCTCGGAACACATTGAATCGAAAGGTTAAACACGAGTCATATGAATGATATGATCAACATGTTGATGTTCACCATCGAAACTACATCTTCTCTCTTGAAGATCGAACTTGGTGCCGTGGATTTGGATCGTGTGCCACTAAGAAACTATGAGCGATGTTGTTTTAAGTTGGAGTTCGCTAGTAATTTGATAAACCTGAACTCATTATCATGCACATGGTCTAAATTTGTCTTTACAAATAACGTTGTAGATCGTGGCCCGCGACGTAGCTCAGTTCAACTTCAGCGCATTTCTCGAGAAAGAAAAACTGAAAACATATGATTCAAACTTCACTAACTGGCGCCGCAAACTGAGAATAATCCTCGCTGAGTGTAAGAAGCGGCATGTACTCGATGTTGCGCTAGGTGACCCACGTACGGACAATGCACCCGAAGCAGAACTGAACGTCTATGAGACGCACAGTGAGCATTTGCGAGTACTTTGATTTAGCTTGAAGGACCAAATTGCTACTGGATCAGAAATTCGCATTGGCTCCCGGGAGCATATGCTTCCGATATTTTTGGGAGCATAATTTTTTTTGAAATCTTATCAAAAAATTCGAAAAAAATCATGCACGTACCTGACCATGGTACGCACCACCGTGTGAAATTTCGCACCGAAATGACATCGTATGCGCCCTGTACAAAAATGACAAATTTCCTGTCAGAAACAGGAAATTTGTCATTTTTGTACAGGGCGCATACGATGTCATTTCAGCGCCAAATTTTACACGGTGGTGCGTACCATGATCAGGTATGTGCATGATTTTTTTCGGAATTTTTTGTTAAGTTTTCAAATTGTTCTATTATTTCGAAAATACTGGGAGCATATGCTCCAAAACGCCGCCCCTCTGGATCAACAACATTACTATCTCAAGTCAAAAAACAAACATTGCTATCTGGTGCCTGGCCCAGCACATGAACCCATTTGCTTGGGTTGGGTCTACGGCCCTACGCCAGCCCATTTTCTATCGTGTGTGCCTGCATGTTGGGCTGGGCTGCACGCAATTAACGTCACCGTATCACAGTTGGAAACGTTTCAGCCGAAGCCTTACGGACGGCAAGGAGGGAGCCTTGGCCCTTGGGTGTAACTTGACTTTTGGAATCTAATCCAAAGGAGGGCAGTTCTGCACCGGCTGGGGTGTGCTCTCGGGTGGAGAGACTCCTCATCGATTTCATGACTCTTAAGAAGCCGCAAAACCTTCAAAACCACCAGACATCCACAAGTGGGCAAAACCTCCTGAAGATCATGTCAAGGTCAACTTCGACGGCTCCTTCAACGCCACTTCTGGCACTGGTGGTTGGGGTTACGTTATCCGTGACCAGGCGGCAATTTCATTGCAGCCGGTGCGGGCAAGCTGAAGAACCTGGGCAGTGCTCTCCAATCGGAGGCGGTGGCATGTTTGGCTGCCATCCGGGGTGCGGACAGGTGGGTGCCAACAGGATCATCTTCGAGTCTGATGCGTCGAACCTGATTCAGAGCCTCAAGAGCAGGGATTACGACAAGTCCGAGATTGGGTGTTGGTAAAGGAAGCTAGGAGTCTTTGTATCCTGAATTTCAGTTCTTTTCAATTTTCCTTTAGCTGTTGCAGCTGTAACAATGCTGCCCATGAGCTTGCTAAGCTGGGAGCAAATTCTGAGTCTGAGCACTCTTACTGGGATGTTTCTGCTCCCGGTTGTATCGTTACCGTTTTGGCAAGTGATTTAGCTGGGCCAGTTAAATAGAAGTCCTGTTAAAAAGTCAAAAAAAAAGAGTTTCTCGCAGTCTCCACGGAACGTTTGTCGTGGATCTACTGCTTGTCCGCTACGGTCAAAGTTGTTTAGTCCTCCTAATTGTTTACAGTTTACACCCAGGCTAGTTAGATACTACGGTGTTAAAACTTGTCTGGTAGCTGCACTTTTTTTTTGAAAGAGGGGAGTATACAATTACAGGATACAGAAAAGAAGAACAAACGCCAGCCCGTACAGACAGAGCTGAACTGAAAGCACTATAGCAGCAAGAAAGCAGCTGAACCACCAAACCTCGTCATCGCCGCGAACGCCGGAGAAGAAGAAGACGATCCACTTGCCACCAGGGAGAAGGATGACCTCCAACGTTGAAGAAAGCCGCATGATCCACACCCGCAAGAAACCCGATCTTGTCGATGAACGAGCACGGCCTAGCCACCCCCACGCCCAGCTCCAACACCGCCTTCCGCCGGGGCGGCGAAGCCGTGCCAGAAGAACCACCACCACCGCGCCAACCAGCCCAACACCACAGCCAGGCGACTCCTCTCCTCGCCTCCACGGCCGGCCGGAGAAGCCACGAAGAAACGGTCGCCAGAGCAACCAGAAGCAAGCACGCCGCCCCAGCAGCTCCACCCCCCGCCACCACGGCCGGCCAGGGGAGCCCGAGGCACACGCCCTCAGCACCAGCTCCAAAAGCTCCCCCAGAAACACCACGGAGAGGCCAGAGCGCACCACAGCTCCTGGAACCAACCACACACACCTCGCAGAGACGCCGGAGAACTCGTCGCCGCGACGGGGAAGAGGCAGGAGGACAAAATCCCAAATCCTGGGCGCCGCCACCGACTCGAGGACCAGGCACGGGAACCAAACACTCGCCGGCCATAGCCAACGAGAACCAGCAGGCACCAGCTCGTCGAAGCCGCTCCGCAGAACCTCCTCGACGTGGGGAGAGCCGGACCTCACTTATTTGCGCCATCACCGCCGTCACCACCCACCAAGACAGCCGCGCGACGCCACCACCTACCCTACTATACACACACCGGCGACACAGCACCGAGGTCCCCCCCACTCTCCCGCCGCCGGAGCGGCCGGCGGAGAGGGAAGGGACTAGCGAGCTGGCCGGCGGCGGAACGACGGACGCCGAAGAACTCCCTTTCGCCTCTGATACTGTAGCAGCGAAGGGGATAAGGTTCCGCACTTATTCTGTCTTGGTAGCTGCACATTTTAAATCAATAGACTAGTACAAGTCCTGGCAAGGATCTAGTACTCGCGTATTCAAACACGTCGTTGTGGATGAAATGAACATTCTTGGATTCTTGCAGTACGTACCGCTCGTTAATTCAACCGGCCGGCCGGAATTTCGCACCTAGAAGAAGTGAAAGTTGAACGGAAAACAAAATAAATGTCATTGTCCGGGTAACCAAAATCAAATTCAACAATTCCTTGTAGTCTCCTCCTAACTTCGTCGTGATGTCCGCGGTGGCTGCTAAGTACGGTCAAAGTCATAGGTGGCACGTGTGACGACGTGTTAGTTTACACGGAGGCAAGTTACCCATCGGTTGACAGTTACACCGACCACGACTAACACTACGAGTCGTGGCAAGGATTAACTCCTACTCCGTATGCGAATACGTGTGCATCCAGATTTTATCCAAGTTAGATTTTTTTTGACCAATTTCATAAAGAAACGTAGCAATACTTATTACGCTAAATTAGAATCACTAGATCCATTTTAAAATGTAGTTTCAGAATATATCAATTTCATGCCATATATGTTAGTACACTTTTTTATATAAAAGTTGGTCAAAAAAATTAAACTTACACTTAGGACAAAACCTAGAACTACACTTATCCGCGGACAGAGGAACTATGTTTAAACTCGTAGACTAGTATATTATTGTGATTTTTTTGAACCTTATTTTGAACTACACTTATCCGCGGACAGATACTACAAAATTTCTTATGCCCAGAAGACCGTTGTCAATGGAGGAGCGTTCGGTTCACCTACCAGGAATGTTCTCGCCGTCCTGCACCGAGAAAGTTGAAACGGAATTTGATTTTTAAATAAGTGCAGTTGTCCAGCTCGAAAGGACCAGGAGTAGTAAAAGCAAGCAGAGCATTTACACACCGGCCTATGTCCACGACGGCAGCTCCTCTTCACGCGCTTCCGGATTCAAAAATTTCGCGCAGGTCTCTTGCCTGCCGGCCGGCCTAACTGGGTGGCATTTAGAGGGGAAACTCAAATTTGCAACTAGTTGCACCTGCAACTAGTTTTCAAAAATCGTACTTCCGAGTTTCAAAAAATTCCGGAAAAAATCATGGACATGCACCATGTTGAATCTACTACACCCATAAAATTTCATCCCGTACTTTTTAAAATACACTAAACTCAATCTTATATCTGATATTTATATAAGAAAATAACAACTGTCGTGTAAATGCAACTCGCTGTAACAAAACTACACTGAAAACATACTGGACGTCTTCTTAATTCGACTAATCCACAGCTGTCGGGGATTGAAACATGCACTGAACAAGCAGCAAAAGACTTGGACACCTGCCAATGTCCTCGCCAATCAATGATTTGGACACAGGTGAACGATGAGATCGACGTGCAATCAGCTCCGAGACCGTCTTTCACAAATTCTCGATTTACTCGAGCGTCTGGAGTAGAATTGCTAAGGAAAAAAAGTACGGGAAGGCCATAGACCGATTGAAATTTCCTAAATACCAACGAGGCATAGTTGATTCATCGACTCGAGAAAATAAGAGAACAGTAGCTACTATCTAGGTTTCTTAATATAACACGTTTTGGCAGTTCATTTTAAGCAACATATGTTGTAGTTCATAGAAATCAACAGATAAAAGCTTTCAATCAATCTTTTGGAATGTCACTTTCTATCGTCGATTTTTTAAGTGTGAGAGTCACTCCTCTGGTCATAATCGTTATAGGCGAGGCTACACCGAGCTCACGAGATCCGCATGATCAACGACATCTCCCAATGACATATCGAGCTATCGTTAGACACTAAATTATATCCCCAACTCTGTTCAATCCATTAGAGAAAAAATGTGTTTGATGTTGATTCGGCTAGCTCAACAATGAGGGAATGCCGCGTTGATATAGTTGTGCGGTTCGATAGCATGAGGGATGATGAGACATATGGTGGTGTAGCATGCTAATACGATATGGAAATAAAAAATGTATTGGAGGAATATTATTAGGAGAGAACAGAACGATATAAAGAAGAAGAAACTTTCTTAGTCGTGGGTTCATTGGACCCAACAATGATCAACATAGTGGCTGCAACTAATGACAATGACTATTATAACCTTTTATTGGAAAAAGGCAGTTCAATAAATAAGAGCACACTAGCCTTGCATAGACTAACTAAAAGAGTTCATCCCCTTCAAAAAACAAAATTTGACCAGCAAGATAATACAATGAGTCCCCATGTTGCAGCTTTGATGCAATCAGTTGGTCTCCTCTTGAAAATTGTGAAAAAAATACAAAGAGGACCACAAATAATTTTTGAATATATTTCTCTTGAGTTTTATTCATTTATTGAGAGCTCGAGAGCAAATTCTTTTGGGTATTTTTTTTCCATATCTACTTCAAAAAATTGCTATTAGCACACAACTCACAAAATCCACCCAACAAAATTCAGCTAACACAAAAGAATGAAACTCAAACACGTAAAAAAGGAAACCCAAAGAATAATTTATCTACATGTGAATTCATTCGGGCGACTCGCTAGAATCTTTTAAGGTCGCATAACAAGTGAACTTTTTTGACACTAACAAGACATGTTCGAAACATCCACTCGAGAAAAAGGTGTGGGAGGATTGCAGCTAGTATATGCAAAACTCAAAACTCAAATGAAAAATATGTTATAAGAGTTTCAATTGCCACTGATTCAACTGCAAGATCCATCCCTCTAGTTAGCGACCATGATGGGTAATGGCACATTGAGCTCAAGAGATCCGCACAAAAGTGCTCTAATTCATTTTACAAAAAATAAATAGAATATGTAAGATACCAAGTTACACTCCTACTCTACTCTTTTCCTTGGGAACAATGTTCTTTAGCAACAAATCTTCTGCCGCTAGCGGCTTTGTCATCACGCTTCTTCCAACAAGTGTAGCTTGCTCGGCGATAATGAGGTTGGAGGTGAGTGCTAGGAAGAGCATGATAGACAGCGAGACATATACATGATAGAGTAACAAATCAGGTATGTGTGAGCAAAAAAATTGATGCGAATATATCCAAAGGACCATGGAGAGAAAAACAAGAGGGAAAGGAAGGGAGATAAATTTCCCTATTTGCGGTCCCATTAAGATCGTTTTACAAATTATTGATCAACACAATGATTTGCTTATCACGTGTTCCACGCGATTGATCAACACAATGATTGTACATAATGATGACGACTATTATATGATTGCTTTAAAGATTGTTAGTTTATAATCATTAACAAGCCCATTAGTCTTGAATAGACTAACTCGAAGTTTTTTTTTTTGCGAAATAAAGAGCTTTATTGATTAATTGACAGGATTACAATCACTCCGTAGAGTATCAGCGAGAAAACCTGGGTTATAATTGATCCACAGGCATCTCCTCCTATCACTACTAGTTTGCTTAGCACAAATATGGGCTGCATAATTTGCATCACGCCCAACAAAAGAAATGCTACAACTAGCTAAAGTCCTCTTAATGTCCCTGACCTCGTGGCAAATCGACATTATCTCAGATGTAATGTTGTTCTCATCGTTGCATAGGTCTACTGCTACCTTGGAGTCCCTCTCTATTATCACATGTTGGTACCCTCGCTCCAAGGCGCATCTTGCACCTTCATAGATCGCTCTCGCCTCCATACATAGTTCATTAGCCGCATCATCATACCACAGAGCCTGGGCTCTGAGCATTGCTCCATTATGGTCACGAACAATGAGTCCTGTACCTCCGGCCATCATGTGTGACTAACTCGAAGATATCATCTTGCAAAACGAGCAACATAAGAAAGGAAGGCAATGCAAACACGATGAGGACCCGTGCGTAATTTATATGAACTCGAGGCAAATACGAGGAGAGTCCAAACGGAGGCGCGTTATTATAAGTAGGGAGTGGGGCTCCGACACGGGCCGTCTCCATCACAGATTCCGAGAGCTCCTTCCCAAGGTACAGCGCCCCGGCTCCCCACCACACCCCGCCGGTCGCCTCGCCTCCCGCCGCCGCCTTTCGCCATGGGGTTCGTGTCCTTCGTCGGGAGGGTCCTCTTCGCCTCCGTCTTCCTCCTCTCCGCCTACCAGGAGTACGCACCCTTACTCCCTCCCCTTACCCCCATCGTCCTTCGCCTTAGTTGCTGCGGCCGATTCGAGGCCTGTGTAGTCAGATCTGGCGCGTCGTTGTTCGATTCCGGGGGTGGCGCGCACTAGTGTCTGGACCTCGCGATGGTTAGAGCGCGTCGTGGTGGCTCTGGCCGTGAAAGCGGCTGGATCTGGTGTGTGGTCCGTGAGAACCGAAGACGCCCCCGATTTTGGTTCCTGACCGTGCTGATCTAACCCTGGGTCGCTGAATTGCGACACTGGTCCTAGTACTTAGGGTTGAAATTGCGCGTAGATGTAGTGTTTTTTCTCGATTCTCGCTGTCAAGCGTTAGATTTGTACCTTGTTGCCTCCTAGTGTGGTTGCTATTGTAGCGTGGTAAATAACGTGGACCAGCCATCTGAGATGTAATGTCAAATTCTGGGGTTTGCTTGTGTGGTTTCATGCCTAAATAAGACTTCCGGTCATTATATTATTTGCATTATTGATGCAAGATGCATTTATTAGACTGGTGGCATCTTCATTGCTGCTCTGATGTTCGTATAGATGCCCGATGACTTGTAGGGTTGCATCATGAATTCACTGGAGAGTTCCCGTTAACATGCAAATATACCGTGTTAAGTGTTGTTCTAGACCGAGTTGCAGCACTACTTTGACATGTTTGAGACCTTCCCTGTGATTAGTGTTGATAACCAGCTTTTGTAGCCACCTAATTTACTGCTACTGAATGTCTGTAACTAGTTTGATGCTATTAGGCCAGCATGTATTTACTGGATGATTGTATTTATTACGCATGTAGTATGTTGATTTATTAAGTTCTGGAGAAAAGACTGTACTTAAATGAATGTTGATATTTGAGTTAATTTGGTTGCAGGTTCACTGAATTCGGAACTGATGGTGGGCCAGCAGCGAAGGCTCTTCAGCCCAAGTTTAACAGCTTCACCAAAAACATCTCCGCACAATTGGGAGTCGTGGTGCCTCATGTTGAGGTGAGAATTTGCTTTTATTCATGGCATAAATTATGCAGCCTTTATGTTTGCAACTCATTCATTAGTGTGTGTTCTATTGTGAATTTATCCAGATGAAGCATGTCATCGCTGCTACCATTGGTCTGAAGGGTGCGGGAGGGCTCCTGTTTATCTTGAGCAGCTCGTTCGGTGCTTACCTCCTGGTATGCTCCGAGCTGTCCTTACGCTGGATATAATGATTTATTTCCTTTCGCCACGTTTCCATCTATATCAGTGTTACCATAGCACATAATCGGAATTGGTTTTCATAAAAAAAAGCCGTAAATAAATATTTTTGGTGCGGTACCAGTAGAATCCTACATGTATAAATGCGTCAATTCATAGTATGAAAATACTGTCAGTTATGTACTAAAATTTTGCTTTCACAAATACAGAACAACTGAATATTATCCTGCAGAAGGCATTGTTGTTTGGCTACACTATGTTTGTCGATTTTTTATCTCGAATTTAAACTTGAGCGTATTGCTTGTGACTAGACTGTTCACGTAGTTAGGCCAACTGGATTTCTCTAGGTAATTTTTGAATGGTCAAACATGGCCACTAAGATTTTCTTAAAACTCCATTATATTTTGCCTTTAGAAACTGATATGGGATGAACGTTGAAATCTGGTTCTGTAGTTTCGTTTTACGTGTTTATGAGACGTGTAATTTGAGGCTTATAGGCTATATACATTTTTTGAAAGTATTCCGTGTCTGACAGGCTTTTGGCATATTCACCGTGTCACTGTGGTAGTGTTTTGGCCTTATGGTTCGGCGCTAAAGGGAATATAAACTCTGCCCCTGTCATTCAACACACTGGCTACTGATAGAAATGTGTTGCCGACATTTCCATGACTCACCTTCCACTTGTGTGCCCATTCAGTTCCGAGTCTTTCTTTGTTATGATTACTGCTGAAGGATGGGCTCTTGCTCTACCTGATATTTTCTTTATGAAGTGTTGCTTCCAAGATGGTGATATGTGATGTGTGTGTTGGTTAGCTTCTTTAACCATCTGCACGCTATCTAATGGCGTTACCTGTCCCCTGCAGGCGCTCTACGTTGCTTTCATCACGCCTGTGGTCTATGACTTTTACAACTACGACATGGAGAAGGCTGCGTTTGTGCAGCTCTTCATCAAGTTCACAGAGGTACAGGATATGAATACTGACTTTCATTTCCAGGCCCATTTGTGAGCTTGTTGGAGAATGAATATTAACCTGTGACCCCATCTCTGACTGTAACTGCAGAACTTGGCGCTCTTTGGAGCCCTGCTCTTCTTCCTGGGCATGAAGAACTCCATTCCCAAGAGGCAGGTCAAGAAGAAGACCTCCAAGTCCAAGACGAACTAGACCATCTCAGGAAAGTAGTGGTGCCCGTAGGCGTTTGTGGAGGAGACGGTCTTAATTTAACAAGCTACCGTACCTGTTCCGTTGCGTTGTGGTGATGGTTATGTGTATCAACTGATGAGATTCTTTTTGAAGGGCGCCGTCCCTTATGAGGTGTGGGTGGCGGTTTAGAAGAGCGACCGTCCCTTATGAGGTGTGGGTGGCGGTTTAGAAGAGCGACTAGATTGTATCATGGTCATTATCATGTGCTACTATGGATTCATTTGTTGTAGGCTGCCATGGCTAAGATTATCCATATCCATTTGTTTACTTTGCGACCTGTCTTTTAACTCATGGGAAAAGATGATACAAAGGTTCCTTTTCGCATTGGGGATTCTTCTTTTGTTTCTGTTCAGCTTCTCAGGTTATGAGTGCATTCACTGAATCCATTCCAGTAATCCAACACTGACGCTTTGGACCTGCGAATCCTTGTCATCAAGGCCACAGCCTTGTTGATTGGTGTAAGGCCCATGACGAGCCAGGTTGATTACTCATTGGCGTTGGGCCAGAACCTGGCCTCCCAGAAAACGTCGTCTTGCAGCCTTTCAGTGGCACATGGTAGCTGTTCTTCCTAGATAGCTGCTGCACTCTTAGCAAGATATATTGACATTGAAGTGCCACTGGCACTCTTACCTCCTTCTCCTTGCTTGCTGCGGTCGATTCGAGGCCTGTGTAGTCAGATCTGGCGCGTCGTTGTTCGAATCCGGGGGTGGCGCCCACTAGTATCTGGATCTCGCGATGGTTAGAGCTCTTCGTTGGGGCTCTGGCCGTGAAAGCGGCTGGATCTGGTGTGTGGTCCGTGAGAATCGAAGACGCCCGGATTTTGGTTCCTGACTGTGCTGATCTGACCCTGGGTCGCTGAATTGCGACATTGGTCCCAGTATTTAGGGTTGAAATTGTGCGTAGATGTTTGTGTTTTTCTCGATTCTCGCTGTCTCGTCTGGTTGAGCGTTAGATTCATACTTTGTTGCTAGTATGGTTGCTATTGTAGCGTGGTAAATAACGTGGACCACCCATCTTAGATATAATGTCAAATTCTGGGTTTTGCTTGTGTGGTTTCATGCCTAAATAAGACTTCTGGTCATTATATTATTTGCATTATTGATGCAAGATGCACTTATTAGACTGGTGCATCTTCGTTGCTGCTCTTATGTTCGTATAGATGCCCGATGACTTGTACGATTTCATGAAGAATTCACTGGAGACTTCCCGTTAACATGCAAATACATACCCGTTGAGTGCTGTTCTAGACTGAGTTGCAGCACTGCTTTGACATGATTGAGATCTTCCCTGTGATTAGTGCTGATAACCACCTTTTGTCGCCACCTAATTTACTGCTACTGAATTTGTAACTAGTTTGATGCTATGTGCTAGAGATGACATTGGCAATCTCACATGTATTTTAAAGCTATTAGGTCAGCATGTATTTACTGGATGATAATGATGATTGTATTTATTACGCATGTTGTATGTTGATTTATTAAGTTCTGGAGAAAAGACTGTACTTAAATGAATGTTGATATTTGAGTAATTTGGTTGCAGGTTCACTGAATTTGGAACTGATGGTGGGCCAGCAGCGAAGGCTCTTCAGCCCAAGTTTAACAGCTTCACCAAAAACATCTCCACACAATTGGGAGTCGTGGTGCCTCATGTTGAGGTGAGAATTTGCTTTTATTCATGGCATACATTATGCAGCCTTTATGTTTGCATCTCATTCATTAGTATGTGTGAATTTATCCAGATGAAGCATGTCATCGCTGCTACCATTGGTCTGAAGGGTGCGGGAGGGCTCCTGTTTATCTTGAGCAGCTCGTTCGGTGCTTACCTCCTGGTATGTTTCGAGCTGTCCTTATGCTGGATATAATGATTATTTCCTTTCGCCACGTTTCCATCTATATCAGTGTTACCATAGCACATAATCGGAATTGGTTTTCATAAAAAAAAGTTGTGAATAAATGTTTTTGCTGCGGGACCAGTAGAATCGTACATGTATTAATGTGTCAATTCATAGTATGTAAACACTGTCAATTATGTACTTAAATTTTGGTTCGCAATGCAAAACTACTGAATATTATCCTGCAGAAGGCATTGTCGTTTGACTGCACTATGTTCGTTGATTTTTTTATCTCGAATTTAAACTTGAGCGTATTGCTTGTGACTAGACTGGTCACGTTGTAAGGCCAACTGGATTTCTCTAGTTATTTTTGAATGATCAAACATGGCCACTAAGATTTTCTTAAATGGCATTGTATTTTGCCTTCAGATGTTATGGGATTAACATTGAAATCTGGTTCAATAGTTTCGTTTCATGTGTTTATGAGGCGTGTAATTTTAGGCTTATGCTATAGATATTTTTTGAAAGTATTCCGCATCTGATGGGCTTTTTCAAATTGACCATGTTACTGTGGTAGTGTTTTGGCCTTGTGGTTCGGCGCTAAAGGGAATATGAACTCTCTGTCCCTGTCATTTAACGCACTGGCTACTGATAGAAATGTATTGCTGACATTTCCATAACTTACCTTCCACTCGTGTGCCCATTCAATTACTGTCTTTTGTTATGATTAGTGCTGAAGGATGGACTCTTGCTCTACCTGGTCTTGTCTTTACGAAGTGTTGCTTCCACGATGGTGATATGTGTGTTGGTTAGCTTCTTTAACCATCTGCACGCTATCTAATGGCGTTACCTGTCCCCTGCAGGCGCTCTACCTTGCTTTCATCACGCCCGTGGTGTATGATTCTACAACTACGACATGGAGAAGGCTGCGTTTGTGCAGCTCTTCATCAAGTTCACAGAGGTAAAGGATACGAATACTGACCTTTCTTTTCCAGGCCCATTTGTGAGCTTGTTGTAGAATTAATATTAACCTGATGACCCCTCTATAACTGTAATTGTAGAACCTGGCGCTCTTTGGTGCCCTGCTCTTCTTCCTGGGCATGAAGAACTCCATCCCGAAGAGGCAGGTCAAGAAGAAGACCTCCAAGTCCAAGACGAATAGAGCATCATAATCTTGGATAGTGTCAGTTGCCCTAGGCGTTTGTGGAGGAGACGGTCTTAATTTAACAAGCTACCGTACCTGTTCCATTGCGTTGTGGTGATGGTTATGTGTATCAACTGATGAGATTCTTTTTGAAGGGCGCCGTCCCTTATGAGGTGTGGGTGGCGGTTTAGAAGAGCGACTAGATTGTATCATGGTCATTATCATGTGCTACTATGGATTCATTTGTTGTAGGCTGCCATGGCTAAGATTATCCATATCCATTTGTTTACTTTGCGACCTGTCTTTTAACTCATGGGAAAAGATGATACAAAGGTTACTTCGCATTGGGGATTCTTCTTTTGTTTCTGTTCAGCTTCTCAGGTTATGAGTGCATTCACTGAATCCATCCAGTAATCCAACACTGACGCTTTGGACCTGCGAACCCTTGTCATCAAGGCCACAGCCTTGTTGATTGGTGTAAGGCCCATGACGAGCCAGGGTTGATTACTCATGGGCGTTGGGCCAGAACCTGGCCTCCCAGAAGACGTCGTCTTGCAGCCTTTTGAGAGCCCACACACATGGTAGCTGTTCTTCCTAGATAGCTGCTGCACTTTAGCAAGATATATTGACATTGAAGAGCCACTGGCATTTTCCGTAAATTACCCTAACACCACTGTGCTCGGGTGCAAAAGAATTTGAGCCACCGACACTTTCTGCATTGAGAATGAAGATTTGTGGAACCCAAGCACCAGTGTGTTCGGTGCAACTTTTTTTGAACTTTTGAAATTCTCTTTTTTGTGGAGCCCATGTACAATTTTTTTGAATGAAACTTGTAGTGTACATACATAATGTGTATATGTACTTGTATAGCAAATTTCAGATTTTTTTTGAGACCTAGAAACATGGTTTCAAATTCCAAATATCGAGTGCGATTGGACATCAACATTGAGGACCAGAGTACAATATACATCAACATTGCAAGAAAGAGATGTGCCTAGCTGCACAACACAACAGAAATACTCAAGACGCCGCCGCAAATAGAGCCAGGCAGCCTTCACTTGTCTGTCGACGACAAACTCGAATTCCAAGTTGCCGCATCTCCAAGGACCTTCATATATACTGTACATTGATACATACCAGTTGATGCTGCAATTCCGAACCTGCAGATCGAAGGCCAGCAACGCTTTCTGTATCTTCACGTTTCACCCCAGACTTGGCACCACCCGGCAGGGGACTGCACCCGGCTATGCAGTGGATGCCATACGTGAACCGTGAAAAAGGGAGACAAGCACGGCGGTGGCGTACGCCGTATTCCCCAGTGTTTCACGGCAAAAGCAGAGACTTGATCCGTTCATGCACCAACGTAGAGTAGAGTAGATTCCTACGTGCGTCGTCCGATGGCCGGTCAAGCCCCTTGTCCTTAATACAACCAAATATTCCACAATGGCCAGCTGAACTCAAGGTTCTATTTATTTTTCTCTTCCAAAACCTTGTTTTGTTTGCCATGTACTATCAAATACTCTCTCCATTTCAATAAAGTGAACCGTATTTTCTTCCTATTAAGAAATATTACGCCGCTAACATGTTACTCATGTGATACATGTGGCAACGGTAAGTAAATACCTTTTTTTGCGGAAAAAGACCTAAACCATATATTATCCGAGACTAGCCCTTACAAGAACATCCTTACAATAAAAAGAAATAACACACATGTTTTTGATATTGAATTGCTGCACTAACCATCTACACCAAAAGTCCGAACTGATGGAAAGAGCCAATGCAATATATTTATATTTCAACAGTTGAAATGTTCAACACCATCTTCCTTCTACATCCCTCGACTACACGCCGTGAGTAAATCTCGATGCCGCCTCTAGGCATCAGATATAGCGAAGCTCGTGTCAGAAAAAAGCTTGAAAAACCCATGCGCTTGTAGAAACACCGACCGGGAAGCCATCGACGTAGACCAGAAGGTACCGGGCGACCAGGATCTCAAGAGATCGCCGTACTAGGGAAGCTAGTACCGAGATAGGCCGAGCGATAATCCCAGCTCCGTCCAGGCAGAGATGGTGGGCACCAAACTCGCAAGTTCCTCGACAAACCCATACCTAGCCGAGCCTCGTCAGAGGGGAGACGGAACTTGAGTACCTAAATACGCGGCGACATCATCCCCTCCACAGAACGCCACCGCCGTATAGAGAGACTTATCACGCCAGACCCTAATGCCCGACGATCGACCCAAAACTCCAGCCCGTCGACTCTCCTCCGTGGAAGAACATCGGATTTGTTTACTTGTATCTTTTCAAACTTTGCAATAAAAGAGTTGTGTGCATCGTTTCGATACAGAGGCCGGTGCTTGTTCCCATTTCGAAAAAAAATAAGGAAAGGAAGAGCTGATCCCTGGTCTCGAGATGAGTATATCAACATTTAATAGCAAGTTTTTAGGAAAGAATATCAACATTTGAATTACTTACTGAATAACTAAAAATATATTTCACGATTAATGCAATGATACTGATTTTGGTACTGTAAATGCTAATATTTTTTGGAGAGTGTATTCCATCGGAACATACCCGCTTTGTATTTTTGAAATTGAGGGGCATCAGACACAAGCGGCCAAGGAGCTAGGACTTTGCCTTCACTGGAGGGTAAGCCAGGCCTTGCTTGCTTCCATGAATACATCACCCGTTCTCTTTGTTTAAAACTTGCATTTTCCTTTTGTTTTGTCCAGGCATCTAATAGTGTTCTGTGATGTAGAGTTTGGAAGATGTGCCTCTTCGTGGAGCTACACCACCCAGCGTCCACGGCCGGGCCGATTAGTTAACGCCTCGCCGCGGCGGAGAGCGACGTGATTGCGTCGTGTCCCACGACCGCCGGACACAGCCGCGCTCCTGTGGCCTGCCCTGTCGTCGATCCCCATAGTATTCCTGTGCCGAATATATATGCGATCGATCGAGAATGCATAGTTTGCCTATGAAATTTGTTTTTTGTGTAAGGAAATTAATGCACGTCATAGTCTAATTTCTATTATTATAGACAGAAATAAGCTTCTTGTTGCGTGTCAGCTCGGACAGCGACTCGGGACCTAAAATGGCTAGCTCACTGTTAGTAGCAGAGTGATCCAACACTCCAGTCAATTTGACCAGGGATCATGGGTGAGCTCCATCAAACGTACGTTAGGGCACTTGAAGTTTTGAAAGCTATGTCTCTTATGTATATTGGTTCGTGGTCGCGTCATCACATAGTACTTCTTATTAAGTTGGAGGTTTGACCGGTCCCGAGGATGCGTCCAAACACGAGTACTATGGCTCACAAGAAGCTGGATCCACGTCGACGTTGCGCTTTCATATAAGTATATATGCGATCATGTCACACCGACAAATCTATATATTTCCCACTGGTTCGAGGAGAGTGACCCTTCCCTCTTGTTTGATACACTCATGGAGCCAACATACTATTACTTCCTCTGTCTCACAATACAAGACGTTTTAGCAAACTACGTCTTATATTGTGGAACAGAGGAATTACTAGCTAGCCAGTTGTTTCTACATAAGTTAGCTTACTGGATCATGCATGTACTATGCATGCATAGACATCTGAAAATTCACGAATTAACTGAGGAAGATCAGCTAACTGCCACACTATTTAAACAGATTGCACAAATTTAAACTGCACGCACGCACGCACGCACAAAAATGATTGTCCTATCTTTGACTACACCAATAATATGTCCCTGGATCCTTCATGCATATATATATAACAGTCGGTAACCCATCATTGCATCGTGTGCAATGAGTTTGTTGTATCGCAATAGCATCATGGATGGAACCCATAAACAAAAGAGGAACCCGTAATGACTAGCTAGAAGGATCGAATGATGCTTGCACGTGCCGCAGCCCCTTATTCTTAAGGTACCTACTGTTACTTGTAACTTGTAATTAAGCTTGGCCTAAGCTAGGGTTCAATAAGAATTGTAATCTCCGGAGAAACGAGTTGCAGCATTTTGGTTCGCGCCAACGCCCGGCCGTTGCGTTCGATCTCGAGGATACTTATATATTACACGGATGAACACGGCCAAATTTGACCAGCCACCCAACCCGTTTTGGCGCCTTGCCGGCTCTCGGTTCTCATGCACGCCATGTGAGCCGTGACGCTACCTTAAACCCCCATTACTTAACCCCGACTTTTGGATTAGCCGCTTCTCTATTTCTCGATTTGTTTGACCAGTGTACTGTTCTGCAGAACATGCTCTCCACTCGTGCATGACAATGATCCATGATCTCGCCTCATCCGATAATTCAAATCAAAAGGTTTGTTACCAAGAGTAAAAAAAAATCTGCAGAGGTTGAGAATGAGAGTAGCAAAACTGCAAACAATCTCTCCTCTCTATGCATATGCGTGTCTCTGTCAGTCTCCAGGTCTTGTTATGCCCAAATTAAGACGCTGCAGCAGGATTATCACCGCCATTACGCGTCACACACGTTGTAGAACAGCTAGCTAGCCATTTGCATCCGCCACGCAGTTATCTGGAATGGTATCCAACAAGGAGGAAACGACTGATGAATGACGAGTCGTTATCATCAATCTTTTGACCAGCGTACATGCATTGCATATCATCTACACGGTATAGCCTGTTCTCAGAACATTTTCAGGGAATGTGTTCTCGTGCATTTCCTGGCAAAAGCGAACGAGTCGAAGCAGCGTCCGCCCGCGCGATCATCAGCTGGAGAGCAGATCATAGCTAGGCTGCTGCATGCTGGCGATATCATCATGTAAACACGGAAGGGATTTTGCTGCGTCGTAATCGGTGGTGGATGGATCAACCTTTGTTTTTCTTGCCAAGGGGAATAGTAAATAAACTTGAAGCCAAGTCCGGTCAAGGCTCTTTTGGTAGATGCTATAAGAAATGGGTGGCTTGAAGTGAACCCTTCTTGACTTCTCTGATGATTGGAGAATGCCAATATTGTTATCAGCTACGGATGAAAACGAGTGTTCGTAGTATATTACCTAGGTGGTGTTTGGAAATCAAGTGAGAAGTTCCACAGAGGAATGCACTGACTAAACAAGCGCTTGTCGGTAGGGGTGAAAACATACCGTATATGGGTTGGATAAAGCTCTTCCCGTTTTATATCTTTAAAAAAATACGGATGCTATCGACCCCTAAGTGTTGAAAAAAAAGATAGAAAGCGTCTCATTTAGAAGTTTCTTTTCCAAGTTTTACCCCTTTTAACAATTGTGCCAATCTGGCTGGTCGGCCGGCTTGTGATCATGATGTGGCTGTGATTTCTCCAATGATTGTTACTGTTACTTCTTAAAAAGAGCTTTTGGTGGGTCCAGATACAAGTAAATTGCAAGCTTCTGGTCGCTACCCATGTTTCGACCGGCCACTAACGAAATCAGTCACTATTTTTTTCTTCTGAAAAGGGGATAGCCCTGCCCTCTGCATCGATTCATGTATATGGCCACAACCGGTCACTAGCTAGTTGGTTCAAGCTAATAAACACCCCATGAGAAATACATGCCATGTGTGGCATCCAGTCAACAACCACATCGGCCTGACGAGCATGAACTACTATTTAAATTCGAGACAAATGGTCAAATGGCATGGCGAAAAAATGCTAAATTAGGGACACCGTTTTTAAATGGAGTATCCTCTACCAATTTTGGACACTTAGATGGTGTAAACGAAAATTGTTAGTTTGACCCCCTAATTTCCTGCTACCGGTAATGCTTAATACTAATGTGACCTTTGTATGCTAATAAATGTTGCATGAAAATTAAAACAAATATGAAATATATTTTTTTATCATCTTGGTGTTAACTCACTCACTATGGATTTTATTTAGCAGCTACTCTATCCGTCCAAATTTACATGGCACCCTTATTTTCCTTGATTTTGTTTTCACCACCAGTTTGACCTATATAATACAAGAGAAACGAGAAACATCTCGTAAATTTATACAATTGTATATTTTTTCGAAGATGAATATGATGCCATTTTTTTATAGCACACAACACAAGTTTTGGTGGTGAAATCGATTCGCAAGTTAAACCTCGAAATAACTGACACAGGGAGTAGTGGAGTAGCTAGCTATTGTTGTACTTTCCATTGGAGCCTGACATAGACGGCACTAATCCAATTGGTATCCGGTACGGCCACTTCATATTGTCTAGCTCGACGCCGCCGTGTTCGAGAAAACAATGTTGTGCACATGTCGGTTCCATTTGTTGAGAGAGGTAGAGCAACTACTTGCCCATGAAGTAGTGTTAGTTTTGATGGGAGTTGTGGGAGAGCAGGCGAGCAAGGAGACCCACCACTGAGCAGAGCTCTCCTGTCAGCGCTAACCTCCACCTATCTGCTTCCCACATCCCCAGGAATACTTGGAAACATGTCTTCTCCACGATCGATCTGCACACAGTTATGCATCTCATGCCGACCCCTAGAGAAAACCTCCTTTTGTTTAAAGGCCGAGAGGCCTTTTAGAAGTAGTAGCTAGTTTTTAAAATTTGACCCCCACTTCTCTTGGTTTCCCGCCGGCCGCTAGCTAGCAAGATTGGCACTTGTGGCGAGCAAGGTAGCTACTACAGCAGTACATGGCACACATCATGTAGCACAAGTTACTAAACTTGTCCTAATTCTGATGTGTGGCTAGGCCAGACCCCATTTCTTTCTTGCTTTCTTTCAGCCCTTTTGCATGTCGTGGTTACTTGTAATAGTACGTGATGTTCCTGATCGATCTTGCAATTGTATATATGGAGAGCCTGCCTTGTCAACGACCCACGATGAACATTGACATGCAAGATCTCCGACGTGTAAAAGGAGAGCATGCAGATCGAGCCTGCGACATGCATGGATGGGGAGTACGTAGTAGACTCTAGAAAGGCGGCATTATTGCTGAGAGATGTGCTTCCCCGAGGAGATAGAATGCCGGCGATTGGTGAGGCAAAGACGATCACGCTTAACATGACATTCACGTTGCTCAGGGACGGAGGATCGATTGATTTGCATGATCAACTGACTGGACGGGAATAAAGATATACGGCAGGCAGGCCGGTGATGGCCCTTGGTCGACCACGCGCGGCGTCCCGGCCGGCGGGGAGGCAGCGATCGCTTGCGCGGCGTCCCGGCCGTGTCCGCTTATGCTAGCGAGTCCGTCTGTGGGGTTACCTGAGAGTTTCAGAACTGTTGGTGCCTTGGTGATGGTGATTAGTACGGTAGTACCTCCTCCTAGAAGGTCGATCGAGTTTTACTTTTAGTTACTTCTACTTCGATCTCGCCGCAAAGCAGTCTCTAACCTAGCTACTTCTACTTTAAGTCACTCCGATCGAGTCCAAAGTCGGCCTGCAATGGCTCGAGTTTTACTACATAAGCTGACGAGGAAAAGTAACCGGAAAACTACTCGCTCCGTTCCAAATTAAGTGTCACTTATTTAGCACAACACTTAATTTGGAACGGAGGGAGTAGTTACTTGATTTGTTTTTTTATGAAAATCTACGAACTGAAAGTTTGATCCTTAAATTTTGGGAGCGAACATCGGATCCCGTTCAATGCGTGTGCCGTGCCGATGACATATCGAAAAACAGGGCTAGAAGCCTAGAACGATGGTCACAGGCTATGCGAGGTAGAAGGGAAGGGAGAGGAATGAAAGAGCAACAAGCGGCACTGACAGAGGCAAGGCGTCACAGGCAAGGCGTCACGTGGAAGAAGAGGGTAAAAGGAGGGGCTATCCAGTCTCTATGTTTAGCACATGAAGGTCTATTAGAAGATAGAATATCCATCAACATTTTGATACACTGCCACCTAGTTCAGATTGTTTGGTGAATTTGTCGATGCATGAATTCAATATGGTATCCGAGCTAAGAGTTATTCAGCTCAAGACGTGCCTAACTTAAATTCAAATTAAAAAACATGGACTGGGTTATTAATCTTCAAAAACAAATATTAGCCAGGGTTTCCAATTTAGCTCCCAATGTATCCATTATAGCCCACTCCCGGGCCACCTTTTCGAGTCAGCTCAGCTTTTGGGTAATGTCATGCAGCTCTATATGGACTGCCACATGAAGTTCTTGAAGGTCTCATATGTTGTGTGAGTGACAATTAGACATTTCAAATTCATAGCCGGCATAATTTTGTGGTTTCATAATTTTTGTGATGTTCTTATAGTTTCAAGCTTTGAAGTGGTATGACTCTCCCTTTTCTTCCATGTAACAATTATATTTTTTTAGAAATAAATTCCCCATGAAGATTACAAGTGGATAAAAAAACATATAAGAATATAATTTGCTTCGCATCATGTTTCCGAAAGTCGACAGATTAACACTAGTCCCTAGGACCAAAAGGAGCAAAACATACTCCTACAAGGCAAAGAACGGGAAAGAGTTCGCTTTAGTGGTCATTGTGGGGCCTATGTACATGTTGCGAAAATAAGCATCGGGGTACAAGTACCAGACCTACTACCCCTGTCTTTTCTGTCCCACTGTTTATTGCCAGCTTCTATATACTCCATAGATGAGATTGACGTGACACGGAAGGAAACAAACATGAAAAGAGATCCAACTATTTCTTTTTGAAACTTGTAAAGGGATCGAACTAGCTACGTAGCAGGTGGAGCAATATGGCGCCCAGGCGACCGGTATTTGAAATTTTAAAATAATTAAATTTGAAGTTTCAAAAAATTCGAAAAAAATACCATGATGTAGACAAACCTATGCACTACGCTTGGTATAAAGTATTTATGTGAAATATAATGTATTTTAGCCTCAGAAAAAAAGACAAAAATACAGATCTGAGTCATGTACAGATCAACTTTTTTTTCTCTAATATTTATTCGATTTGTCTTTTTTGCTGAGCCAAAAATACAAATTATTTCGGGCTGCAAATCTCCAAGATCGTAGTGTGTGTGGTAGGCTGAATCCAGGTATTTCTTTTCGAATTTTTTCAAACGTTTTCATAAAGTTCAAAAACGTCCTCCCTGGAGCTCGGGCTCCAATGCGACTATTCGGTGGAGCACTGCCTATGTGTGGAGATCCAGCTTGCTAGCCAGGTAACTCTGCAAGAAAGAAAGTTCACCACTAAAGTTCCTGAATTCGAACGATCATATCATAGAGAAAAGTGGAAATTTGCTTGGCCTTTTCTCCCCTTTCTAAAAAAGAAAGTACAAAATAAAACATAGATTAGTGACTTTTAGTTTTTTCGGCGAAGGTCTGCTGATACGTTCTAGGCGTTATATATATATTCTTTAAGTTTAATATTATAATTTCAATGTTGTTCACCATTTTTATTAATCATTTACAATAAAATTATAATAATAAGAGCGCAGGAATGTATGTTGTTTCGTATCTTTCAGATATTTACGCTATCTGGAAAAAATAAAGGAAAGATGCATCGAGGAGTTTGCAGAAGAATCTAAAACACACACCAAAGGGTGGAGGCACAAAATACACGAGGTTCCACGCCTCGACACGCATGCCCGAGTGGCCTTGCGGATTTTTTTCCGAAGGTGCCCTTTGGCCGGAAGCTTGGCTCCATTGGCATAATGCCTCCTCTCGGCTAGATCCAATCAAAGGGAGAGGCTTTCGGTTTTCTCATGATTAGTACCTTAGGTGAGAGCGTAGACGATCTCTTGGTGATTCAATTAGGAAGCTTGGAAGGAGGGTAAAGGAGCAACTATATCCCCAAAGAGCAAAGGAGCAACTACCAAACATGTGAAGTGCCGTTGAGGAAGGGTTTTGTCAAGAGTCTTTTAGGCAGGGTTTTGTTCTTATGGAAGATGGTTGAGGCTAAATTTCTTCGAGATATTGATAGTTCAGGAGATTAACATCCTTTTAAGCATTGTTAGGAGCGAATGCACTTTTCCTCATATAAAAATAGAGGTGAAATTTAGGAACATGCACGCGAGAGATGACCGTGGAACAACGAGGCATGCCACACTGAAAAATAAATGCAGTGGTGAATTTTCTGACAGCCTTTTATGCGATGTTTTGTTCTTATAGAAGATCGTTGAGGCTGAATTTCTCTGACATATTAATAGTTTAGGAGATTAACATCCTTCTAAGCATTTTAGGAGTGAATGCACTTTTCCTCTATAAAATAGAGTGACATTTAGAACATGCACACAGAGATGACCGTGGGGATGTTTTGGGCAACGAGGCATGCCACACTGAAAAATGAATGCCGTGGTGAATTTTCTTAACACCTTTTATGCAAGGTTTTGTTCTTATAGAAGATCGTTGAGGCTGAATTTCTCTGAGATATTAATAGTTTAGGAGATTAGCATCCTTCTAAGCACTGTTAATGCACTTTTCTCATATAAAATAGAGGTGAAATTTAGGAACATGTAGACCAGAGATGACTGTGGGAATGTTTTGGCCAACGAATCCTGCGCACTGAAGATTTTTTTTTCGAGAACCCGCTCTCGAGCGCGTTATTGTATTAAGCTTATGAGGAAACAAGACTGATCCAGTTTATAAGGTAAACCGGACCCAAAACCCGAACAACCCAACACCTACAACGACAACACACGACTCAACTTGCCCGATCTTAAGCCAACAATGGCGAAGATCACAACACAAAGCACTAAGGCCCGTCACTCAAAGTCAGAAGCCTCCGGAGAACAACCATGGCAAGCAGCTCGGACAAACGCACCCTCCACCCATAAGTTCCTAGAAGATCAGCGAGTGGACGGCGGGATCCGACCGAACCGGAAAGGATGTCGCCGGGAAGCGTCGATGGCGGAGTACATTGCCCCAGGTGCCCAAACTCTAGACGGAGGCCAAATCAGCCGCTATGGAGACCCCTCGAGTAGCTCAGACGGCGCCTCCAAGGAGGGGAACGACGCCAAAACGCCGCCGCTTAGTCCGGCAGACCGGACCTAGGGTTTCCCCTGCTGCTCAAGGGAGGGAGGCACAGTCCTCCTCCATGACGACGCCTTCGACAAGGGGACGACACCAGCAAGTGCCGCCGCCGTCAGCGCGAGCAGGGATTTCTCCCTGACCATCACCCCACAAGGTCGGACACAGCGACAAACCAGAGACGGAGGCACACCGTCGCACACCGCCGCACTGAAGAATGAATGTCATGGTGAATTTTCTTCTGGACAGAATATACACCTCTTGTCTTCTTTCCATAGTTCCATTTGTTTGGGGGACGGGTGATGCTCGCACAGATGACCACGTTGGGTTTTGTACTGACCACATTCTGATTGAAGTACTCTGCGCTATGCACGTGTCTTAATTAGTATATAGAGGCCGGGGTTCTGCCCCTTTTCGAAAACAAAGTTTCTTGATTAGTTGTTACCACTACTTACCTACCTACACGAGTTAGTCATGGATCAAATAACAACGATGATCAGCATGGTTAGCACAACCTAGTAAAAGTATTAGCATATAGGCCAGCCTAATCGCAATGGTTAGTGGGAGGCCAAAAGAGTTGGGCTAATTAGGTACAGTACAGGTAGAATCACACTTCTGAAAACCCTACAAGATGATGCAGAGGCAACAACAGAGTTGCAGAAGTTCTGTTGCCCTGTTCCAATCTTTCCTGCAGGTGCCACATAGTTTAGGACAGCCGGTACAGATCAAGGGTACACAAGTTGGTGCTTTGTTTTCAGACTTGTTTTTTATGCGATGCCCATTTTGCTAGTTATTTTTCTCACACGGTTGGACATACATGCCTTGCTGAAGTGCATTAAATGTATACACAATTGTGTATATTTTCCCTGCTAATTTATCAAAGTGCTGTCTGTGATCACCAGAACAAGCTAGTTTTAAACTTCCCACCACTTCTTGTTTCCTTTTCTTGTGTGTCTCCTAGAAAATAAATAAAATAACACAAACGACAGCTCCACGTATGGCTATATATATAGGTGATGTATGAATGTGTGTACGACACCATACATGCGAATTAAAAACCAGCTTATATACATTATCCATGAATTTATCAACTGAGCCCTGCTGGCCAGTCTCGCAGCAACCCATCCCAACTAATCACAAAAGAAACAATCACACGAGCAAAGCAGGTATAAGTACTAAACTAAAAACTCGAGAAAAAGTTATACTAGTATTTAATTGCTCCCAGATGACCTAGCCCCATTGTGCCTTGTCCTTGATTGTTCTAATGGCCACCCTCTTGGGATTGGCACAGTGGTACACTGGTCTGGTAGTACCTCCGCCTCCTATTGTGCACAGAAAATGAAAATTGGAGGCGAACTTGGTTAGCGGCAAGAGGCGAGGCGCCATTTGGGAGCTCAGAATAATGGAGCGGTTGCCAATTGGGGAGACATGGCTGAATTGTTTAGTCTCGCAGGCCCTAACCCCAGCTCCGTCCCTCTCCCTTATAAGCCATGGGTGCAGCCATGGTGTTCGGCAGCAAGCAAGCACGACAGAAACCTAGCAAAGCAAGCTACCCAAAAACACCAGCAGTTCAGCATTCAGCAAGCACAGAGCTAGCTCGATCAAGCCACACCGATCCGACCGGTTGATGAGCATGACGGGGTTCGGGTCACCATGCGGGGCGTGCAAGTTCCTGCGGCGCAAGTGCGCGCGCGGCTGCGTCTTCGCGCCCTACTTCTGCCACGAGCAGGGCGCGCCCACTTCGCCGCCATCCACAAGGTCTTCGGCGCCAGCAACGTCTCCAAGCTCCTCGCCCACCTCCCCATCGCTGACCGCGCCGAGGCCGCCGTCACCGTCTCCTACGAGGCGCAAGCCAGGCTGCGCGACCCCGTCTACGGCTGCGTCGCCCACATCTTCGCGCTCCAGCAGCAGGTCATGACGCTCCAGGCCCAGCTCGCCGACCTGAAGCAGGCGCAGAACCACCACCAGGACGCCTCCTCTTACGTGGGCGCCGAGCATTACGGCGCCAATCCATGGAACAACGGCAACGGCGTGGCCGCGCAGCCGTGCGCCTACGGTGGCAATGGCGCCGCCGCGGGACACGACTCGATCACGCGCTGCTGGCCTCAGACTATATGCAGCAATCGCTTTACCACGCGTTCGAGCAAGCGGACGGGCCGGCCGCGATGGAGGATGAGTCGCCGCCGTCGTCGTTCGGCGCGGCGGAGGAGAGCGGGTGGTCCTCCGCGTACCAAGACTCCGAGGACCTGCAGAGCGTTGCTTATGCTTACCTTAACCGCTCGTAAGACTACTACTACTACTACTAGTGCAGAATTACTATATCACAAGATATATGTAGACATATATATCTCCTCGACTCGATCGATTCCTGGTCATGTTTTGGGCTTGAGTTCATTTGGGTAATGATATATCTGCAATTTTCAACTTCTCAGTCTATCAACCAGATCGTCCTATAGATGGTAGGAATAATGATCCAAGAGGGATGTGAGGGTTCACTGCTAGCTAGATCTATATCCATGTGTATGATCAGTGCAGAGACCTAATTCTTCATTAGTGAGAAAATTAAAGATGCGTCTTGATATGGTTGTAGTGCTACTTCTATTTGGAAATATGTTATCTCTCGAGTTCTACATGTTGCTGCAGTAGTCGATATGTACACATGATTCGACTTGTCATGTCATAAAAATGTATATTGCCAGTAGAGAAGATCAAGAGAACTAGCTAAGCTAGAAGGTAATGATCAATGGACAGCTGAGGTGATATATAGTGAGATGGAGACAACTGATTCAAGGCCGCACATGTGGAAAAACCAGTTACACTACTGTTTGCATTGACTACTCCTGCAACTCTTTTACTGACCATTTATCTTATATATAACGCCTTTCTAAGGATTCCTATATGGATCAGCTGATATATTCTCAAGTACTAGCTAGCTTTTTACATGCGATGATATGCCGCGGTACAATGCTTAATCATGTTGGTTAAGAAAATGCTTGATCATGATCAGCTTTGTCCTTCACGAAATTATTCTTAGCTTGTAATCCTCCACTATAGTGTGAAATGTATGCCCTTCTCCATTAAAATTGGTAGAAACTCGATAATTCTTGAAGACTATATTAACAGCAGACAATACCAAAAATTGAAAAATAGGGAAATAAATGATATGTGTACTATAGATCAAATTGCAGTGTTTTTTTATATACTTCTTGTCCCTTCAAAGTGGGTGAGGTGATTGATAACATAACAGGGAGGTCGTGATATTTCTTCTAAATGAATAACGCCAGGACATGTTGGAGTACAATGGAACAGGAACGACATAAGTAAGGAAGAGGTTGGGTCTCAATTAAAGTGGACATCATTTTGTTATTGATATAGCAAGGCGTGAACTAACCTAGATAAAGTGCAATTACTTGAGGCAAGATGAATGAATGTTAGGCTTTATCGATGCTCTTGTTCATGATTTCCTTCATCAGCAAATACCATTGAATGGAACAGTACCACAGTACAGAAATATTCCTCAAAATCATGGTATGGATCATGTCACTTTCTGTAACTAAACTTGTGTGATCCTCCTCCTCAAACTTAACAAACCGTCCTGCTGCCAACCATATATAGTACCGGAGGAACACTACCTATATGAAGGACTCTATTTGTTCAACAATGTAAGACGTGAACGGAAATTAGGGTTCAAGTACTTTGACCAAGAATTCCGATGCAAATTATACTATAAGAATAAAGTGATGCTATATCATTGATATGTTCTTGCGGAAAATTAGCTCCTAAAAGACACTTATGCATGTTGTAGGGTATATGCCGGTTTTATCGCAGCGGAAAATAACCAGAGCTTACCTTTTTTGTGTATCATTTCAAGCCGTACCGCTGCCGTTCAAGGCAACCATAAAGGGTATTTTCCTTTTGGTGCTATAGGAAATAAAGAAAAAGTTTAACTGAGTTGATACAACTGATTCAAGGCCGCACATGTGGAAAAACCAGTTACACTACTGTTTGCATTGACTACTCCTGCAACTCTTTTACTTACCATTATATCTTATATATAACGCCTTTCTAAGGATTCCTATATGGATCAGCTGATATATTCTCAAGTACTAGCTAGCTTTTTACATGCGATGATATGCCGCGGTACAATGCTTAATCATGTTGGTTAAGAAAATGCTTGATCATGATCAGCTTTGTCCTTCACGAAATTATTCTTAGCTTGTAATCCTCCACCATAGTGTGAAATGTATGCCCTTCTCCATTAAAATTGGTAGAAACTCGATAATTCTTGAAGACTATATTAACAGCAGACAATACCAAAAGTTCAAATATAGGGAAATAAATGATATGTGTACTATACGATCAAATTGCAGTGTTTTTTTATATACTTCTTGTCCCTTCAAAGTGGGTGAGGTGATTGATAACATAACAGGGAGGTCGTGATATTTCTTCTAAATGAATAACGCCAGGACATGTTGGAGTACAATGGAACAGGAACGACATAAGTAAGGAAGAGATTGAGTCTCAATTAAAGTGGGCATCATTTTGTTATTGATGTAGCAAGGCGTGAACTAACCTAGATTAAGTGCAATTACTTGAGGCAAGATGAATGTTAATTTAGGCTTTCATCGATGCTCTTGTTCATGATTTCCTTCATCAGCAAATACCATTGAATGGAACAGTACCACAGTACAGAAATATTCCTCAAAATCATGGTATGGATCATGTCACTCTCTGTAACTAAACTTGTGTGATCCTCCTCCTCAAAGGTAACAAACCGTCCTCCGGCCAACCATATATAGTACGGGAGCCGGAGGAACAATACCTATAGGAAGTACTCTATTTGTTCAACAATGTAAGACGTGAACGGAAATTAGGGTTCAAGTACTTTAACCAACAATTCAGATGTAAATTATACTATAAGAATAAAGTGATACTATTTGAAAAAAAAAATCATCCGCATATGAATCATACCGTACCACTTATGTGCCATATAATTAAAAGATTATTAGTGTCTCAACTGTATTTACTTTGTGTAAATATCATTGATATTTTCTTGCGGAAAATTAGCTCCTAAAAGACACTTATGCATGTTGTAGGGTATATGCCAGTTTTATCGTGGTGGAAAATAACCAGAGCTTACCTTTTTTGTGTATCATTTCAAGCCGTACCACTGCCGTTGAAGGCAACCATAAAGGGTATTTTCCTTTTGGTGTTATAGGAGATAAAGAAAAAGGTCAACTGAGTTGATACAAAGTTCTTTCGTGAAAAATAAACTAATTTATTCTACAAAACTTTTTTCTTTGATACATTGAATTAGGACATATACACGGAATTAAGAAATTGACATGGAAAGTACTCTATCACAATAGGCTTAAACTAAACCTATCAAGCATGGCAATGATAGCCCCCCCCCCCCCCCCCCCCCCCCCCCCCCCCCAAATCAGCATATGTTACTTTTACAGTAAGGAAAAATGCATAACTTTTCCCATGTGCTTCCATCTTCCCACTTAACTTTATATGGAACATTATAAGGCATGACATTATCTAAACCCTTATGGTTTGGAAGAACCAGATTAACAATGATTAATAACGACACATCTTTTGTCTAGAGACTTCAACAATGTCACTTGAAATGCCTGGTTGATCAATACAAACCTCTTGCTGACAATTTCATGCGACTTAGAACTTAACTGACTTAGAACTGACCCTTTATATTGTCTAGCCACGAATGCATGACAACCCGCTAGCTTGCATTTTCGTCCTTGTTTCACGTAGTAGATTAGCTGGAGTGGCTAGTTTGCTACTGATAAGACCCTTAGATGTTGGGATCATACGTTGGATGTGCATTCACTTAGGGCCTCTTTGATTGAAAGATTTTTTTAAAGAATTTTGGAGGATTTAATTCCTTACAATTACTCCCTATGGTGGTTGTTTGGTTTATAGGAATGTAGGATTGAATGCTATATGATTTTCCTAATGAAGCCTTTGCACTAAAGTCTATAGGAAAACTAACATCCACCCAAACCTCTTGGTGAGAATGATTTGTTTTTTCAGCGAGGAAACCAAACTTTTTTTTTTAATCTATTGCTCCCTTTCTGAATTTCAAAACACCCAAATAGGACCTAACCTGGCCGGAATCTATGGCCGGCCTGTAGTGGCCCGACTAGACCAGTATTCATTTCGAAGAAACAGCCCAGCCCGATTGGGCCCAACTAAAGCCTTCCAGACCAAAATGTACGAATTTTCTGGACCCATGGCCAACCCAGCCCAATTGGGCTGATTTAGAGCCCAACTAAAGCCTTCCAAACCAAACTGCATGCAGTCCAAACCCGATTACGCCTGCACAATTTGCCGGCCAAAATTGACCAGCACAAAACAAAAGAAAAACATTGTGCAATAAAACTCCCTGTTTAATCTTCAAGACAAGTTAACCTGATGCAAATCAAGAGACAACTTCTCAACACTCCTGTTTATGATCGAGTTTGTTCTTGATCCCAAACACACTATGGTCGTGTAGCCGCAGGTCATGGCTAGTAGCTGCCTTCCTCCTGCTCGCCGAAGCCGCAGTACATCTCGGCGCCGCCGTCGGAGCGGTGCGCGCTGTAGCACCCGGAGCTGCTCTGCGTCGTGGACGTCATCGACTGCTCCTCCACCTGCCACGCCTGCTGCTGGTACAACAGGAGCGGGTCGCCGCCCGCCACCATCCTCGCACCGGCCGCCAGCGTCCTGGCCTGCGCCACCTGCTGCTGCAGCGCGACCACCTGCTGCTGCAGCGCGAAGATGTGGGCGACGCAGCCGTAGACCGGGTCGCGGACCCGGGCCTGCGCCTCGTAGGTCACCGTGGCGGCCGCCTCGCTCCGGTCCTCGGGCGCCACCTGCGAGAGCAGCTTGGCGGCGTTGCTGGCGCCGAAGACCCGGTGGATGGCCGCGAACTGCGACGCGCCGTCCTCCGCGCAGAAGTAGGGCGCGAAGACGCACTCCGCCGCGCACTTGCGCCGCAGGAACTTGCACGCGCCGCACGGCGAACCGGTCACGCCCGCGCCGGAGGACGCCATGTGGAGGATGGACTTGGCCGTCGGTGAGCTAGCTAGCTTGTGAGTGAGCGAGTATGGCGACGGCGACGCTTCGAGTTAGCTGCAGACGCACGCAGGAGGCTGGAGTTTTATAGATGAGGCGAGTGACGCCAAGGCTAGGGGAGGGTTAGCTGCGAGGAGACAAGGCCAGAGAAGAATGCGCATGATGTACAGGAGGGCAGGGACTTGTGTGTGCGGTTTGGGGACATCACCTACTTGAATACCATTATAACTTGTTTGCAAGAAGAAAAAGGAAGAGAAATGCATGTGTCCCTTGCGTATCAGCCTCTCTAGCAACTATATAAAAATCGCTGATTTGCATAATTGACGGCTCACACATTTCTTGAGAGGATAGAGAGAACTGGTGTCAAATGTAAACCTTGAAATCGTCTCAACCCTCTCTTCTTCTTCTTTTTGCGACACACGGTACAATCCTAGACATTCACAAAGATGCGCATGGGCTCATCCCTATTAATGCATACACACGTCCCACCACTATGAGCAACTCTAAAAGACTGAGGCGGCAATCGGATCTTAAAATTTACCAAGTCACCACCAACGTCTCGCTATCGATGGAAACATCGTCATCCACTGAACAATAGTTCACCTTTAAGAAACACTAGTGTCAAAACTTGGATTTAAACTCTAATGAGTTAAGGGTCACCGAAATGGACGGCCCGAGATACGCGTTGTGCGCATATGAATGGGAGAAAATTCGCGTTCGTATAACTACCCTTATAACCATCCGACCACATGTTAATTCTCCGTCTCAACCCTCTCTGTTTCCGTCCAGAGAACGGTTTACTAGCCTTCTTAGGGTAATCGTGTACTACTTACATTTTTTTCCGAAAAGGAGGCAAAGCCTCAGCCTCTGTATCAGAGTGATGCACACGGCCAAAGTGTACTAGTTACATGGCTGCCAGTCACATGTGCTTCGACTTATAGTTCCAATTTGAGGACCACAGTCAACTTCCTACGTGAGGCAGTGAGGACCTAGATTTCGGACACGATGTACTCATGTCAAAACGGAGAAGCTAGGTGGCGTGTGATGAGATGCGTTGGACTGAAGCGGTTGGTTCAGTTTGGGACGTAGATAAAGGAAACACAGCCATGCATGACGCCTTTTGTCGCCTCTCACTTTCAGCCTCACAACTGGCCGGAGCCGCCTTGCTCCTGTTTTGTTTAAGGCTTCCGCTTCCCGTTCGGTACACCCACGCTTGTCCGTTGCACAAAATTTCAGGGTCTACTCTTGCCCATACATGGTACGCGTCACTTCTTACAGTCGGCCACGAGCTTCGACGACATGGGCTGGACTATCTTCAACTACCGATGTCCACACTTTCCGTGTGGCCACAGGTAGGGTACTAGTATACACTTTGTAGCTTTAAAAGATGCGTATTTTTCCCCTTTGGCCAAACTAATCCCATATCTGGCCTCCCGACAAAACTATGTGCGAATCTGGCCCCTCCGGTCGGTGGTATGCGAAACCAACACCGAACATAGGTCGGCGCCAATGGCTTTGGCGCTGAACCTTCGGGGCTTCCGGTTGGCAAAATCACTTGGCGCCGACACGCACAACTTTGGCGCCATCCGTATTGGCACCGTGCCGAGGGGCCAGATATGCATATAGTTTTCCGAAAGCGCCATATACGGGATTAGTTTGGCCAAAGGGCCAGATTTGGCAAACAAATACTCAAGATGCCCCTGGCCTTCGCGTGGCCATTGGTGGCGAACCGAGGGCGAAAAATCTTACCCCGCCGTCACCATCTCACCTTTCATCCCTCTCATTGTTGCCGCAGATGTAAGTGTCGGAAACCTAGTGCGTCCGCCAATGATGGTGTCGGCGAGAGGCTCTCACCACTTCATGCCTCATGCGGAGGGCTTTTGATGTCGGGACGGCGGCCCTGGGAGAAGATGGTAGCATCTACCTGTGGGTAGTGGCGCTCACGAGTCATGATATCCTACCTCGGTCACGGGGGCGACAAGGTGTTAGCGGTCATCAGCTGCAGCATGAGGGTTCCCTCGTTGAACCGTAGGTTGCGATTCTTGCCGCTCCCTTCTTGTTGTACTCTGGAGGAAGGTACTAGCAACCTCTGGCTCGTTGGACCTGGATACTAGCTGGTATGTCAGTGTTGGGGCTTAGGACCGAGGGATCCCTTGGCTCGGTATTGCCATGGCCACGATGATACCGAGGGCGGTGGCGTCCTTCCTGGAGCCGTGATCGAGGTCCCCATCCAACCCAACCTTGTCCGTTCTCTCGATGAAAACCCTAAACTTTGCATTTCCACGTGGCGGCGCTCCGGCACCGTAACGCCTGACATTTTGCTCAAGGCTTAATAGGATTGATAGAATAGTCATATCAACAAGTTGCGTCTCCTATTTTGGAAGCTCGTCTCCAAAGAATATCGAGGATAAGCATGTTTGGCCTGGGATAATCTGAAGATGGGAGACCGATCGAAAAGTTTGTCCCAAGAGTGTGCACGACTGAGGATAGGGCTGCAGACATGTGTAGGGACTGGGCGCATGGATGTGTGTCAAGAGGGGAAGTTTCTGGCATGGTGTTTACGAACATGGACATGTGACATAATTGCATTGGACTTATGGACGTGTGGCAAGAGGAGAAGTTCTTAGACTGGGGTTGGCCGAGGAGGACATCAGTCTTCTAGCTAGGCAGGATATGGGGGCATCTTGGCCTCCAAAGATTAACAAGAGTGATAGAATACTCATTAATAAGATGCATCTTGGTTTTTTGGAAGCTCATATCCAAAGAATTTCAAGGTTAAGTGTGATTGGGTTGGGGTAATACGAGGATGGTTGGCCAAGCAGGACTGGGCACAAAGTGCGCATGAAACACTAGTGTTAAACTAGGAGGCCAATCTAATAATACCAGAGAGATGTAAGCAGTAATCACAGCTAGGCCATGGGGAGAAAACACACCTTTGGGATTGCGTAAGTGGCCTTGGGTTTGTTGTAGGTTGCTCTATAAGCGTCCTGATAATATTTCCTGCAACATTCTATGGTTGGTGTGGTGTGCTTGACCAGTATGTGTGGTTCTCCCTTTGTTATCCTACGCGTCGTGAGTTTGTGCACCCGAGCTAGGACGAGAAGTGATAGTGGTCCCCTTTCCGAAGGCATTGCTTCATAGGTGGTCGCGAGAGCCTCTCATATTGGCAAGTCCTGGCTATTCGTTGTATTGGTGTTCTATGCCATTTTTGTCACAAGTTTCTTCTAATCCGACCGGGTATATAAACTTGAGTATTCCTATATGGTGGTTCCATGGGCGACGACGATAGTAAATGCGTGGTAGTTCGGAGTGATTTCGTTCCTGAGGTCCCTTCCTCTGGTCGTGTTGCGTATGTGTCTTGTCTTCTTCATTCGTGCTCTCCTCGGATGTGTAACTCCCACCGACGATATGGTGTCCTTTGAGCTAGGGTTGGATGGAAGATGGTCGTTCGACACGGAGTCAGGACAATACGTGGTCAAAGGGTAGCTAGTTTGATATGCTTCCTTCGGTGGCCTGCCTGCTTTGACATGCATCCTGCCACATAACTTAATCCGATTTATGGAATACTCATACTAAAATGCGCGTCTTCTCTTTCGAAAGCTCATCTCCGAATAACGTCTAGATTAAGCGTGGTTGGACTAAGGTATTTTGAGGACTCTGTGTTTCCCTCTTTTTGTTTTTGATCTTGTAAATTGTTTTTCATCACTCTCTATCTACCCTTACTGGCTTTATTACTTGTAACTTAAAGTGCCTCGTATTGTCATTCCTCTAAAAAAATCTATATACACTTTGTGTGCAATTACTCGAAGTGGGATCAACGAAAGGTCCTCGATTAATAATCTTAAAGCGGGTCATTAGCTGGATGCTTTGCTTAAACAAGTGATCGATGATGAGTCATGATTGTCGATCAGGGACACTAGATTGGCGTCCTTAATTCTTAAACCCTAAACTCGGGTAGTTGCAAAGCTCACCTCAAGTGCGCCAGCTCCATCTTATCAATGGTTTCCTCCACACGGCCGCTACACTGTCCCTCAATAAACAAGGCCATGAAGCCGAGTATATATATTTTTGCACGTACTCTATCTACGCAAAAGAAACACAAGAAATAGCTCGCACGTAACCTTGGCTACTAGTTTAATCATCAGCCGTACGTGCAAACGCTTACTTTTTTTTGGTTATCAGCGTTTCATGATTAACATGATTAAGATAATGCGGTCGCGACAGTGCAGTCCTGACTGCCCGGCTTGTTTGTTTGCTCCATGCAAGTCTGTGTATGCAATACCATGTCCTCCACGACGAGAACACCGGTGAGTGCGACGGCCGCCTAGCTGCAGCTGACTTTTATGCGTCCGGCGACTGATTGAACTGCTCGAGCCTCCACATATATACTTTGTCTGAATTTAGAATCCAGAGTGCTGCACAGCTTGCTTGATGTTTGCTCGAGATGCAGAAGAAAGAAGGGGATTGACTCGGGGAGAGGCTGGGCCCGATCGAGAAGAAGTCTCGTCTCGTGGGTTTCTTTTCTGGAAGGCTGGCCTCGTGTGTGATGGGCTCTGGCCTGATCCAGTGTCAGTATTTGTTTCGTGGGCTTTGATATCTTCCCGCAAACAAAAAACGTCCCAATTTGTCTCTTCCACCAACTCTCTCGATCCAAATCACCGTTTTATTCCACACAAAAACCACCGTTTTAAACAAAAAGCATCGTAATACAAATAATACGATCGGATGGCCGAGTTGGTCTAAGGCGCCAGACTAAGGTTCTGGTCCGAAAGGGCGTGGGTTCAAATCCCACTCCGGTCAAACTCTTTTGAAGAAGACTTGATTCATGTTGCTCTCAAAAATCACGGAGCTGGATCTAAGTTCTTGGGTTGGGCTACTTTTGTTGGTGCCTGCTTCTTTGTCGATTTGGCTGCCTAGGACTGACTTTGTTTCTAATAACAAGCCCTAATTTGGATCTACTATCGAAATGATATGGATGGGCCAGTTCCACCAAGTTTGAAAGACGAAACCACGGCCGAACTGGTGGAACACCGTAGGCAGCAAGGACGCTAGCACGGGCTCAGCTCCAGGACAGCGGTCAGCCCCTTGAAATGGTCCTCGGTTTACGATGAACTGTGGCTGTACCATGCAGCCCTAGCTAGGCCTCGGTTCTGTCTACTGGGACATGCAGGTGACAACTGGGACAGTTTCCATGCGTTGGATGATAACGCGGAGGCAAAGTAAGCAAGATCTTGTTCGTTTTCGTGTTCGTCCGTGTGGTTACAGGTCAGATTATTCTAATCTATGATTCTCATCTTTGGCGATGGTTACTGCTCTGGTGCGCTGGCCTTTTGGGGTCTTAGCACGATGACTTCTCGTCTGTCTACTACAACAAACTCTCCTACGACAAGTTTTGCCTGACTCTGGTGGAGGACGGGCGAGGACAGCGGCGCGCCTTCGGCTCGCTCTAGTGTTTGTAGTCATCGCTAGGTGGTTGATTGACCTATTTGTAATTTTTATTACTTTGTGGGTCTGTTGTACTGCTGTGGATGATTAATAGATCGGTGGTCTTTTCGCAAAAATAAAGTGCCTATGGGCGGCGGAGCGGGGATAGGACCCGCTACTGCAGCAATAGGAGTTGTGCCGCGACAAGGTTTAAGAAAGTTTTGTGGACGTCCTTTGGAACATCCTCTCGGGTCTCTTGTTATGGGCTCTTAGATTTGCAATATATACGTGGGAGAAATACAACGGTGAGCTAGGCTAATAGAGCATTATGTTTTAGTGGTGTTGTAATTTTGAAACAAAAACCAAAGAAAAAGGAGTATAATAGCAGAAACATGTTCCGTATATGACTTGAAGATTAAAAAAACACATTTTTAAGGAAGATAATCACCATGGGGTACAGATGTGAACAACTAGCTTGGTTGTTTTTTTTGAGTGATCTAGCAATTGCTTGCTTGCATAGAAATGAGCATACCCAGTATGCGGAATATGTGAGGAAGCTACTACATAAAGCTATTACACTTGTCGATGAATTGTTTTCTAGTTTTTCATTGTCTGGTTGATGTAATTATATCCTTAATGTAAATGTATTGGTCGAGGATACCCTACCCGTCACTCTTCTTCCTCGAGAGACGATGGCCTGAACCCTACCGCAACCGCCGCTCGTTGTAATGCCTCCCAATGAGACACGGCTCGAAGCAGTCACACTCATCACCGCCACCAGCACCACACTCCCCACGGTGGGTGAAGATACCGCACTGGATACTCCAGTTGGTGTTAGGGATAGAGAGGAGTTGGATACGGTTTCTTTGGGAATCAGTGAACTATCTTTCAGTTCATACTAAACTTTTACACTTTTCGATAACTCATACTTCTATGTCTCCATGCATATCTTTTATTGATTGATATTCTGGAACATGTCTTACCCAATACATTGCAAAACTATAATTATCACAATTAATATCGTAACTTGTCGTATTATTAATATTAATCATTATAAATTTCATTCAACGTGATAATTAATTTCAATGAGCATTGTTCATGGATATTGTTTTAGTCATTCAGATATAATTTTTCAAAATTGGAGAAAATATTGGTTATGCTGATTTTATCCTAGAGCGAAACAAAATACCACATTTATCCTCGTTCATAACCATACAACATACAGAGTATAAATATTTTGGGAGAGTTTTTAGAGTGTATGGGGCTAATGTATTGAAGATACCTTTCTAGGGTACATAGCTTTTAAACTTATGTATAACTAAAAAAGACAGTCCTAGAATGTGTGAGATGTCAACAATTTGTTTGCTCTCACATATCTTCTGCCACCCTTGCTCACTAGTAGACCTTCTTTGGCTTTTTTATTGCATCACACACTCTTTTTCATGTTTTTATGGGTTTATAACTTCTGCATGTGTGTGCGTGCTTCCAACTTGGTCTCAGAATATCAGTGGTGGTAATATCTTTCCAACCGAGCCTCGAAGCCCAATCTGCTGCTCCTCTCACTTCGCGGTCGGATTGACCACCTCGGCGAAACATGTTGGGTTAAGTGCAGAATTTAAAAGAGATCGCCTTACACGCACGTAACTAACTACGTCAGCGCCTGGTTCCGAGATCATCATCAACAAGCATTCCAGATCATTGTTCTTCTTTATGCTCTCCATAATGAAAAATATGTCGCGGAGGAACAGGAATCAAACTATCCTATGCCTTGGAAGTGATACCATTACCAGCCACTCGGAATAATGCGTAGTCGAAGCAGTGCCGAAGCTACAAAATTATTCCATTGGGTTCATTGCCTTGTTAGTGAGGTAGTGTTTCACTAATAGTAAGTACAAAAGCTTAGAAGTGTGAAGGATTTAAATATTCGGTTGGGTTCATTTGAACCCAATGGCTGTACTGCAGCTCCGCCACTGAGTCGAAGTGATATAGTATATGTATGGACGGGTTCGACCAGGTTTGAAAGATGAAGCCGGCGGCCGAACCGGTGGAAGTGGAACACTGTAGCCGGCGCCCTTGCAGGCGCTAGCACGCACGGGCTCTGCTGCGGGACATGGTCAGCCCCTTGAAATGGTCCTCCGTTTCGTTTAACAATGAACTGTGGCTGATCTGTAGGTACCATGCAAGGGCTAGCTAGGCCTCGGTTCTGTCTACTGGGACATACAGGTGACAATTGGGACAGTTTCCATGAGTTGGATGATAACGCGGAGGCAACCTGAGCAGTTCGCTCCTCGGTTCTGTCTAACACTCCATTGAACTTTTCGTCCCACCAAAGATAGATCCAGAGCAGGTACAGGGGCAAGGTACTGACAGTGACGGATTATATTCTTGTCTACCTTGAATTAACGAGTGAGTGACTACTGACTCAGCTTCTTCACACGGCCATGCATCTTGTAAGATTTTAGTCATGACTCATTTTTTCGATAAAGTTTAGTCATGACTCATGCATGACATTTACCCATGTTAAGTAAAATAAACTACTAAGATATTCACCCATTGCACTCCATCTCAATCTATGCAGATACAAGACCGCGATCGACAAGGACATTCCTGTTTCGCAGGTGCATGCATGCTCCATCAAGCAAGGACTCGAGATCGACTTTACAGTCGAACATATATTCATAAAAATAGTTCCCGGTGCAAGCGATCGAGTCTCTCAAGAGTCCAAACGCAAGGAGACAAATAAAGAAAGAAAATACTTATTCAAAATGAAGAATCGTCGCATGTAAATTTGCTTCACACACGAGCTGTCTGAACCCTGTATCTATCTATCTTCCCATGTATATATGTTTCCCATTATTTTAGTTAGAAAAGCGAGCGTCCGTATGCGATGGTTTAGTTAGTTCCATCGATCCTAGCTAGGCAGGGCCGCGTCAATGGTATGACAGCAACACCAGAAGCTGCACCCAGCTCGTGTAAACAGTCCAAACTACACAAATTTCTAAGGATCCATCGAAGTAAGTAACGATCGATCACTCGATCAGTGACAATGCATGCCTGTACCAGTATTATACTACTCCCTCCGTCCATAAAAGCTCCGTCCAACCTAGACAAAATTTATATGTATTTAGACATGATTTAGTGTGTAGATATATGCAAATTTAGGTTAGATTGAGACATCATTTTGTGGACAGAGGGAGTAGTATTTTGCACAAGAGGATATTTCGGTATGAAAGCAGCTCCTTATTACGTATTCACATAGCACACCATAATATACAACTAGCTAGGGCAAAGAGCGGGCAGAGTCATGGATAGATAGCGAGGGCAGCTGCTAGGCACCAATGCCGGCCGGCCGTGCACAATCTTCTATTCGGAAATCGCAGACAATAACAATAGAAATGCTGCTCGCCGATCTCAGTCTCTGTCCCTGTCCCCTCTCAGCTCCCAATATACTAGCTCCCACACATTCTACACCATCTCCATCGTCAAACCCTTCGAATTCATCATCGTACACAAAGCCAGATCCTCGAGGTAGATCGCCGTAGCTTGCGGTATGGAGAGGGACAACAGGGCGGCCGAGAGCGACGACGAGACAGTGAGATCGCCCGGGCCAGCGGTGGCGCCGGCGCCCGCGACCCGGCCTTACTACGAGTGCGTGTTCTGCAAGCGCGGGTTCACCACGGCGCAGGCGCTGGGCGGGCACATGAACATCCACCGCCGCGATCGCGACCGCCTCAAGCCGGCGCCCCCCTCCCGCCGCCTCGACGCGCCGGCCACCAAGTACGGCAGCCACTCGGCGGCGTATCCTCCACCACAGCTGCAGGCAGCATCGCCGATGAGCAGCGGCAGCTTCGCCATGTTGTACTACACGGGAGGCGCCGGGGCTGCGGCCGGAGTGGACGCGGAGCCGGCCCTGAGCCCTGGTACCCCTAGCCCGACGGAGCTGAGCCTGTTCGGTTCCGACGACGGTCGTGACCGTGGCTTGCAACTGAGCCTTGCGGGGTACCATGGGAGCGGGTGGCGCGCGCCGGAGGGGCTGGTCGAGCGGCGGCAGGACGGCGAGCCGGCGGAGAGGAAGCAGCTGCTGGACCTGGAGCTCAGGCTCGGGCCTCGTCCCAGGCACTGATCAGATCACTCGCACGTACGTACGCTGGTGCAACTCATAGACACGCATAAGGAACTCGACCCCTCATGCATGTATACGCGGCGTGCATGGGTGCTTAATTGTGTTTTAATTTCGGATCTTCCATTGTTTTTATTTTTTGCTCATTACAGTGCAATGACATTCTAGCTGCTTGATATTGTTTCTCAGCAATTTAGCACAAAGATTCATCCTATGGACGCTCTTTGTTGTGCGTACTAGCTAGTACTACTTCTGTTTCTTTGCTGTCTAACATCAGCGTTGCTATTTTGATCTCCTGCTGCTTGGTCATAACTGAATATAAGCCTGGTTGCAAACCATTTGAAACTCTTCCAACCTAGAGATAACAAAGGTAAAAAACTATTCTAGCTCCATGCATGGGGCGGGCTTCAAATATGAACGTGTGGTAGCTACCTCCTTCTGCAACATGTGCTTCTAGAAACCGTGTTCAAATGATTTTAATTTGCCCAATAAAAGATAGAAAGAGCATGTTGTATGGTCATATCGAAAGAGCTTACAATCAGAAAAAAAATATTTTCATCTTACACAAGATTAATTTAGTTTGCTACATCATTTGAAACGTATATGAGTTATGAAACTCAGATTTTAATTTATGGATCCTCGAGATACCTACCATGTGTACACAATTGCTCATTTGTGTTGCTACAGACACAATAATAAGTACATCATGTGTTCAATACATAGTTGTATATTTGTAAGGTTCTCTTTCTCAAATAAATTTGGATACAGTTCTAATATATAAAATCTCCTCCTACCACATAGTTTGGATGCAGAAGTTGGCTTCTAACCGTCAGGTATATAAAAAACATCATTGATGGACAATAATCTCATATTTTTTTTCCATCTATGTAAGTGCATCCATACACCAATAAGCTCGTCATGTTTATTCAGAGAATGTGCAACAATGTTGGGAGTACATTGACATAGAGACTTTGTTCTTACTACTTTTATATTAAACTTTTGTACGATTTGACAACATGTTATATTTCTACATGTCTATCATTTTATTAATATATAGTTCGTTATTTCATTAGTTTTTTTAATTATAGATAGTCCAATTAACCACACAATTGTGCCGCAAATATTTAGATATCAGGTCAGGTGTTTTAGATTTATAATTTTTATCATTATTAATACCACTTTTGTTAACTTAAATCTGTATTTTCTCATGGATTTTGTATTAGCAATTAAATGTACTTTGGCTAAAGATTATTTTTTCACGTTAGATCACGGCATAAACCTAAGCAAAGAAAAATCATGCCTCCTAATTTTTTTTGCCTTGTCATAAATAATATTATCTTTAGATGTTTTCATATGCAAAGTTCCTCGAATATGTAAATATATTTGTCGTGTTTCAAGATGCACATGTATCACGAGTATCTTAGGAAACATTAGCTAGAGTACAAGACTAAAGTTTGGGTGTAACTAAGAGGGTCCTAGAATGCATGAGGTCAACAAGTGATTTGTCCTCGTATCTCCTCTCACCACTCTGTGTCATAAGTAGCACTTGCTTCTTGGTTCTTCTTGCATCACACCTTATTTTTCATTTTTTTACGGGTTCAACAGTTTACATACTATTGAGCGCTTCATAACAGGTCATACCCCACAACGAACGAATTCGGGCACTTTGTTTCGTTTTGAAAGTTAGCCTCTGTTCAAAGTTGAGTGAGGTTGACTATAATGTGACGATATACTTTCGAGGTTTGAAGATCCGCACCGGAACCTTGACCATCTAATGATGGAAACATAAATTATATATGTATGCCTCAACATTTAGGTTACATGATATTGAAAGTGTCCCTAAAGATACTAGTGGGCTAAATAAAATCGAGAAGAAAGACAAGCTCAACATTAGCAATGAGCTTGATGGTAAGAAATCATGAACCTTTAAGTTGCATGATAGTGAAATTTCCCTAAAACAGAGTCATATGAATCATCTGCCAAACTACTAAGGAAGCGGGCAAATCAGTTGACGACACATGGACAGATAATAAATGTGTCGCTTTTCATGAAATTGCCGATTGGTGACACTATGCATGATTGCTATCCTAGCTAGATCACGAGATAAGGCAATTAGAGATGAATTTGAAGTTTATAAATATAAAACTAAATATCCCTAAATATACTAGTGGGCTAAATAAAATCGATAAGAAAGACATGCTCAACATTAGCAATGAGCTTGATGATAAGAAATCAGGAACCTTTAAGTTACATGATAGTGAAATTTTACTAAAACAGAGTCATATGAATCGTCGGCCAAACTCCCAAGGAAGGAGGCAAATCGGTTGACGACATGAGGAGTGAGAATAAACACGGCGCTTTCTGATGAGATTGTCGATGGGTGACACCGTGCATGAATGATATCCTAGCTAGAGCATGAGATAAGGTAATTAGAGATGAATTCAAAGTTTTAAAATATAAAACTAAATATTACATGAACCTTTTTGGGCCATCTAAAGACAATTGTTTGTCTCTTTTTGTTGAGTAGAGAAAAGAAAGGTATCCCTTAGATGGAACATAACAAACCTTTTTGGGCCACCAACCTCTCGGACGACCCCGTCACTGCCGGCAGACCTCATCTTAGGCGTTGTAAGCCACCCACCTCTCTTCTTGATATCCATTTTTTGTGCTGCTGGCTTATTGCTTCCACTGGTACAATTGTTGTGATGTTGTCTGTTGCGATTGTTGTGATGTTGTTTGCTGCCGGTGATTTGGTGCTCATATGCATTAGAAAATGTGGTGTGATTCATTGATTTGATAGATGTTTTTGTCTACTAGTACTAAGCTTGTGATGTTGCTGGCTATTATTGCAAATGAATTACGGGTAATTGTGCAGTGTTGTTTTTGGTATAGCTTGTTATTACTTTGCAATGGAGAAGCTATTTAGGATGCATACCGCACCAGAGTTTTCGGCGACATTTTTAAGGATGTCCTCCCAAACAATAGGGATGGCGGTTATTTGAGTAGACAGTTGTAAAAGAATATTTTGGATACACTTTTCAAGAAACAACAAATAAGTTATCAAAAAATCTTGGCCGACAAATTTGTCGAATGACCGGGTTCGACACATGATACACACACTCTTCAACATAACTGAGAAGTATCCACAAAAGTTTCGAACCCCTCCATGGCCTCTCTCTCTCACGCACACGCACACATGCACATGCATGCACACACCCACACACTATTCACATGAGTTACATATGCATTGTTATTTTCAAGTTCCATACTTTTTTTGCGTTTTTTTTTGCAGGCATATACTACCTTGTTGATTTTGGTTATCCAAATAGAAAGGGGTTTGTATCCCATTATTAAAACCGTGCGTACAATTTACTAGATTTTTGTCGAGAAGGGCGACCATCGTCAAAGGAAGAGATTTTCAACCATGTGCATTCATCGATTCGAAATACTATCAAACTTGGTTTCAGTGTCTTGAATAATAGGTGTCGCATATTGAAGGGGTATGTGATGACGAGATCACCATCATATGTGGGGCAAGTTAAAAAACTTGGCCCAACAAACTTAATGATAGAGGAGATTGAATGATATGGATATGTGCTTTGAGAAAGGTGTATTTGATGAATTATTTCGTGTGTATTATCCTTACATATTCACGTGACTATATAATGATCCATGTGTTATTTGTTACACATATAAATCAGCAAACTATACGTTCCCATGGATACGAGGGTATTTCCGACAATTTCTTAACTTACAGCCAAACAAGTTGTTAAACGATAAATCAGAACAACATCTTTCCCATCACAGCAGATTTTCCTACACAGTCAAAATATAGCAGATCTGACATTACAACCAGCCCAAACAAAGAGGCCGTAGATTCGACGGCGGTTGGTTGGGGGAACGGACCGGCTTCCCAAGACAAGAAACGAAGAGCGCTTCGTCCTCTCTCTGCTCGGAACGGAAGCAACTCGAGGGAGAGGGAGACCAGTCACGGCGGCAGCAACCCTAGCTAACGCCGCTGCTGCTGCTGCGTGAGCCGAAACACAAACACACCAGCACCAGCTCGGAAGCCACCAGAAAATTCTCTCCTCCCCCCACCTCAACGATTCCAGCTCAACGATGCGAGATAGATTATGATGAGCACTCTGTGAGGGAAGATGCCGCGGGACTGGAAGTTACAGGGGGAGATGCTGCGAGCCCGGAACGTATGAAGAAGGCTACTCTTGTCAGTGAAGTGGCTACTCAGTTGGCAGTCAAGGGAGGAGCTTTTGTTGTCGATGAAGCTACTGATGAGCAGGAAGCTGGAGAGACGAGTCCTCTTGTGAATGGCTCTGACACCGCATCGGAGGGTACTGAGAAAGTTCCTCTTTTGAGTGGATCAGTCGCTGAGCCAGAGGTGGTTATAAGAGGATCTTCTATTGCTGATGAAGCATTTGTTGAGCGAGAAGATTCGGGGGAAGTTTCTCCTGCGAGTGGGTTGATCGCTGAGTCGGAAGTTATAAGGGGAGCTCCTCGTGCTGAGAAAGATGTCGCTGATCAAGAAGATTCGGAGGGAGTTTCTCTTGCGAGTGAAGCTGCAACTGGGCCAGGCCGGCCAGCGGATGTAGTCACCGTGCCAGGAGTTACAACTGGAGCTCCCCTCGACGACAAAGGCATTAGAGAGCCAGATGTGAAAATGGAAGCTTCTTCTGTCAATGACTCTGCTGCTGAAATGGAATCCTCTTCTCTCAATGAAGCTGCTGCTGAAATGGATAAAATGGAAGCTTCATCTGTCAATGAAGCCGCTGCTGAAATGGATAAAATGGAAGCTTCTTCTGTCAATGAATCTGCTGCTGAAATGGATGTTGTACGGTTAGGTTCCCTTGTTATTGAAGCTGCAACTCATCCAGGACGTCCACAAAGAGTTTCTCTTGCCAATGAGGCTGCTAGCGAGTGTGATGTTTCAGAGGGAGTTTCACCTGCGACTGAAGCTGCAACCGAGCCAGCAGATGTGGTCACCATGTCGAAAGTTACAACTGGAGCTCCTCTCGACAACAAAGGCGTTTCAGACACAGATATTGAAATGGGAGATTCTTCTGTCAATGAATCAGCTGCTGAAATGGATAAAATGGAAGCCTCTTCTGTCAATGAACCTGCTACTGAAATGGATGTTGTACGGCTAGGTTCCCTTGTTATTCAACCTATAACTCATCCAGGACGTTCAGAAAGAGTTTCTCTTGCCAATGAAGCTGCTAGCGAGCGAGTTGTTTCAGAGGGAGTTTCACCTGCGAGTGAAGCTGCAACTGAGCCAGCAGATGTAGTCACAGTGTCGAAAGTTAGAACTGGAGCTCCTCTCGACGACAAAGGCGTTGCAGACACAGATATTGAAATGGGAGATTCTTCTGTCAATGAATCCGCTGCTGGAATGGATTTTACACCGTTAGGTTCCGTTGTTATTGAAGCTGCAACTTATCCAGAACTTCCAGAAACAGTTTATATTGCCAATGAAAATGCTACTGAGCGAGAAGTTTCAGAGGGAGTGTTACTTGTGAGGGAAACTGCAATGGAGCCAGCAGATGTAGTCACCACGTCAGGAGTTACAACCGGAGCTCCCCTCGACAACGAAGGCATTGCAGAGCCAGATATTAAAATTGTATCTTCTTCTGTCGATGAATCATCTGCTAAAATCAATGTTATACGGTTAGTCTCTCATGTTACTGAAGCTGCAACTGATCCAGGACTTCCAGAAAGTGTTTCTCTTGCTAATCAAACTGCTACTGAGCGAGAGGTTTCAGAGTGTGTATCACTTTTGAGTGAAGCTGCAACTGAGCCAGCAGATGTAGTCACTGCATTGGAAGTTACAACGGGAATTCCCCTTGACAATGAACGCGCTACGGAACCAGAAACTGAAATGGGAGCTTCTCTTGTGAATGAATCTACTGCTGAGCCAGAAGTTGAATTAGGAGCTTCTCTTGTGAATGAATTTACTACTGAAAAAAATTGGGAACCGTTAGGTTCCCCTGTTATTGGAGGTACAACTCATCCAGGACTTGCAGAAAAAGTTTCTCTTGTGAGTGAAGTTGTCACTGAGACAGGAGTCACAGGACCCACTAACCTCGACACTGAAGTTTCTGCGGAACCAGAAGCTACAGGTGGACCTTCTCTTATAAATGAATGGACTGAAATGGAAACTACAGGGGGAGTTTCTATTGCTAAGGAAGCTGCTGCGGAACCAGAAGTTACTGGCGAGGCCTCTGCTTGTAGTGAAGATGGTGGCACTGCTTTGAATGAGCCACAGCCTCTTGACTACGATTTGGATTGTGCCACTGTGCAGGTTGAAAATGCAAGAGTGTCTGTTGCCAATGAAGTGCGGGCCTCAAAAGACGACGCAGCAGACGAGGTTGGTTCCATGAGTTCCACAAGCACTGGTCCTGTCAGAGAAAAGAGTCCAGCTGCTGACGAAGTAGCACCACACGATGACACACCCAGTATTTCATGCATATCAGGTATAGTAGCTAGGAGTGTTGGTAAATCAGGGAGATCTGATGTCATATGTTATGCTAGGCGCAGAGGTAAAAGAAAGCTGGATATGGCAGAGATTAATACAGAAGAGATTAAAATGGATGATGGTGACATATATGATCAATGTGAGGGAAATACGACGTTGAAGAGAACTGCTCCTTGCGAGAGTGCGATGTCAACCGCTGGATCTGCAGAAATTAAACTCTCTGACATAAAGAGAGGACTTGCAGACAATTCAGCTTCAAGCAAGTGTAAAAGGAGGAAGGGACGATTCGAATGTGACATTGACTACTGCCGCATGGCATTCAAGAACCGATCCGAGCTTTCTGTCCACAAGAAGAACATGTGCACGGTCAAGTCATGTGGCAAACGTTTCAGATCCCACAAGTATCTGAGACGCCACCAGAGCATTCACAATGAGGATACACCTTACAAGTGCCCATGGGAGGATTGCAGTATGGCTTTCAAGTGGACATGGTCCCTGGCTGATCATTTCCAAGTTCATACAGGAGAAAAGCCCTATAGATGCAAGATGCCTGGGTGTAGCAAGATATATAAGTATGTTTCAGACTTCATCCGGCATAAGAAGAGGTGCAAACCTCAGGTAAAAACATGATCAATATTGCAGAAGTTAGAATAGGAGTAAAGCTTGTGCTTGCTACTGTAGATTTTTATTATTTGTTGGAAGGTCCTTGGCTAAATTGTTCTGAGTTCTGACAACTTATAGCGGGATTGTTGTTTCTTATTGAAGAAAAAATGTTACAATCTCGAAAAAATCATTTTGCCCCCCGAGCTCCAGTAATCTCTTTATTAAATAAAAATCAAAACTATATTTACAAGTTTTGAAAAAAATCTGAAAACAAATTGTGGACATAGTCAATGATGCATCCTACAAGCATGCAAAATCACAATGTGAAGTTCTTTGTATTATGGGCTACACAAAAATGACAAAATCTTGTATATTTCGTAGATTCGAAAGTGTGTATACTTAGATCCATACATTTGTCATTTTCATGTAGCTCTAAATATAAAGTATTTAAAATTGAGATCTTGCATGTTTGTGGGATACATCATTGACAACATGCAGGATTTTTTTCAGTTTTTTAGAAACTTCTAAATATGATTTTTCAATTTTAAAAATAAAGATATCACTGGAGCTCGGGAGCCAGAAACCTCTGTTCTTACAGTCTTCAGTTTAGAAACCTTAACTAGTTTTCCTGAACATCAGTGTACATTTCTAAAAGCTGGTTGATAAGATACGCAGTGTTTGTTGTTTACAGTGGCGATGTTTGTTCTTCACAGCGAATAATATATCAAATCTGAGACTTGTAGATAAGAAGTTAATTTTATTCGTTTTCAGGCTATTACTTCAATGGTATGCGCTTAAACATTTGCGGCAAAATACGAGATAACCTGTTTATATTGCTTAGTTTTCCACTTATGTTGAGCCCTATGAAGTTATATTCGTGGATGCATAATAAGCCATGAGCCCATGAAGTTGTTCCATCGTTAACTTGTGTAGTGCTTGCTTCCATGAAGAGCTTTAAAAATCAAATACTGCGATATCTTAAAGTTCTTATGTGCATTTCTAGAAGAAAACTACATAAATCAGAAAGCAGTGGATGGTATCAACCAAACCGGTGATGACCACAACTTTAGAATATTTGCCCTTTCATATGGTAAAGCACAGCTGTACATGAGCTACTTTCTTCGATTATTTGTTCATTGTAAACTAGAATTAATACTATTCCCTTACTGGGCATGTCAACTGTTTAGGCTTTTGATACTCGCAGCACCTTCTGATCCCAACCTATTCATTCCTTGTGGTGGGAACATGTACCAAGTTTGCTTTCACACATAAATCTGTTATTTTTCTTTCTTGCTAGCACTGTAGTGGAAATGAGCAATATTTTTTTCTGCTTTACAATTATTGGCAATCTACCTGGCTTCTGCAGAAAAGTTAAATAGTGCATTTGGACATTTGGTAGATTTCAGCTAGCTTGGAAAAGTAAAACCTATGCTTGTTGCTTGAGCCTCAGTACTCTGTAGTACATCCGATCATTTTCCTCTTTGCAACAAAGGAAAATTTGGATTAATGTATTCTTGTCAGGAAGATAGCCAGCTTCTGAGATTGTTTAATTGGTTTGCCATGCGGTGAGTTATTGATAAGCTGCAACTGATGAATTGGGAATGAGCCTGTATGATAAAATAAGACAGTTATGAACTTATGATTATCATGATGATTTAGATCATATGATTATCATGATGATTCATGATGATTCATAGGGCCAATTTATCTTTTGGACACAATTTTCCTTGGATGAAAGCACAAGACTGGTGTGTCATAAAGCAGTATGTTTATGTACATTACCTCGGCTGTAGCATGTGCTAGGGATTATGCTCGTCTTCAGTCCTTGATCTAAGTATGTTTCGGACTTCATCCGGCATAGGAAGAGGTGCAAACCTCAGATATAAAAACTTGCTCAATATTGCAGAGTTAGGATTGGAGTAAAGCTCGTGGTTGCTATTGTAGATGGTTTTATTATTTGTTGAAAGTTTCTTGGCTCAATTGTTTGGAATTCTGACAACTTATAGCAGGTTTGTATTTTCCTTTATTGGAAAAAAAATGTTAGTCTTTAGTGTAGAATTTTTACTACGCTTTTCTTGAGCATCAGTGCACATTTCAAAAGCAGGTCGGTAAGACCTGCAGTGTTGTTTACAGGGGTAGTGTGTGTTCTTCACAGCAAGTGATATATCTAATCCGAGGCTTGTAAATAGGAGGCAATTTTGTTTGGTTTCAGGATATTTATTCAATTCCTATCCATTTACATACTTCTCTAATGTGTGAACTTCCATGAAAAGTTTTGAAAATAAAATTCTGTGACCCTCAAATTTAAAGGGTTTCCTATTGTGCGTTTCTAGAAGAAAAAAACTGCATAATACAGAAAGCAGTGGATGGTATCAACAAAACCGGTAATAGCCGCAGCTTTAGAATACATGCCCTTCAATACGGTAAAGCACACTTGCACAGGAGCACTTGCTTACATTATGTGTCTGTTGGAAACTAAAATTAGTTGCATTCTCTGACTGGGCATGTCCACTGTTTAGGCTTGTGATACTCACAGAACTTCTGAAATACCCAAGTCAGACGAATGATTTGCACGTCAGTATCGCTTCGAGCCTCCACCAGAGTTTCCTCTTGCTTCGCCCCGCTCAGGCATAGTTCACCATCTTTCAGGTCCCGACAGGCGTGCTCCAACTCCCTACCCATGCCTTGTGTGAAATATTTGCTTTCACACATAATCTGTTATTTTGACTTGCTAGCAATGTAGTATATATGATAAATGTTATATGTTTTTTCTGCTTCCAAATTGTTTGTTACCTACCTTAAAGTAGACCTTTTGGTACAACTTTAGCTGTACATAAATGCATCCTCTGGTTTTCTTCTTTGCAAAAGGAGGATCACTCAGGTATATGTTTGTCAGGAAGGTAATCAAGCTACCTTCTTTTACTTCTGAGATAGTACCAAAGGTAAGTTGTGTATCAATGGCAAACGAAAAACAACCTCATTTGAGCCTCTGCCCAGTTCAGATACTACAACTGTACCACAACGAGAGGCCTAAAAAAAACTACTTTCCCTGCTCAGTTTGACATTTGGCTTTCCATTAAGGAGTTATTAATAAGCCGCAACTGATGATGGAATGGGAATGAGCTTGCTTATTTTCTTGTATGTTTAGTACTTAACCACTGAAAGAACTCCTTGCAAGTAGTGTCACTAGGGGGAAAAATTGGATACACAGGGGGCTCTGGCAGATATTGGCATATATTCTTGCATCTAAAGGTAATCTGATACACCCCTTTACGTCTTTCTCCGGCATAAGATGATCTTCCAGCTGAGTAACCTGTATGAAAGCATACGGTAGTTATGATTATCATGATGAATCCCAGGTGCGGATGTATCTTCTGGACACGATTCTTTCCTTGGAGAGCTGTTTCTTTGTGATGTTGTCAGTATTACTTATTTACTTGCATAACTCAAGGCCTAGTGCCGAAACAATCAGTCGATCACCATAGCCCTGGGATCAGCACTTGGGTCCCACCCGGACACTTGGTTTTATGTACATTATTTTCATCAGCTGTAGCACTTGCTAGGGATTCTACTCATCTTTGGTACTCGGTATAGGAACTGTAGCTTCTTTTCGTGCACTCCAGGATACTAAGTTTGAACCAAAGGAAAAGGCAAAAGCTAGGTAGAGCTTGATCTGTTGAATGTTTGTCCGAAATATTTACTTACCTATAACTACAGATACTGTTGCATTATCATCAGTCCATGTCATGTGGCTGTCCTTTCGGTTGATACTACGAGTTTTGCGCTCGATGTAGTAATAACGCAGAGCTGATTAGAGCAGTGAGAGCCAAAATGCATATCTGAATAACCTTGCTATTGAGTTTGTGTTTGTCTATATCTTTCCATGCTATCTGAATAATGAAGATAAGAGACACACCTCTACATCTAATTTATGCGTGTGTTTCATCGAAATTGTGATGGTTCATCTATAATCCTATGCTTTGCAGTGATAAACGCAGAATTGTTCCCAAATTGAAATTCTCACTGAATAACCCAAGTCTCAAATGTGATAAAACAGTTACACATAACACATGGAGTTTACACGATCAATGCGATAGAGCCAATCCAATGCAAGATTAAGATAGAAGCCTCCAAGGTAATGCGCAAACTAGCCAACCCGAATGATCATCACAACCTAATTAAGCTAGACAACCTCATTTTGTGCTTGCTGGTATCTTTCACCAACAGATTCTAGAGTTGCCCTGTGCTACAACAAAGTCTTGAGTGACCTCACTTTGAATTGTTAGTTTTGGTGCCCAAATCATACAAGATGCCTTGAACTGTGAATAGTAGTAGTAATCTTGTCCTGAGAAATAAGCTACCATTAGCCTCTTGCGTCGATTGAAGATGGTTGGCACACTCACCGATGTCACCACTCATGATTTAGATGTCATTCTCACTTAAGCTGAGTAGGAGCTAACTAAAGTCTTTACTTCCATCTGATTTTTTGTGCTAGTACAGGTGGGGTCTATCGGGCTCCTATTGTTGCTGCCACTTTCTCCTTGCACTCCTTACCGTTGTTGGACCCGTCTGTCGAATTTACATCTCCATTCATAAAAAAAATCAAGGCATATATCTTGCTTTATTGTGTTGACAAGTTTATGTTTGCTACTTGTATGTTTCTCGAGCATGTCATCCATGTTTAGCTCTTCATCCTTTTCTACTTTCTAACTAGAGAATCTACATGTTTTCTTTTGCATCAAGTCCATCAGTTTGCCTAACAAAATATGTTGTCTCTGGACCCCACCAAAGCCCCACACCTCAAACATAAGAAACAAAAATGATTGTTCAGACATTTATTTCTTATGCCATCACTTTCTCTACCCTGGATCTTGGTGAAGGTGGCATCCTCCAATAGGGAAGCAAAGTAAGCACGAGGGAGCAGAAAAAGAGAGACATGAGGAGGAAGAGGGAACAAAGGTTGTTGGAGCTAGACGAGAGAGAAACAGTAGGACATTCTGTATGTATTCTTTTTGAAAAAGGTTGGAACCCCAACCTCACAACCATTCAACATTCCTGGGCAATGTCATAGAAAACCATTTTCTCTTCATAGTGTGGGCAATATGCCAAAAATCTGTTTGTGATGGTTGATCTATGATTCAATAGTTTTCAAATGATATACATTTAAATGCTCCCAAGTCGAAATTCTTGCCATAACAATTCAAGTCCCAAATCCACACATAATATGACAATACAGATAAATGATACAACACGAGGAGTTTACATGATCAATGCGACTGAGCTAAGCCAATGCAAAATAAAGAAAGAAGCCACCAAGCTAATGTTGCAAGCTAGAAAACATGAATGATCAAAACAACCTAATTAAGTGAGCCACTGCAACAACATTTTTCTCTGTATACTGTTGTCTTTCACCAACAGATTAGAGGGAGCTGCCTTTACCAACAAAGTCATGCGTGACTTGGCTTTTAGTAGTAATTTTTGCTCCTCATAAGGGATGTGTCGAACTATGTATAGTAGAAGTAATCCTGTCCTGAGCCATAAGCCACATTTTTCCTCTTGCGTGGATTGGAGCTGGTCGACACACTCGCCGACATCACCACTCCGGAGACTAAATCCTTCACTTCATCCAATTCGGAGCTGGTCCTTTGGGTCATTACTGTTGCTATCACTTTCTTTTTGCACTTCTTACCGCTGCTGGACCTCTCTGCTGCCTTCATGCACATCATCTTTCCATCTCCATCCTTTTTCTTTTCAAGAAAAACATCTTGCTTCATCTTTTTGACAACCTGATGTTTGTTACTTGTACATTTCTCAAGAATGCCATCCCTCTTTAGCTCTTCGTCCAAATTTTTCAGGGCAACGCAGTTGCACTTGAACTCATCCCTGCAGGGGATACAATCAAGGTAGTCGTCATATTTGTCCGCCTGAAATTCAAGTAAAAATCAATCATGTGTGAGATCAAACATAGATTGAAGTAGTGTAACCTAATGTGAGTGATGTTAGTAGAAGCGTACAACATGCAACAAATGAACCTTAAAAATTTGTAAAGTGAGAAATCAAAACGTTGAGGAGCTATGTAAAAATAAAAAAACATATAGATCCACTAGGGTTCTAGTCACTATGGTAGAATATGTGCTGAGCTAGATCTAGTCTAGTGATCCCCTTGACCATGTTCAACGTGAAACAAATTAACCTAAACTCCTTCAAGGGACAAACACTTAACGGCTAGGAGCTATGCACAATAATAAATAAAAACACATATAGATCTACTAGGGTTCTAGTCACGCGTGATAGAGCCTACATAAAGTCAGATCTAGCCAAGTGATCTCTGAGATCTCTTCCAATATGAAAACCCATTGTAGGACGCACACCCCGAGTGCCCCAAGTGCGCTTTGTAATGCTAGGTCATCAAGCCCTAGACACATGTGTGCATGCCCTAGCACCAAAATACTACATGAAAGACGAGAAGGAAAGTAGTTATTACAAGGAGATAAGGGATAGAGAAGGATGTAGAGGCTAACCATCGATGCTTGTTGGTTTAACCCACATATTCGCTCTGAGGCGGGTGTTGGGTTGCATATCTTGTTGGTGGTCACTTCATCGCCTTTCTGGACGACATCATGGGCACTATACGTAGGTACTGACCACACGGGCTGGCATGACGGCGGCGTTTGATGTGGCCCGTCGGAGTAGAATGGTCGAATTAGCCTGGAAGAATTCTTGCGGATCCTCATGGCGAGAATCCGGTTGCCGACATGCGGCGGAGTGACAGAGGGTGGGGATCTGACAGTCTAGGGTTTGGGATTGCGGCGGAACTGAGGAGGAGCAAGGAGACGTGGATCTGACCTATTTATTGTGCACAACTTGCCCTTTTCTCTGTTTGTTTCCTTTTTCTCTTAGTGACACCATTTCGCTTGCTTCTTCAACATGCATTAGTGTGTGCTTTTCTCTATCAACACTCCCTCCTAATGTGGTATATTAAGTTTTGTTAGGGTTTATACGGAAGTTGTGTATGTATGTGCGGTGTACACATAAAAGGTTTTACTCCATGTGTTGTTTGGTCTTAGTTGGCTATCGACAGACAATTTATAAGTAGCACAAAGAATTTAGTCTCTGTAAAAAGTGATACATGTATGGGAGATTTACTACACAAATTCTTCTTTTGCAATAATCCATGGATTGTTCTTTCTATAGTGTTCCCATTTGTAGCGGCAGTACTGTAGCATATACCTATACACATCATGATCTTGTTTCTTCTTAGAAAAAAATCATCCCAAAATGGTAGTCTCTTGAATTGAATGTTTGGAAGAAATGCACCACTGGCATGTTGCATCCTATCAGGATGTTTGGATACATTCGGAAAAAATATCACTCAACATTGGGAGTTAGTTGTAGACCATCTTCCACATGTATCTTCCGAGTGTAAAACATGTTACTTTTGGGGCACTGAAGCAAATATATCCGATTGATTGTTTTTTTAAGAGGAAAGGCTAGCTTTTGTATCGATTGATGCACACAACCATGAGTTCAATAGTAAGATGATAGTTCTCACTGCCAAGATTTAAAAATGCAAATCAATACACACCAACGATGCCAAATACATGGGAACTAGGATAAATATGGAAGGAAAAGGAAACACCCTGGCGAAAACACCGAGATGATTGTGTAGATGCACCATGTCAAAATACAAAGGCATCGCTAGAAATAACTAAAAGGCAAGTATACATATCGTGTTTTTATACGATGGAAACATATTAAGTTGCAAGTTTCATGCAAAAATGTGCAAAACACAAATGATGCAGTAGGGGTCTTCCCTACTGTCTTTTGCGTTAAAAAAAAGTTTCACGAAAGAATGTGCCTATTTGGTTGTCTTACCCAAAAAAAAAGAGCATTTCATTCCTTTTATATGTGCAAAACACCAATTACAGCTTACCCTCCTCGTTTATCGCTATCTTGCTTCATTTTCTTTGCAACCTCGTGCTTCATAACCTGTTCACATTGTCCTCCAGCATAAATAAACAACCTTTACCGCCAGAAGCAAGATAGCACTGTCGTTGAACTTTTCTAGTTTCTTCATCTGTATTTTTCTACAGTGAAGATAACGCCGTCGCTGAATATTGATGATCATATACAGAACATTTTTAGTCCATGGGAAATGCTCCCCTCAGAAATAATCTTTACTAACCATCTAGTGATTGTAAGAAAAGTAGAAAACCTAACAGCATATACACACCGATTCAATGTGTTGTGTTTGTGTCAAATATTGTGTACGTGTTGGGTTAGGTTTGGACTTGGAGTTGTATTAGGTGTGGTAGATACGAGTAGTGTTCGAGTCGAACTCTTGTAACCCGGGCCTCCCATATAATGAGGGGAGCACCACACGTGTAACTCATGACGACTTGATAGCAGCAGGCGCGCAAGGGGAGCCGGCGGCTTGTGCCGGCGACCAAGGCGGCCGGTGCAGCGGTATCAATGGGAGGAGCGCCCGTAGTCATGCCCCGCAGATGTAGACGAGTTCGCCGAACTGCGTTACCAAATCTCGGTGTCGTCATCGTGTTGTTGATTGTTTGGTTCTCGGTAGATCAATTATGCGCCTACGACGGTAACAATTGGTATCAGAGCAAGGTTGGAGGCCGCAGATTGTTGATTTAGAGGCGTCGCGTAGTTTGTTCAATGAGCCGATGGTTGTCGTGGCGGGTCGCGACGACGGGCGATGGAATCAAACTGTGGCAGAAGCGATCGGTAGCGGGCAAGCGTGTGGCGGCGCCAGGCGAACGAAGGGATCCGATCGGGAAGCGCTAGCGTGCTACGCGGAAGGCAGCTTGCCCGATCTGGTCGGGAGGGTCGTGGCCCAAGAGCAGGCCCATGTTCGTGGCCTGCCTGGCAGTGGCGCCAATGCAACGTCCGTGGAGGCTTGGGCGTGCGATTAGGGGTGTAAACGGATCGGATCGGATCGGATCGGATTTTGCCTCTACCATATCCTTTACCATATTTTTTACTCGGATTCGGATCGGATCGGATAATGAACAGTTGCGGATTCGGGGGTGGATAGATATAATCACGGATTCGGAACGGAAGCGGAGCGGATTCGGAGCGGAAAGAAAATTATTCGGATCGGTATATGCAATGTACATCATCAACCCACATAACCAAAAACAATATCTCAACAACGTAATAATCTAACAAAGTTGTACTCTATTAGTTAGACAAATAGAACTAACTACAAATTGTGCTCCACAAATGAACTTCACAACTCACTAACTACAAACTGTGCTCTATTAGTTTAGACATTTCGGTAGAAAATCGGATTATTGGGATTATAACCATCGGATAATCCTAATTAATATTCGGATAATCCATATTCGTATGCTATTTTACATACCATATCCTATACCGTATCCGGGTGTTCAGTTCGGAATCGGATATCCTTATCCGGCAGATTGTTCGGAACCGGATATGGATTCTTTAAAACGGATTCGGCGACGGATTCGGTACGGAAATTATCCTATCCGTTTACACCCCTACGTGCGATGCTATCGATCAGAAGTAGCAGCAATTGAGATTTGTTTGGTGAAAAAAAAAAGGTGACCTGCACCATGGTATTCAGTGCATGGACGTGGCAACATGGCAAAGGAAAAGGAGCATTGGGAGTTATGAGGCACATGTTAGGTGCACTCGGAGAGCTACTAGGAAGCAATTTCTTTTTAATTTGTTGCTTGATTTGCACGGGTTTTACCGGATGGTTGACAGGTTGGCGATGTGCGAATAAGGCTGAGAGCAGTCTGGAGCGTGTCGTGAGGATCATGCATACACAGGGTGCCGGACAGTGCGCGGAAGGTGGACTGGGCACAGGGTGGAGCATGGGTGCGGTCGGATACGTTCGGCTGGGTCGGACTGGACAGTCTGACAGATCGACAGGAGGTCGGTCGGACAGAAGACGGTGAAGATCGGCGACAACGACGTAGGAGCGTGAGGGCTGATGGTGTCTCTGTGGCGTGGAAACACGTGGCGCATGGATATGCGTGCTTCGACATGTGGTGGCGCGGGGCCGATTCAAGATAGAGCGCTTACGGGATCTTGAGGTAGGCGGGGCGCGGGGTGGACTGATCATCTACCAAGGAGTCATGTTGAAGGTGGAGCTGGAGTCTCTGGCGGAGATTTCACTCGGCTGATGGAGGGGCTACGGTGTAAGGATCCGGAGAATCGAAGCCTAGTCAGCGGGAAGGCGAGAGGCACGTGGTCCGGACTGGAGCTCAGGGTCTGGAGAGATGCGTGGAACTCGGCATCGGTCGGTATGACTGATGGTTGTCTGCAGTGGGGCCTGAAGTGGTGTGGGTTAGCGACCCGGTATATCTTGGCCAAGATTGCAGATGCTCGACGCGGTAGTAGCGGCGAGGCGTGCGGTAAGCACAGGACACAGCGACAGACCAGGGCACATGCGGTCAGACGTGGTCAGATATGTGTGCAGGGGTGCTGAAGCAGTGTTGGCGAGTATCGGATTCAAGTTGGTGACATGGTCTATGGACATTGACGCGTCAGGTGATAGACAGGAGTCAGCCATGGGGAATCTGAGAAAGTGTTGGAGAGTCTGAAATGTCTAAACCTTGAGAGTACATGGCCATATATTCTGTGATGTTCAGTGCACATGGCAAAGTGCAGGTGACTAGATACATAAGGAGGCGGAGTGCTATAGCGATGGGACATGTAGAAGACAATCCAGGATGAGACGACTGTGAATTTGACTCAAGGTGACTAAAAGGCGACGGTGAAGTTTCCTCAAGTTGAAAGCATTTTTTACGCAGACCACTGGTCGGTGTGTGATGATGTTGAAACGGGAAGAAGGGACTACAGTTGCAGGTGGAGTCATGTGGAGTCTGGGAGTAGCAGTGGAGCTCATGGAGACAATTCAAGTCCGGAGTACATGGAGGTTTGACGCATTGACGAATTCAAGGTGGTGGACAATATTCGCCAAGGTGAAGTTTGTTGTGTTTGTGTCAAATATTGTGTACGTGTTGGGTTAGGTTTAGACTTGGAGTTGTATTAGGTGTGGTAGATACGAGTAGTGTTCGAGTCGAACTCTTGTAACCCGAGCCTCCCATATAATGAGGGGAGCACCACACGTGTAACCCATAACGACTTGATAGCAGCAGGCGCGCAAGGGGAGCCGGCGGCTTGTGCCGGCGACCAAGGCGGCCGGTGCAGCGGTATCAATGGGGAGGAGCGCCCGTAGTCATGCCCCGCAGATGTAGGCGAGTTCGCCGAACTGCGTTACCAAATCTCAGTGTCGTCATCGTGCTGTTGATTGTTTGGTTCTCGGTAGATCAATTATGCGCCTACAACGGTAACACAATGTATACTTGTACTCATAACTCTTTCTATGCTAAGGTGGCAATTTGATAAGCACGCAATTTCTAGGAAGGACACGGGTCCCATTCACAGACTGTATCTCGAGGAACAGATTCAGCTAGCGCTCCGGGACCGGGTGATCCAGCCCTCCATGCTTCGAAATGAAGAGAGGCAAACAAACAGGAATGTTGCCCTCTGTTTTCTTGCTTGCTCCATACGATCTGCCTCAGTTTCAAGAGCTGGTTGGTTGGGCCTTGACCAAATCCCTGTAATCTTTACGTATACTCCACAGTATCTCTGCGCACCGCCTCATGCCGGGCCGGCTCCTCCTCTTGCGAGCCAGGCACTGCAGAGCGAGCTCGTATATCTTCTCCACTGCCAGGTTGGTCGCGTCAGTGGCTTCCAGGGTTGGATCCAGCGTCAGTGTCGCGTCGCCCTTTGCGAATTTCTCCATCGCCTGCACATGCCAACCATGCATATATATAACACACAATCAACAAAGATACCTTCAGTTGTCAGTATATAATAACTGAACTATTACACATTTCACTGGACACTGAAAACCGAAGACAGTGATAAGGATGGCACAAACGAACTAACCCATTTCGGGGTGACACGCTCGGTGATATGCCTCTTGGGCTCTATCGGGCGCCTCCCGGTGACGAGCTCCACCAGCAGCACCCCGAAGGAGTAGACATCGCTCTTCGCGGTGAGCTGGTATGTGTTGAGGTACTCTGGGTCGAGGTAACCTGCTGTTCCTTTAACTTGAGTGGAGACGTGGCTAGCGTCAGTCGGGGCCAGCTTGGCGAATCCAAAGTCGGCGACCTTCGCGCGGTGATTGTTCGTGAGAAGAATGTTGGAGGACTTGATGTCCCTGTGGATGACCGGCTGATCTGTATGGGTGAAATGTATATGGGTTAGGAGTTAACTGCTAGTGATTTGTTTGTTCTTCAATGGTCATGTATGTTTTTAGTGTAGATATGTCACAAAAAATGTGTGTATTCTGGCATCTACAGTTCAGGTCCTAACAGTTCCATAGATCCTATTAAATCTCAAAGAAAAAAGATCCTATTAGTACTAGGACATATCCTAGTGTTGGTTGTTGTATGACAGTTCCAGAAGTATTCAGTGAAAGTTTCAGCTATATCTTCCTTGTGAAGTTAAGCAAAAGCAGCAGAACAGATACTAAAGTACTCTGTTTTTTTCCTGAAGAATTCTGCACTGTTAATTTAATGTATTCTCGAAGGATCTTTTCTGACCCCAAACAAATACTGACTACCCTGAGTTTCAAAACCGCAAAAAAATGGTTTTTTCCATCCAAATAATTTGACAAACTTGAAACCCAGATGCAAACGGAAACAGAAATAACAAATCTATATTACCAGAGTAGGTGTGGAGATACGTAATAGCGTGAGCCACATCGATTGCAATTTCCAATCTCAGAGAGAAGTCCAGAATGTTTCCATTCAGACCTGCACATGTCTAGATTCAGTAGGATCATACGATCAAAAGCATTGCACTTATCAACATAGGTTCATATGATCCTTACCTTCAAGGTGTTCTCGAAGATTGCCATTGGGAACATACTCCACAATGATCAACTGCTCTCCGTCATACTCTACAAACCCATGAAACCTAACCAAATTCAGGTGCTCGATGCACCGCAGCGTCTCGATCTCGTTCCGGAACTCTTGACCCATATGCTTGTCATACACATTCTGGCACCAAACACAACACCAATAGAACGATGTAGCAGCCACCACCAAGTGATGCAAAATGAGCATAGGAAGTAAAAGCAAGCGCAAACCTTCTTGGCCCGTTTGACGGCGACGAGGGTGCCGTCGTCGAGCTGGCCCTTGTACACCGTCCCGGAACCACCCTGCCCGATCTTGAGGTTCGGCGAGAAGTTCTTTGTGGCCTTTTGTATCTCTGGCAGGGAGAACTTCCTGTCGCCTGGTATCTCCCTCTGTGAAGAGTTTTTGCTTGGGCCGTAGAGTCCTCTGGCTGACCTCTTGCTCTCGAAAGTGCTTCCAGTGGTAGAGCCTTGAGAGCTCAATGACTGCGAGACTGTAAATTCAGAATAAACAGGTGTCGTGGTTGAGCTTTGCAAGAAACATAATGATGATTTCTATAGCCAAGTGTTCTTTGCATTGTGTAGTGAGTTTAACAGCATCCGTTCCAGGATCATAATGTATATATGAAAGTGTCATCGGCAAATCAAATGAAACAGATGAAAACAAATAATTCAGAGAAGTGCAAACTGATGTAGGGTGTCACAAGCGTCTGATTGAACTGAATTTCAAGAGGACTGCAGTGCCAAGATCCAGTCGCGGCGGTACAGTTGAGTTAATTAAGGAAATCGCAGTATACGTGTTGACCGGGCACAGTTGGCGAACAAGACATGACATCATAAAGTAAGAAAAAAGAACCAGCTTAGGTGCACAGAAATAGCAAGTCACCGGAAGATGATTGGAGGGCGAAAAAAGGAGGGTGAAGGCATGTGCGCACGTACGTTGCTGGGAGTTGTCCAAGTCGTCAGCCTCCGGCGAGCGCGCGCCCGCGGGGACGAAGCAGGAGCGAAAGGCGCCGAGGACGGCGTCCTTGACGGAGGAACGGTCGGAGGCTGTGGACGAGGCCGTGCTCGCGGCGACGGAGGAGCGGGAGAGGTCGTCGCTGACGCCGGTGAAGGCGGTGAGGTCGCTCCGCCTCCTGCCGGCCGCCGAGCCGGAGGTGCTGCTGCTGCTGCTGCTGCTGCTCCTCATCGGCGGGGCTGCTCCAAGGAATGGTCGCGTGGCGAGGCGGCAGCCGCGGGCGAAGACGGGGGTGCTGGTGGTGGTTCTGCGGAAAGTGGCGGTTTTGAGGACGATTGTTGGGCGCGCGTCAAGGTGGACTAATTCAGTACTTGGAGGGAGAGAAGACCACCGCTGCGCGTGGGCCCTCCACACAAAGCCACGTCTTCATTTGCCAACTTTTCAATCATCCCTTTCTGTTTTTCAGGATTTATTATTACTACTCTCACAATAGAAATTACTTCTGATTTTTTTGTGAATATTTACTTCTGAATTGACCAAGCGAAAATCCCAAAATGAAATTATTTATGTAGGACCTGGCGTGCCCACGGTTTTATAGCGTGGTGTGGATTGAAAGGAGGAGAAGGAGGAGGAGGGTACAGGAGGGTACGGGACGGACGAGGAAGAAGGAGAATGGAACGTCCATCAAGCTCAACCTAATTGCCGACGACATTAGCCACCGCGGTGGGACGAGGGCGAGTAGGTTAAAGGCGCATATTCCCCCTTTGTTGCTTGACTTTGGAATCCGAGGCGTGACCGATTGTTTGGCATTGTTTGGTGTGGGTTTTGTGCGGTTGTTTCTCTGAAAAACACGTGGATGGTATGATCGGGGTGAAATCAAGCCGCTTGCTCGGGAAGAGAAGCGATGAGGACGACACTACTCGACGATTGCCTTCCTCTCGACACCATATATGTGCATTGGTACTTAGAATGGACGATGCTGCCATGTGCGGTCTGAGTGCGTGTTGTAGGGTTTTGCATCCTGATTCCGCTAATCAGCTCGACGGTTTTATCTGCTAGTACATGATTAATATATTGAGGCGTTTGGTAAAAAAAAATGTTTGCTGCTATGAACTACATCCTGGTTTTTCGGCATTTTGTTCGAATTTTACACAATTTTTTTTTGAAACGGGGCAAAAGCACATTATGATGTACTCCGTACATGTCACTTGCCCATTATATAAATCTTGTTACAGCGGTGACATGAATTAGCAGGAAACTGCACCGGCTGACAAAAGAAAAACGCGGTTGTCTTGTGGAGGCTCGATCATGAGTGGGTTGCCGTGTGGAAGAGGAGATGCGAAATCAATATACTCCATGCCGGTTGCCCAAATCAATCCATGGCGCCGTCGCGTAGGTAGGTGCCACCCCCCAGCTGCCACCAGCCGGCTGGCGGATCGAAAGCTCCGGAAGCATTCCCTGGCCGAAGCATCATGCACTGCACCATTAACTACCGTGTTCAATGGAAAAACAAGTCCTTGTCGCAAGTCCTTGTCGTTGACTCGTTGCCGTGTGGAGGAGGGAATGTGCGTGTGAGTAGAGCCAAAGTCAATCCATTTGGCCGGGTTCATTGACGCCTCATCGATCTACACATACTCTCTCCGTTCCAAATTAGATGACTTGCATTTGTATAAATATGAGTGTATCTATACTTTTTAGTGTCTACATATATCCGTATCTAGACAAATGTATGTCAACTAATTTGAAACGGAGGGAGTACCTAGTAACACGGAATGGAATCCGTCTTGCTCGATGACGGGTGGGCCGATACTAGCAGCTGCATCTGGCTGGCTTGAGCTGCAGGTGGGCCCATACTTGAGCAGTTGCTGCAGCTTGGACCGTGAGTGAGTGAGAGTGGTCAACAGCCAGCTCCAGCTGTGCGCAATCCTAGTTCCTCGCCAGGCCGGCCGATGGATGGAGTACACACGTCCGTACCGCAAAGTCGTGCCGGTGCGTGTTGTTGACCCAAGTTACCTAGGCTAGGTAGGAGTCGATGCAAGCCGCCAATGACATTCTGCAAATAGTTTTGCTCGAGGATGACGACGACGCGCGGCCGCCGCGCTTGTTTCAAGATATCTCAGATCTAGGTGGTGGTTGTCACTGGGAGAAGAATTTTTTTCTCTAACCAGTGTCCTGTGAATTCCCCGAGGTAAGATGTAGACAGGTACTCTCAAGTCAGCACGACGAACAACATGGGAGCACAGCAGTAGGCTACCCGAGAATCGAGATCCAATCTCGTCGCTACTGTCGGAGGAGGAGGCCGGTGGCAGCGAGACGTCCTCCACTCGTGCTCCTCCTCCTCCTCCACCCCTTATCGTCATGTGCCTCCTCTGACAAACCCGTGTTCTCTCGATAAGATCGGTGTTTGCTCGGGCGCCCCGCACACTCGTCCATCATATTGGAACAATTGTGCCAGTCCTTTTTAGTGCGAACCGTGACGAAGGCGACACTATTCTGCGCTGCTACACACGGGGCGGAGATGAAGGGAAGATGGCCGACACACGTCCTCGCCACTATGGACGCCACCGTAGTACTCCGAGGTGCCTCCCGCTGCCACCGTCACCTTTCCGGTCCACTACATCCCTATGTCCTCAGATGCAACATCGCCGCTAAGTATAAAACAAAACGACGGTGGAGATTATCAACACGGTTGTGAGAACACAGTTGCGACCATGAGCGGGGCGATCGCTGTAATGTGACAGTGATGTGGGCAAGGGGGCGGCTATGTTTTTTGTTCCGTTCTTTGCGTAGCAAGGCTCGATTTCTACGGTGAGATCCTAGGTCTAGTTTGGTTGTTCAATTCCGAACTTGCTACCTCTTTGGAATAGAACAGCTGAAGATGAGTTTCGAAATAAAAACCCTGCAAGTTGCAAAAAAATAAATTCAAAAAGAAACCCAACCTGCTTGACCGCTGCTGCTGTAGGGCTTTAAGCTAGACCGGGCCATCGTTAAGGAAGGATGGTTCGTTTTCTACTGTACTTAGCATAGCAGCCTGGTCTTGAAGAGGTGAGCGTGACCACTGACGACCAGAGTGACCAGGCCCGCCCTCCCCTGCTTCCTTCCCCGGCCGACCACCACCGCCCGCCCTCTCCCACGCCACAGTCCCTCCCTGAATCTCCCCAGATCCGCCCCTCCCCAACCCCACTTCCGCCTCCCGCCACCCGCAGCCGTCCCCAGCAACATCGAGCACGGCTGCCGCCCTCAGTCAGTCAGCCCTGGTCGCGGCACGTGCAAAGCTACCATTTTGACCAACCGTGCCGCTGTTTATCCGCCTAAAATCGCGCCACCGACGCTCCGACTGCTCCTCCCCCCGTCCCCGGTGAGCACGCCTCCCATCTCTTCCCCAGCGATTCCGTCCGATCTCTGACCTACTTCCCAACTACACTCTCGGGGGGCTTCGATCAGCTCCGGATCCTTCTCCTGCCCGATAAACCCTAACCACCATGAGGGGAAAGAAAGTGCTCAAGGAGCTCACGCTCGACGTGCCGGCGCAGGAGACGCCCGTCGACAAGTTCTTGTACGTCTCCTCCTCGCCCCTTAATTATCTACTTCTCCTGTTGAACCTGTCCAACCTTTGAGCTTTATGCCGAAAAATGGGAGATACATAGATTGATAGCGGTTCCTCTGTGTTATTTTTTAATTTATTGGGTATAGTTGTGAATTCGGATGGACCTCGGTACCTATTAGTGCGTTGCTGAATCGTAGCTTTATTTGGAAAGTATTCAAGTCTACTGCTTCATATGAAATTCGTATGGTTTGAGTTGCTGATCTCACTCTGCAATTTGTATTTCTACTAAAGCATTAGAACCTACTGTTTAGTTTGAATTTGGTATCGTTTTGAGTATCTGAGCTGATGACTCTGCCATTTGTGTCTCGACGCTTCAGTGGCTTATGTGCTATTTTCGGTTCCAAATCGTTTATTTTTATGTTTAACTCTGGTCATAGGTTCAACAATTATTTCTGAAGTAATAATGTGTGCTGTAAGCTGAGTCGTTTTCTTTTTGTTGGTGGTCTTTTAGGACCGCGAGCGGTACGTTCAAGGATGGTGAACTGCGACTTAATCAAAGAGGTTTGCAGCTTATCTCCGAGGAAAACGGAGATGAACTTGTGAGTTTTCTGTTCAATGTTTACTAATGGCTACTTTATTGTTTGTTTATCTGTCCAACGGTGTTCATCTTGTATTGCACTTCGACCGTTTCTTTGTATTCAGCCAAGTTTAAAATAGCGGGCTATTGTATTTAGCCACGGCGATTCCAGCAGCTATGAAAGGCTATAGCCGGGCTATAGCGCAGCTAAGGCCATATAGCGGTTTGCTAAATAATGAAAAATATTCAAATTTGGGCAGCGTATATTCGTATATATATCATTGATTCACAGATGCATAGCATATTAACATAGTCACATAAGAGATATGAATAACCAGGAGTTCTGTACATAGTTCTGTCCACATATTACAGCATTAAGTAGCAGCAGTTCAGGACATAGTTCTGTACTTCTGTCCAACTATGAGTATATTTGTTGTGGACGCTAGTAGATGGACGTGGATGGCTGGGCAGCAAGAAGATCAGGATACTCGTATTGGATTAGGAGATGGAAAGAGTCCTTTAGGAAAGAATAGGATTAGGAAGGAGTCCACTTGTATAAGGAAAGGCCCAATAAGTCCAGTCGTATTAGGAGAGGTCAAAGCATCCACTATATAAGGATGTCATGTATCTAGGGTTGAGACAAGCAAGAACAATCAATCTAATCTCTTCCTCGTAATTCTCTCTTCTCAACCTATGTCTACCCAATCCCTCGCAGCCATGCCGTCTGGCTATCTTCTGCACGGTAGTTATCCCGTTGTGGATCTAAGTCCACAACATTTGGTATCAGAGCCGACCACCATGGCTTTTGCTGCCGAGAAGATGTCGCGACGGATACTCCGCGTCACGATTCAGCATGTTCTCTACCCTATCACTGAGAGTGTGCTTCATCAGATCTTCACTCCTTATGGAGACGTAGAGACGATTGAAATTTTTCCAGCAAAATCAAGGATTGTGGTCTTCATCAAATATGGTTCAGACCATGATGCACCACGAGCTTTCAGGAGTTTACAAGGTCGCAACATATACGATGGATGTTGTCAGCTTGGTATCGAGTTGCTCCCTGTAACGCCTGGATCAGATGCGACCAAGTTAACGTTGACGACACAACAGACTACATCAATTGTAGAGGCACCACAGCAAGAGACAGAAGCAAAGATGCAGCAGGAACCAGAGGCAGCGCAGACACGTGCGAGTACAGCGACAGCAAGCGCAATAAGAGGAACAACGGCCGGGCAACCAGGCACGGCAGAGCTGCTAGCGGAGGTTGTGGCTCAGCCAGGAATAAAAACACCGGAGTCCCAAGCCAGAATAGAGCAGCTAAGTGCTGATGTAAAAACAGCGGCAGAATCCTCAGCTGTAGCGACGTTGATGCCAGATGAACGAGTTTGCAGGAATATCAAGCGTCTAGGCATGGTTGGTGTATTTTGTTTGCAAATCAAGGCCAGCAGGGAGAACAATTTGCCCATGATTCCAGGAGATACTTTTGGAGATAATAGAGCATCCGTTATGTTCAGGCACCTAGCAGATCAGGAAGACCCAGAGATAGACAAGTGCTGCATGAGAGAATTGGGCAAGAGCACTAGCAAAACTGGGAGTTGGAATCACAGTATCACATCAATGTGGGGATATCGAGGACTTCAACCCTGGCCACCACCCTGCAGCTTGAGGACAAGCTGCTTGTCTGGGAGGGGTGTAGTGTTGTGGACGCTAGTAGATGGACGTGGATGGCTGGGCAGCAAGAAGATCAGGATACTCGTATTGGATTAGGAGATGGAAAGAGTCCTTTAGGAAAGAATAGGATTAGGAAGGAGTCCACTTGTATAAGGAAAGGCCCAATAAGTCCAGTCGTATTAGGAGAGGTCAAAGCATCCACTATATAAGGATGTCATGTATCTAGGGTTGAGACAAGCAAGAACAATCAATCTAATCTCTTCCTCGTAATTCTCTCTTCTCAACCTATGTCTACCCAATCCCTCGCAGCCATGCCGTCTGGCTATCTTCTGCACGGTAGTTATCCCGTTGTGGATCTAAGTCCACAAAAATATTACATAACCAACAAAAGCAATTGGCATGTAGCAAAAGCAAGTTCAGGACATGGTTCTGTGTACATATCACATACCAACAACAGCAAGTTCACATATTTTGAGGATAAAGTTAGTGTAAGGCTTGATTTTGGCTGCGAAATGGGGCCGAGCAGAATAATTTTGGTCCAAATTTTTTGGGCCACCTGAGCGGGAAGCATAGCGGTTAAGGGGTTAAATCGGGGCTAAATCGATTAGCCTTGCTATTAGCGGCTCGCTTTAGCCGTTTAGCGTATATATGCCATGGCTGTAGCGGGAAGCCTCTCGAGAGGCTATAGTCGGCTATTTAAAACTTTGGTATTCAGTCAACAAGGGGGATTGATGTCTGTGTGTGCGTGGGTGTGCGTGTGTGTGTGTGTGTGTGTGTGTGCACTCAGAGCGTCTATTTCATTCAATCAACTGGGGGAACCGAAAAAACACTCGATACGATTTGTGGTTGAACTCGTACATGTATGGACATGTTACCACACCAAATACAAAATACAACACGAACACAACTGGGACATATATTAGCAGATAAAAAGTAGTCGTCCATAATTACTCAACGAGGACTCTATTCATCTATGTTAGATAAGCCGCAAACCTCTTTAGTTGGGCCTAAAAGAACACCAGCAATAGCATTTGTCTACACAAAGAAGGAGCACAGTAAAAGCTCAAGCTTTTGTAGCCTCAACAGAAAAAAGGAAAAAAACACACGTGTTATATAAAATGGAAGTTTAGGCTGAGGAATTGTGGAGACCTACATGAATTTCTGGACAGGCGTCTCCTTGAGCAGTTTCCTCCCACTCATGGTCTCTTTCTATGGTGGGACTGTGGGAGATGGATATCTTGGGTAGATTTTATCCATAATTAATGTATGTACAGATTTCTCAATTTTTGTTTCACGATTATCTTGGGTAGATGTTTACTTTTAATGCCTAGGATTGATGTACACTGCTGCTTGCTACTGGTTATTAGTTAATGTATTTATCTTTTACTCTAACAAGGATATTATTGTTCTTCAGTTTGTCTTTGTGTTTGATATCATTTAGATAGTGATCAAGTCGTTTCTGAATTCTGATTGCATCTTTATTTGTTTATTTTCCCCAGCAATCAACAAACATAAAGGTGGAAGATGTGCAGTTATCGATGGATGACCTCGAGATGATTCAGGTCATTGGTAAGGGAAGTGGTGGCGTCGTCCAACTAGTGCAGCACAAGTGGGTGGGCACATTTTATGCCTTGAAGGTAACAGCACAAGTTTATCTTGTGGGCCACATGAATGCCTACGATGGATTTTTTCTGAAGTTAGAGCAGTGCAGTAGACTGCTAGTTTTCTTCAGTGTACTGTTGGTATATTTTATGTTTGTTGACATGAAAATCAGTCTGTTCATATCTGTTTAAACTCGTTTCAACGACAATAATTCCGGACGGAGGGAGTACATGTTATGCGTTATTATAATAATCAGATTATCCTACAGTTGTTTTGTCTTGTCAACTTTGTAATGGCATGGCAGTATATTCAATTAAATTCACAGAGATGCACACCATTGAAATGAAACTCTAATTTTAGTGAAAACTGATGCTAATGAATGAGAGTACATCAGGTGATGATATTCAGGCAATTAAACATTTTCAAGCATTTTTCCTGATCTGTTGTACTGCTGTAGCATATTGTCGTCGATACGATCTATCAGTTAATTGACTACTGCAATTCCTTCATAGGGCATTCAAATGAACATTCAGGAGGCAGTTCGCAAACAAATAGTACAGGAGCTCAAAATAAATCAAGCAACACAGAGCCCACATATAGTTTCTTGCCATCAATCTTTTTACCACAATGGTGTAATATATCTTGTTCTGGAATACATGGATCGTGGATCTCTTGCAGACATAATTAAACAAGTTAAAACCATTCTGGAGCCATACCTCGCAGTACTTTGCAAGCAGGTACTATGGTGTCTGCTTTCACTTTTGTATTCAGAATATTCTTAATTTTTTGTCATATCTGTTGGAAGTTGAAGCTACAGTCCGGCACATCTAACATCAATACTGTCTTAATGAATCAGGTTTTGGAGGGTCTATTATATCTTCATCGTGAAAGACATGTGATCCACAGGGACATAAAGCCATCAAACTTGTTAGTCAACCATAAAGGTGAAGTAAAGATTACTGATTTTGGCGTAAGTGCAGTGCTAGCAGGTTCAATAGGTCAGCGTGATACATTTGTTGGAACCTACAACTACATGGCGGTATGTAAAAGTATCTACTTTGTCTTCTGACTGGCTTATGGTCATAATGGTTGTCTGGGGCACATAAATGACTTTTATTCCTTATGCAGCCTGAGCGGATTAGTGGCAGCTCCTATGACTACAAGAGTGATGTATGGAGTTTGGGCTTAGTGATACTTGAATGTGCCATTGGCCGCTTCCCCTATATTCCTCCAGAGGGAGAAGGTTGGTTAAGCTTCTATGAACTATTAGAAGCAATTGTTGACCAGCCACCACCTTCTGCACCTGCAGACCAGTTCTCTCCAGAATTCTGTTCCTTTATCTCTTCCTGGTATGTTCAATATTGCTCTCTGAAATTAGCTCACTTAATGCATTCCTGCTTGTCTTCTTAGCAAACTTGAATGAACTTCTTGCCCTGTTTTCTAAAGTTCTTAGCTTATTCTGTGTCCTTCCAAGAAAGCTAGTAATAATGAACCGCAAATATATGAATTGTTGGCAAGGCTGACTTGGTTTAAGATGTGCCTTCTTCCTCATTTGTCACGGCTCGTTGATTTTGGTCTGTTTGAAGTATTATTTTCCGCTTTGAACAAGTGTGTTTTGTCTGTTTAAGTATTACTTTCCCCTTTGAACTAGTTTGTTTTTTGATACGGCTGTTTTGGTGTGATCATGTGAGCTCCATTTGTCGTGGAAAATAACTGTTCTTTAATCTGCATGGTGTTTGTATAGAAAGAACTAGTGAAATCCACAGATATTTTGTTGTGCATGTCTGGAAGGCAACTGATGATTTCTGCCAGCTTTCTTTTAGATTCATGCCGTCAATGTACACCGTACTGCAGTTTCATTTCATATTGCTACATTATTGCTTTGCAGCATACAAAAGGACCCTGCCGAACGGATGTCCGCTTCAGAACTCTTGGTCAGCACCCACCCCCCCACCCTGGTACCCCCATCTGTTGACTGACTAACAACCTTGTGATGATTTGTTGTTTGCTGTTGCAGAACCATGCGTTCATCAAGAAGTTTGAGGACCAGGATCTGGACTTGAAGATTCTTGTGGAGAGCCTGGAGCCGCCTATGAACGTACCCGAGTAAGGTCGAGGTGTGCGAGGTTTTGGAGTGAGTTTCAGGGCCGCCATTCTGACAGTGTCACATACATATTTGTGGTGAAGCGCATCGTCTTCCCTCCCCTATATGTGATGTGATGATGATGTATGTTTTGGAATGGATTCCAAGATGATCGAGTGACGACTCAAGGCCCTTTTGTTGTGTTGTGTATTGACATGAATGAATCTGTGACTAGTTGAGCATGATGATGGTACCTTGGTGGTATCGTTGCAGCCTTCTCTATGTTGTTCATATCAGCCCTGGCTGGATCTTATTGCAGTGCAGCAAAATAGGGAATTGGCAAATCTTCTACCTTGTTTATGTTTTTTTTTAAATCCACATCACAAGATCCCTTTTGATTGGGTCAACAGATAGCATGTTTCTCTTGTGGCGGTGAAAATGGAGCTTACTGTTTATCATGATCTACACTGATGCATCCAGTAAAAGCAACCAAGATCCGGGACAGCCGCACGCTCGACGTGGCCGATGACAGCCGTACTGTACGCCGCCGCCCCGGCAGCGCAGCCAATGATGATGACAGAAATAAATCCGACGCCGCGAGTCCTGTGATCCCCTGGAGTCCCCACTTGCAGGATGCAGGCCACCCGTTTGGTATAACTGGAGTGCACACCGGAGCGGCTGCCAACTTTTTATTTTGCTTCGAAACTGACCTGAGATGAGACAAAAATGTATCCTATTTTGAAGTGGAGATTTTTGCGTGCTGAGTTCTAGTGGTTCATACATTTTTTTGTTAAAAAATGAACATTATATTTACGAGTTTCATTTTTAAAAAATCCAGATTAAGCCAATGATATATCCTACAAGAATAGAAAATCGCAATGCAAAATTATTTGTATGATGGGCTACACAAGGATGATAAGAGTGTGGAAGGTGCCACATGAAAAAAAACTACTCCCTCCGATCCTAAAAGAGTGTCGGCAGCCGTGCTATAAATCTGTACATAATCAACTTTGTTCCTCCGAGGTTTATATCGGATCGGAGGGAGTATCGTTTCCTGGTAAGGATTGTGTTTCGGTTATGCTAGATAAACTGGGCAAATATATGAGAGGGAAGACGATGTTCATTTGGTGGTGAGCGTGGCACCACTAAAATAATATTAGTATCATTTTCTATGGACGAGACACTTTTGATGACAATTCCATCCGTTTATACAAAACTATCTTGCAAATGCAGATGAGATAGTTATCAAAAGAGGTAAGGAAAAAGTATGTCATGTACTCCTTCCGTTCACTTTTAAGTATATATAAGGCACTCCACCTGCCATTTTAATTTTGGTTACATAAATAAATACTAAAATGAGTGAATCTATGTACATGATAAGTCTAGAAGTAGTCATTTTAAAAATGCACGTAGGGGTGAATGAGATCAAACATCATAGTCACATGCAGAGAAGCGAGTTAAAAAAACTTGGAGGGAGCCGAAAAGAGAATGGGTTAAATGTAATGTGATGCTAGTTTCATTATAGTATAGATATCACTAGGGGAAGCAACTGCATGCTTGGAGGGTCTCAATCTTTCGTTGGCACATTTAAATTCGAACTTGATAGTGACCGTGTCTCCACTTCTTGTCCGACAAATTCGCATTTCCATGCCGATGGATACTCTTCCTCGTCGTCTCCATCCAGTCCAGCGCCACCTTTTCCTCCCGTTTCGTTTCGTTTCCCCACACGCTCGGCTCTCCTCTCCTCGTCGTCGTTGCCCAACCCCAAAAGTCGCTTTTTCTCTCCTCTCCGGCCTGCCATGTCGCCAGTGCTTGTCCCCCCACCCTGACCGACTCACCCACTCGGAGCTCCCAGTTCCGGAGCTTCCACTTCCCACTCCCCACGCAACGCAATGGAGGAGGGCCCGCAGGCGCTGCCGGAGCCGCCAGGCGCCGCCGTTCCCGCCGTCCTAGGGCGGTGCGGCCGCCACCCGGCCCAGCCCCTCGCCGGCGTCTGCTCCTCCTGCCTCGCCGACCGCCTCTCCTCCGTCCGCAGCCCCGAGATCGTCGAGGTCCACGCCACCCCCACCCGCGCCGACCGCGATGACCCCTCCGGCTCAGGCGAGCAGGGCAAGCTGCGGAAGACCCTCATGCTGCTCTTCCAGATGGACGACGACTCTACCACCACCTCGCAGCCCGGAGCCGAGGATCCCCAGTCGTCGTCCAGGGTGGGCCCCGGAGGAGGGCGAGTCGGGGGCCCAAGTCGAGACGCGCCTCCTGGCTCAGGTCCATCTTCTCCAAGAGGGGGCCCCGGCGGCGCACGCCCGGCAAGGAGGACCACCCGCGGCCGTCCGTGGAGGGGTCGGTAGCGTCGGCGGCGGATCTGCCCGGCGGCGGCGGTGATGCGACGCCGCGGGTGGACCGGAGGGCCAGCTTCCGGCGCTCCTGCGAGTGGATGGTGTGCCGGGACCCGCCGCCGGCCGGCAGCAGCAGGGACCCGCCACGGCACTCGTGGGACGGGTCCGTGGTCGGCAGGGCCTTGACGTGCTCCTTCGCGTGCCTCGACGAGCCGTCCGATGGGGTCACGACGCGGGTCAGGCACAGCAACGCGGAGGAATCATCCGTTGGTGACGAGGGCCGTGCTGCCGAGAGCAGGAATGGTGGTTGTTCGGCTGATAATTTGTGCGGCGAGGGGCGGAGGAGATGCGGCGACACCGGTCCGGAGATGAGCGTCTCGAGTGTCGGCGTCGGCCGGCGGAGGTCCAACAGGTGGAGCAGGGTGTGGGATCGGAGCATCACCAGTCCACTCAAGGAGTTCGTCAGGAAAGGGGACCATGTTCTTGACCGTTCTGTTTCAGAGTCGAGGAAGGACACACGGAGATGCAGAAACAGAGAGACGACCGACATGGACGGCGAGACTCAGCCTGCCGCAACTTGGGTCGGTTTCAGGCAGAGCGAGCCAAACCGCAGTCCGAAGCTCGCAAGCAACCAACGGCGACGCGCAGAATTTCCGCAATGGTTGGCTGAAGAATAAGGAGTGCAAGATCGGCAGGAGCAGGAGCGTGCATTACACTTCTCCGGGTAATTACGACAACGGGATGCTGCGGTTTTACCTGACCCCGATGAGGAGTAACAGAACTGCAAACAGGGGGAGGAGGAGGAGCTCGCGCCTGTTTGCGAGAGGACTGTTTGGTTTCGTTTGAGTTGGCTCAAGCCGAATTCTAGCGCCCATACATATGCCATGCGTTTTAGAAGATGGCAGCAGCACAGGCAACTTTTTCTTCAGAATCTTCTGCTTGGTTTCTTAGAATTGGTCCCAACTTTGTAAGTCACTCGGCTACCACTACATTCTGTCTGTAGTACTGCATTGTTAAGCCCAGCTTAGATTCAGGAAGGTTTAGCATAAGTTGCGGATTCGCTGCTCCGTTCTTTTGAGATGTCGCTTATAGATGGAATCTGGACGAAACTGTGCAGATTAGTATCATAGTGTAACTATTATTTACAATGGTAATAATATTTGTCCTGAGTCTGAACAATCTGTCTCCTCAGTATATAAAGATGCATACTGTTCTAAACTTGTAACATGTTGCTGCCTCTGAGGCATTTTAACAGGTCAGAGAACTTGAGCTGTTGTTTTTTGTACTATACTAGGGAATATTCTGCAAGTCTCCCTCTTTTGCTAGTTTTTCTCATTCCTATATACATGGCATTGCAAGGGCCGTTAAGTCCACCTATATACATATATCTATCTTTGGACAAGTTCACAAGCCAGAGAATTTTCAGTTGCTGTTTTGTATGATTAGGAAATAATTAATAATAACCACATACTAGTCTACTACATGCCATATGCTAGAATTTACACCTTATTAAAAAACAAATCTACACAAAGAAGGCAGTAAACTGTGTATGGAAGCTCCTGATCTGCAATAGTTCTACTATTTCCTATATTTGAAGACTGTTCGTGTTTGAATGACCGTTATATCCACTGGTCCATGCCGTCCATTGCTCTATATTTGAAGGCTGCACTGATATATGGTCCTTCTATCTGTACCCAAGTCTTGAGAGTTCTCAGTCGTGGGGACCTTTTGTGCCAAATGATTCCATATATCTTGCCCAACTTGAGTGTATTTCCATGTTTAACTTGCCTGTATAAGTAGAAATCACATTTGAGCTGCTGTATTATATTTCCAAGTCTACGAAACGGGCATTTGGAGATCTGCTGTATTATGTCAGCTCTTTGCTAGACCAGTTATGCCAGAGGCCCTATTTCTTTTTCCCTAAAAAAAGCTATGCCAGAGGCCCATTTGTTGTGGACTTTTTTCTGCTGAAGTTCCTTGTTTTCGTAGTGCAACACCTAAATTATGATCCTTCGGAGTTCAGGCTGTTGTATGCTTGAACAGGATGCGTATAACATCGCAGATCTGTTGCCCCATTTGGTTCATTGTGGCGATATTTTATCCCTGTCAGTCATATGTGTTCCATCTGGTAAGTTCTCTATCAATGTTCCCAATTATTCTGACGGTACAGAAGTATATATGGATGTTGTAAGTTTGGCGTCCAAGACCTCTAGGTGCCTGGACATATATGCAGGCTGCAACTGTGGTCATAACATAATTGATATCTGAGTTTCACTTTGGCAAGATTAATGTTTCACTTCGGAATGCTATATCTCCCCCAGCAGGTACGCCCCAGCTGGATTGTTTCTGGACACCACCTCTGTTTTCTCAACACCAAGCGGAGCTCAATGATGGTGTAATAGGTGGGTGCGGACTGATCTCAAAGCACCCCTGTTGTCTGTTCTCAAAGAATAAACTCACAGGTTTTATTTTGCTTGACATTCTCTTAAGGAAAACATTCCTTGTTTTTTTTAGATTGAAAGGGCTCTGCCCCCGATTTCATTTTTATTAAAACGAAACCCATAATACATCGTTTTGCCACCGTCCACTGCTTCACCACATTACACACACCCTCCCCTTCAAACTCTCACAGCAGCCTCAAAGGTAAAACTCCTAAACTCTTTACAGACTTAGACTAAACAAAAACAGCCATCTACACTCAACACCGAAAAACTACTCCAACTACAAGCCTCCTTGCTAACTTTCTCCTGAGAACACCTTCTTTGTCTCCTTCTCCTCTCTGTCTCCCAGCATTTTCTCCGAGTTCTTCTTCACCCAGCAATCCTTCTTGTCAACGATGCCCACCCTTTTCTCTTACTGAACACCTCCGCTGCTACTTGCAGTAAGCATCTGTAGCATCTACTAAAACTTTCTTCTTCTTTTTATACAGCCACACAAAAATCAAAATACATCCTTTAAGAGTTTTCCTAATTTTCCTGCCTCCAGATTTGCCACACAGTAATATAATACTATCTCTACCGGTGTAAACACCGTGCCATACTATTGTAACCACATATACCAAAACATCCCTTAAAAAAACTAATATACTATGATAGCTTTACTGTACTCAAACCAAAATCTACCACCATAGGCGAGTGATCCGACAGTTCTCTAGTTAAGAAATTCAGAAAAAACAAAGAGGATAAAAAAACTCCCAAGAGCAAGAAACAAGCACCCTAACTAGCTTCTAAAAGAAAGCTGCAAAAGATTGTTTGACCACGTATATCCTCTACCAGCTAGGTCTACCTCTCTAACCTCATAAATCTCAAAAGAAAGCGTTAAACAACTTAGACCAAAAAATTGATTTATCTCTATATTACAAACGGTCGTTATCCTAATTAAAAAGGAAACACCTCCTAATATATCCGAACATGAACTTTTATTAAGAAGGGCGCCACAGATACTAACTACATTCCATTACTCTTTACTCGTCTTACCCTCTACTAGAGCCTTAACAAAGATACCTCATATCTCAGCATCTAAAACATTTGTAAACACATAATTAACCCCTAAAAGCATACCTCCATCCTGTCCTACAGAAGGGGCAACAAACCAAGATAAAACATGTCTACCACTAACTCTGTCTAGAACAGATCCTAGAAAAAAAATACCGCCATAAAAAACAGATGTAAACCAGTGCAAAAAAATCCTGCCTCTACCTCTACCAACAGGGATACATCTACCAAAACTTCTTCCTAAACGAATTACTCTTACTCATAATACTAGCTAACCCCTTCATACATTCAAAAAGCTCGTAAGCCTCAACATCCACACCCTCATCTTCAGATGACAGGTCCTGGATAAGAACAACAAGTAAAACACTACTGCTACTATGATTCCAAACTCTGTCTGCCCAACATACTATTAGCATGAAACAAATTAAAACTAGCTTTCTCCAGATTTTGTAAAGCCTCTACAGCATGTCTAAACTCTACAGAAGATAGAAACGAGCCAAACTCCTGTAACCGAACTTGTTGAACCTCGAACGGAATCTAGCGATCACCCACTCCGCACACATGAAGCCCAAAATCGAACACGAGCTCGAATACGAGCAGATCCGCCGGACGGCACAAGCTACCACCATAGAGAAGAAGACGAGAGGCACCAGTCTCACCGACGAAGAAGAAGGGCGCCGATCCCCGCTGGCTTCACCGTCAGACAGCATGGGCTCGGGGAGGAGGCCCCCCATGCCGGCCGACGACCACCGATGCCGCACCGACCGCCGCACGCCAGAACAGGAGCTCTCGCGCGTCGGCACCGCGCCCCGCAGCCGCGGCCCGCACAGGCCCGCGTAGGCCCAGATCAGGCCCAGCCGCCATGCGCGACCACGGGCAGGAGGACGCGCACCTCGCGACGCAGCCACCACCGCGACCCTTAGCACCGCCACCACGCGCCCTCCCTGCGCCGCCACACGCCGCCACGCCGTCCTGGACCACCGCCACCGCCCAGGCCGACGGCCCTCACGACGAGGCGCCGCGAGCGAGAGAGACCCGCCTCCGTCGGCGGCGGCGCGGGCTTCGCCCGGCCGCAACCTCCGGCGGAGGCGGAGGGGAGGGAGGAGGAGGGGGGGCGGCCCGGCGGCAGCTAGGGTTTGGCCTCCGGTGCCGCCCGAGCGGGGTCGGCCTCTCGTCAAAATAGAAAACATTCCTTGTTGATGACGATCATTGCCGCATCCTGTCCTCTAACCCTGGAGACCTGTGAGCATCTCTTCTTTGGCTCTTCTTTTGATCAGGAATTCTGGAGCAAAATGGGTATCACTATGCCCCATACTGCTGGTATCACTGGTGCCATCTGCGCTGCCAAGTCGCATTTTGCCGAAATGCCAACCCGCTCATGAAAATCTTTATTGCGGCAACCTGGTCTATCGGGAAACAAAAGAACACGAAGATATTTGAGAACATGAAAATCTTTTGTTCAAAAAATGAATGTACATCTACCCACTTTGATATACAGCTCTCCCTTCTTCCTTTGTAATTATTTTGCTGCCTTTTGATAAAATTTTACTGTCGGAGCCTCCCTTTACAGTTTTCAAGTACTCACTTTGTCCCAAATTACCCTGCGTTCTGGGTTTAGGTGAAGTCAAATTTTGTAAACTTTGATCAAGTATATAAGAAAAATACCAATTTTTATAACACAAGATAAATATTAGTGAAATCATCATAAAATATATAACTGTATTATATCCATTTGGTATTATAAACGTTGATATTTTTCTCCATATATTTAGTCAAAATTTAAATTTTTTGACTTTGACTAAACCCAAAACGCAGGGTAATTTGGGACAGAGAGATTACAAAAAAAAGGGTCTTCAAAGTCTTTTCTTGATAAATACTACTCCCTCCGATCCAAAAGAAGTGTCGGGATTATTAAGTTGTACTCCCTCCATATCAAAATATAAGACTTTCTATCTGAACATTGCACTAAAACATGTCTAGATGCATGTGTGTGTGGAATAGCTAGAAAGTCTTATATTTTGATACGGAGGGAGTACATGATTAGCTTGATTCCAGCAAGGTTTTTATCGGATCAGAAGGAGTAGAATAGTTACAGATTCACATGATGGCATGACAAATTCTCTTCCATTTGTTTTTTTTAGGTTTGGTAAGATGCTTCAGTGGAGAGCTAAATAAGCATGTAAAGTGTATAGATTCAACTACGTAGATTAATATGAACAACCGCGGGAGTTGTACGTCCGTCGAAGGACACGAAGCAAAAATAGTCATATACACACAAGTTAGGCTAGGATTGATGTTTCATTACTTCAATGAAACATCAATACGCTAAAGTAAAGGGAAGATCGCTATAACTTGATTTTGTTTTGATGAGCTTGGATTGAGGGAAACAATTCAAATGGCCTTTGCAAGGTGAAAGTATTCTATATACTATGTCCAACTTTTTGAAATAGGGTGTCCTTAGCGGGCGGAAAGTTCAGAGATAAGGAGAGAGTGTGCATGCGGACATTTACTTCACCATGTTCCCGGTCTGATCAGTACTCCAAGGGCGTTGCAAGTTGGTGAATGGTGAGAAATCAGATCAAGGTATAAAACTACCCTCTTGAGATGTTGGAGGAGAGGATAGTGCATCAACTCAAGGCAACTGAAGAATGCAGCCAACTTGAGAGGAATTTTTGACAGAATAGACACCTTGGCAAACGAATTGTCAAAAAAGACCACTTGCGAGTGGAATTGTCAAAAATACCGTGGCGACGTCTGCGCCAGCTGACACGTGGGAAGGCCGTCGTCGGCGGTGGCGGCATCTCTTCGGAACGGAACCCGGGCGCGCTCGAACGGAATCTCTTGGCGTGTGGGTCCCAGCCGCCGTGGTTGGTGGCGGCCTCTAGATGGATGAATAGCAACGAGCACTGCAGCACATCGTCCCGGCTAAGCTTGCACCAGCACTGCAGCACATCGTCCCGGCCTCCTTTAATCTCTCTGTCCAAGCCCCAGGAAGGAGCTAATAGCAACGCAATGCACTGAGCCATGGCCATCCGCCAACCAAAGGCCGCCACCAACCACGGCGGCCACCAGGCGACGGCGACAGGCCGCCATGGTCCATGGCGGCTGGGACCCACACGTCAAGAAATTCCGTTCGAGCGCGCCCGGGTTCCGTTCCGAAGAGATGCCGCCACCGCCGACGGCGGCCTTCCCACGTGTCGGCTGGCGCAGACGCCGCCACGGTATTTTTGACAATTTCACTCCCAGGTGATTCTTTTTGACAATTCGTTTTCCAAGGTGGTCTGTTCTGTCAAAAATTCACTTGAGAGACGAGGAGTGAGGAAAAGAAACACCTACGTGTAGTATTCACCAGGTCTCATCTCCTTGGCAAAGTTACAGTTAAGTTAAGCGATCATGCCACCGAAGTTCTTCAGTGTACTAGATTGTAGGATTAGGATGCGCTGGGAAACGACACCATACCACATTCCATATTCAGAGTACAGAGATCAACCAACAGCCTATCGCACATGAAACGGCTTTCTACCCGCGGCGATTACCAAAGGAACGCAACCACCTATACAGTTTGTCTGTTAACGACGATGAACTGCACCAGAGGCCTGCCCCACAACATACCTCAATTTCAGCTTGATTTTACTTATTTTGTAAGTTGTGTGGTATCTAACTGCATGGCAATGTAGTTTTGGTGAAGCTGCTTCGTCTAGGAAAAATCCACGCATATATAATGCTCTTGGTGGTCCTAATAGACGACCATGTAATTTTCTTGAGTTCATTTCGTCGGAAAAAAATGTCCGCGTGCAAGGCTTTTGGCAATACAGATTACTCTCTTCTATCTAAAATTATGATTTTTGAGTATTTTTTTAAGAATATCTGTGGCAACGCAGGGTTCTCTGCTACTATCTGTAAGCTTTTGTCCACAGTTTGAACTAGACTGTCCTTGGCACCTAAGGGAGGTTAAGGTATAATGACAGATCGTGCTGTAAATATTTACACCACCTTGTTCCCAGTCTGAACAGTTTTCTAATGCCTCAAGGCATCAAAGAATTCAACCTAGTTGAAACAAAGAGCAAAGAAAAAAACACTTGCGCGCGCACACAAAAAACATCCCAATGCATTGTTGTGAAGCTGTGTCACATGGATTCTGAACAATGATGGAACACTGTTCTACACCTAGCAGTCCAGGCAGGGGGGTCTTCTTGTGTTTTGGTGCTTTGCTAGGGAATCAACAAATTAATTTAAATTTAGAACTCTTCTAAGACTGTTTGGTGATCAGGTATATAGTACTCCATCATTCTATTTTTAGCAGTGCCCTTGAGGCGAAATAAAATAATGAAGACATGTTTTTTTTGTCTAACGATCTTTATTGAAAAGGATGAATATGATATCGCAGATCTGTTGTTCCATTTGGTTGTTCGTGACGATACTTCATCCCTACATGTCATATGTGTTCAACCTGGTAAGTTTTGTACCATTGTTGTAAGTAGTTGTGACAGTAGAGAAGTATATATGAATGCCGTAATGGACCTGGAGCTTAAGGGTTTTTGGTGGAATCAAAGGTGTGTTTGGGAACAGGTTTCACTCTTCTTCTGGTGAATGGTAAGCCTACGTGCGTGCGTGAATTTCCCAGTCATCGTTGCTAGTCTAGACGTCAACAAATTCGGACAGTCTTTCATTGCCGAGCTAAGTGTCAGTACATGTGTCCAACCACTACTTTTTTTTGTTGCTAAACCCAATACAACGCAAGCGCTCATATACACGCGCACATACTCACCCCTATGAACACATGCACGCACGCACACCCTACCCCTATGAGCACCTCCGAGAGACCGAGACGGCGGGTCGAGTCTTGAAGTCACCACGGGCGCCTCGCTGTCGACGGGAACGTCGCCTCCCACTGAAAAATATTCCGCCTTAAATAAGAAACACCAGCGTCAAACCACTACTTTCTAACTGTAAAGAAGTGGCGTGGAAGTCCTCTAGATACCTCGGCTGGCTACAACTGTGGTCATAAGAGTTTACGTATTTAAATCACTCAAAAGCGAGCGGTGGTTTGAGAGATACGAGGGCGCGAAGTTTAGTTATATATCGCTCGCGCTAAACAGCCGAAACAGATTTGGCTGGGCTGGGCCTGTCGCGCACACTACTAGGGATATGCTTCCCTTGAGAAAACGTGTAAACCACCGAAATACGGTTGTAGTTATTCTGAGTGTGATGCTAACCTGCTTTTAGAAGGGTGGTTGTACTTGTACCCAGTGTATCAGAGTTCAAACCCCAGATTTGACGCTGCTGTTTCTCATTTAAGGTGAAATATTTTTCAGTGGGAGGCAACGTTCCCGTCGACAACGACTCGTCTGTTGTGAATTCGTCAATATAAGATTCGCCCTGCCGGCTCAGTCTTTCGGAGTTGCTCATAGGGATAGAATGCGGGCTTGCGTTCATAGGGGTGAATGTATGCGCGTTTATGTGAGCACCTGCGTTGTACTGTGTTTCGTAAAAAAAAAGTTAGTTCGTGTGTGGGCATTGGAAAAGGCTGCCGTCCACGGCCCACCGACAGTTATTTGACTGTATCCAAACGACTCCTGGTGCGCGTGGTTATACAGTTGACACACTGAACACGTTGTGGCTGCCGCCCTGGTCACACCACCACCTGCAGGTTGTCTCGTTCTGAACTAAACTGAACTGTACGCCAACGTCCATAGATCATACCCATTGAATTTTCAAATTTTGTGACCTAAGACGATTTTCCACACAGGTTGACATATATCTCTTTAGACGGGATTTTCATAACCCAACGCAAAGGGATATAAACGGTACGAATAATTATCGTCTCGAATCCACACCGAATCCGTTTTAGGATATGGTATGCAATTATAAAATCCGTCAGATACAGATGAGGATATGAATATTGGTCAGCCGCATGCAAATATTATATTGGTATTATCCGACGGATGCTGATTATCCGTCATTTTCCCGGATTATCTGGCCTTATAATTATTAGGATTATCCAACTAAATTAGCCCAATCGAACAACGCAAATACCTTTTTTTTTGCGAAACACAGTACAACGCAAACGCTCATATACACGCGCATACACTCACCCCTATGAACGCACACACGCACACCCTACCCCTATGAGCACCTCCGAGAGACTGAGCCAGCGGATCAGGTCTTTAGATTGACGAAGTCACTACAGGCGTCTCGCTGTCGACGGGAACGTCGCCTCACACTGAAGAATATTCCGACTAAATGAGAAACACCAGCGTCAAACCTAGGATTTGAACTCTGGTGGGCTGGGGGTACGACCACCCTCCTAACCATCTTGCCACAGGCAAGTTCTCAACAACACAAATACCCAACGATCCAATTAATGGCTATCGTCTTATAATTAACCTAGTGTGTCAAGTTATAATCACCGCATGCTAGTACGTATCTCTCCGGCAATCCGGCAAGACATGATAGACAAGCTGCTCGTAATCACTTGTCTGATGTTGCTTTCCAATCTTCAATACCCTTAAACCACGTACACATTTTCCTCTAAAAAGTCGGTCCAACCTACTTTTACTTTCACGCTGCATATATAAACTAGAACTCAGTTTAACTTAGGTGTACCGCCACAATTACTACTTACAAGTTATCTCTTGTACTAAAGAGAACAAATTTACTACTCCTCTGTAAGCAAAAACGAGTGATGGAGAATTGCAACACAACGAATATTTTGGATAATTTTTTGTTCATTTATTTGAAATGGTGAAATTATGGATTTTTGCACGTGCCTACCCAACAGTCAGTTTTCCGTCCGAATCCGTTTCGTTTGCGATTTGAACTTGTAGTTTGATATAATTCGAATTCGAATATGCGTCCGGTCCTTCTCCGCCCAGCTTCGAATTCAACAAAAAAATATGGTAAAGGATACATAGAGCATTACCGGATCTCATCCTATCGCATATGTTCTCAACTTTTTTTTGGTGGCATGGAAAGAGGGTGGGCCAGGACTCGCGGCAAATAGAAAGCATCGTATCCATATATTCCAATTTAAGGTGGGCCGAATGTCGGACCACCGATATAGCAACTTCGCCTGTCTTCCGCAAACCCGTTCGCTCCGCTCGTCTCCGTCCCGCAGCCCCCCCCCCCCCCCCCCTTTCCTTTAAGGTAATGCATGCATTATTTTAATCCTTGGACAAATGTTTTTTTAACCAGTGGAATTTTTTTTTGAATATGTGAATATCCATGTGAATATTTTTTTTGAACGAGAACCAATCTGTGGTTAGATAGATAGGAGGATGGTTGCACCCCAACCTTTCAGAGTCCAAACACCAGGTTTGACACTAGTGTTTGGAGGAATATATTTTCCACACTTCGTCTACCCGACCACCGGCTCAGTCTTTCGGAGGTGCTAATAGGGGTAGGGCTGTGTGTACGTACGTTCATAGGGGTGAGTACATGCGTGTGTATGTGAGGGTATGCATTTATACCGTGTTTCATAAAAATTTTTTTTTTGAACCAAGTAAACATTTTTTTGAACTCCCAAATTTTTCAATCCATGAACTTTCTTTGAAGACCACGAACAAATTTTTTAAACACGTGATGTTTTTTCACACCGTAACATTTTTTGGCGAACATTTTTTTCACACGTGATTTTTTTAACTTCGTGAACATTTTTCTACTGGTGAACAATTTTTTAAAACACATGAATTTTTAACCCCGTGAAGATTTTTTTTCGAAATTATCGTGTTCTTGCAATTGAAATTGTTCACACATCTCGAAAAAATTCCATGTTTCGTAAATAGTTCATGAATTCGAATTCTTGTGTTCAAACAAGTATTCATTTTTGTGAGGGCGAAAATATTCTTATTTTTATCGGAAAATAAATGAAAGTAGAAAATATGAATAAAGTAATGAAAATAGAAAAGAAAAACACATAAGAAGAGAAATCAAAAGCAAAATTGAAAAAAAGGAAAAAAACAAATTGGGACGGCCCAGCAGCATATCACGTGAGCGAGGCCGGGATAGGACCCGCTTGAAGCTATCCCTTGGTTGATTACAATGGAAGGTCCATATTCCATCGACCTTCGTTTTTCTGTTAGCGCGCACTATTGCTCTCCGCCAAAAAAAGTACGATTACAATGGAAGGTCCATTAGATAATCAGGAAGAAACGACACAGAGGAATACTTCGTTTGGAGCATACTAGCATATTATAGCATCAACCATGTGTCGTGCCGGTTTTCTTTTTTTTTTGCGAGAGAGAGGATTACATTAAGCAGGGGGAGAGTGATTATCTATGTCTATGGCTTCAGTAACTTCTCTGGGGAAATTTCCTAGCCAGACTTCAGTGCGTGCCTGAACTCTACCCAATCTAGCTAGTGCATGACCTACTCCATTAGCATCACGACTAACTTTAACAAGATTGGTTCCTCTCTCATTAATCAACTCACGAATCAAGTTGATCCTGAAGGCATGGATTGAATTGTTTGGATAGCCTCCTTTGATCAACTCCAGCGCATCAGCACTATCTGTTTCCACTGTGATGGCCATGTTCGTCCAGTGCAGCGCAAGTCTGATGCCTTCCTCGATGGCACACAATTCCGCCTCGAGGGGGTCACTGCAGTGTTCCAATTTCCTGCTAGCAGCAAAGATCACATCGCCCAGGTGATTTCGGAGCACCATACCTGCTCCAGCTGCCCCATCCGTGGAGAACGCTCCATCTACGTTGAGTTTTGTTTCGCCGGTTTCCGGTGGGCACCACTTCTTGCGCACCTTCTGCCGACCATCTTCTTTTAAGCCCTTCCTTTTAAAACCATCAGCTTGGTTGATCACCATCTTCCCCTTAACTACATCAGCCTCAGGAAACTGTCGAATCATTAGCAGGGAATTCAGATAGCTGATCAAGAACCTTCTTGAGCCTTCAATGGACGGGCATGGCTTTTCATGAGTCATTTCATTATGTGCGTACCAGATCCTCCAAATGTCATCAAAGTAGCAACCTGTTGCTCCTGCTTGATCTGTGTTAAGAGATGGAGCATCCACTCAGATCCCGTCGAAGCAAGCAGTTCATCAGGTGGTAAAGGCCATACTTCCGACATAGCAAGCCAGAGGCTTCGTGCATGCGGGCAGCGCATGAACACATGATAGGTATCTTCGTCCTCATTACCACATATATCACAGGTTGCATTGGTCACAATGTGTCGCCGTTTCAAGTTTAGCTTTGTAGCCAGGCATTTCGACCAATTCTCCATGCAAGCATCTTTACTTTCGGTGGTACAGGGCATCGCCAGATCAGATCCCAGCACGGACGCTCCCCATCAGGATGCAGACTCGAAGCACCATGGTCTTGTTCCTGCATTCTCTGGTTCAGAGCTAGCCGATACGCACTTCTCACCGAGAAGACCCCTCTCTTCTCCGGGTGCCATGCAATAAAGTCCGCTTCATTCCTTGTAGAGGTTTTAATCTGCATAATCTCCTTTACATCCTCCTGGTTGAAGTACTGCTGCAGGCGTTGTGTGTGCCAAGAACCGTCAGGGTTAAGGAAATCTGAAACCCATCTATATCTGCACCGCCCCTGAGCAGAGCGTGGTAGATGATGCATGTCTCTCGGGATCCAGGGGTCTCGCCAAACACGAATCTGAGTGCCATTGCCCACGCGCCAAATCACTCCTTTCTTTAACAGCTCCAGACCATATTCAATCGCGTGCCAGGTTGATGAGCCGTTACCTGAAAAAACAGTGTCAGTCAGCACCCCGTTTGGGTAGTATTTCGCTTTTAGCAGTCTCGCACATAGTGACTCCGGATTCTGCAAGAGACGCCACGCTTGTTTCGCTAAAAGGGCCTGGTTAAATAGCCGCATATCTCTGAAACCGACTCCACCATGGCTTTTAGGTCTCAACATACTATCCCATGCAACCCAGCACGTCTTTCTTCTACCCTCTTCAGCACCCCACCAGTATCGGCGTATTAGACTAGTCAGCTCGTCACACAATCCCAAGGGAAGTTTAAACACACTCATAACATAGAGAGGAATGGCCTGAGCAATAGACTTAATGAGGACTTCTTTTGCTGCTTGTGATTTGTGGTTGTCATCCCAATCAACCAAACATTTAGCGAGCCTTGCTTGTAGACTCTGAAACTTCCCTTTGCTCATTCGTCCCTCCGGTGTTGGCAACCCTAGGTACTTTGACTCAAAAGTTTCCTGCGAAATTTCCAGCACTAACTTAACTTCCGAACGTACTGAACTTGGGCAAGAATCACCAAACATAATTGAGCATTTCCCAGGGTTTATCAGTTGTCCTGTGCTTGTGGCATATTGCTCCAGAACTCTTTTGACAACAAGGGCCTGGCTCGGATCAGCTTTGAAAAACAGCAATGTGTCATCCGCAAACAACAAATGTGAGATTCCCGGGGCTCGCCGGCAAATCTTGACAGCCTCAAGGTTTTGGCATGCAACCTCATGTTGTAACAGGGCAGACAAACCATCAGCGACAAATAAAAACAAGAAGGGGATAGCGGATCACCTTGTCGGAGGCCCCGAGAAGGCGAAAATGAATCCAGGAGGTTCCCATTGAATTTAACCTTATATTGCACCGAGGTGACACATGACATTATCCAGTCAATCCATCGGTGCGAGAACCCAAGCCTTTGCATCATCTTCTTTAGAAAATCCCAATCCACCCTATCGTATGCTTTTGATAAGTCCAACTTGTACGCACAAAAATTCCTGTCCTGCCTCGTATTATGTTCAATAAAGTGCAGACATTCGAAAGCCACCAAGGCATTATCAGTAATGAGCCTGCCAGGTACAAAGGCGCTTTGGTTGATAGATATAACCTCTCCCAGCATCGGTCGCATCCTATTAACCATGCACTTCGCAATAACTTTATAGATGACAGTACATAAGCTGATCGGCCGGAAGTCCTTTAGTGTTTCAGGCTGCTCAATTTTTGGGATCAACACTATAGCTGTATCATTAACACCATCTGGCATCTTCCCAGTGACAAAAAAGAGTTTCACAGCATTTATCACTTCCACTTTTATAGTGTCCCAATTTCGTTGATAAAACCGAGCCGGGAACCCATCAACACCTGGCGCTTTAAGAGGACCAATTTGAAACATTGCATCACTTATTTCTTCATCAGAGAAGTCCTTGCAAAGTTCAGTATTCATCTCCACTGTGACCTTTTCTGAAATAAGAGAAGTGAGAGCATCAGCATTTAGGGAAGGGTCCCTGCTAAAAAGTTCTTGGAAATAAGATGTAGCCATAAGCTCCATATCGGTTGGAACCTCCTTCCAAGTACCGTCAGCATCTTTCAATTTTTTGATCTTGTTCGGCGCGCCCGCCATTTAGCAGTTTGGTGGAAAAATCTTGTGTTACGATCCCCCTCTTTCAGCCACGTGACCCGAGAGCGTTGGAGCCAAAGCATCTCTTCTTTATATAAAAGTTCATTCAAATGGTCACTTTCCTTTCTTATATCACGCTGATCAGCATTACTAAGCATTAGGCTTTCCAACCTTTTCCGAGACTTGCCCAGCTCACCCAAGATATTACCGAATTTCTTCTTGCTCCAATGTTGCAGCGTATCCATAACCTGGTTCAGGCCCAGCATGATATCAGCTAAGTTGTTTTTCTGGCCTGCGTCCTTCCAAGCCGATGCAATACGTTCAGAAAGTTCAGCTTCCCTCTCCCAAAGTATCTCGTATTGTCTCCTTGGTTGTTTGGACATGCATCTGATTTCCTGACTAATATCGAGCAGTATTGGACAGTGATCTGAGACCGAGGTTACCAGGTGCTTGACGTGAGAATCTGCAAAGAGGTCTCTCCATTCTGGGCACGCCACAGCTCTGTCCAAGCGCACTCGGACATTGGCAGCTCCCCTCCTCTTGTTATCATATGTGTAGGGGGCACCTGAAAAACCAAGATCGGAGAGGTTACAGTCAGATAAAACTTCCCTAAAGGCTTCCATTTGATTTACCGCACGGGGGGTTTTGGACAGATGTTCCTCTTGCCATAAGGCTTCATTAAAGTCACCAATAATTAACCAAGGCAGATTAGACTCTGTTTTCAAATCACGGAGAGTGTTCCACATGCGGTGGCGATTTTCAACACGTGGTTCTCCATAAATACAAGTAAGACGCCATTGAGGAGCAGTAGGGGATTCACGCACGTACGCATCAATAATTCTTTCATTAACACTCTGAACATCGACAAGGAGACTTTCATGCCAAAATAAAGCTAAACCACCACTAAGACCATCACTACTAAAACCAACAAAACCCTTCAAACCTAACCTACTACGATACCGACGCATTTTATTTTTATTCTGCCTAGTTTCACAAAGAAAAAGAAGACGAGGACTCCAAACTTGGGAAATAGAAGCTAATTCTCGCGCTGTCGAGGCATTCCCGGCTCCTCGACAGTTGAAAGATAGGCAATTCATTGCTCCTGACGAGACCGAACATTAGGTCTCGTCAGGGTACCGGAAGCCCCAAGTCCGGTTGCTGCCGCTTTGTGCATCTTCCTCTTCCCATCATCCACCTTGCCTCCCATCTGGTTTTGCTCCTGCTTGCCGGGTAGACTCACCCTCCCCTTCTTCCGCACACTGCTTTCCGAGTTACCATAGTTGAGAGCTAGGGATAGCTCCAGCCCTTGCCCCTGCACCTCCTCATCAGGCCCCCTTTTGCCCAGCATAGAGTCTGCGGCCAGCATCGGAGTATCTGTCGCACTGCTCAACGAGGCCGTCGTCTTAGACAAGTCCCGGATCGCTGGAACCATATCATCAATTCCTGGCTTCACTGGACTAGCCGGTGGTGTAACATCTTCAAGGGGTGGCATCTCATTGTCGGAGTCCTGCTGTTCCCCATCCACATGCATGCGATCAGTACTGCGCCCAGCCTCCTCTCTGCCTTGCGTTTTGAGCTTGCCCTCACTAAGCATGATGTTCATCTTCTCTACAGTATTTGCCAGCGTTTGTTCCACCTCCGCACCGGTGCTAACCTCCTGTTCTTCAAAGCCATCTCTAGCATCAACTTGTTCTGGGATATGCACCCTATACTTCTTAGCTGCAGGCTGATGAGTAGCGTGGCTGCTGTTGGGCTGTCCGAGCGGTGATGAGCTAGCACTTCCTGTTGGTGATTTAAAGAACAGACCCTTCTTTACCGTCGCATTAGCCGCGGATGAAAAAATCCTACGCTCATGCTTGCGTTTAGGGGAGCATCTAAGAGAGGAATCATAGCACAACGACGGCAGCCCTCGGATCTTCTTCTCGCACTCCTCCTTAGCGTGTCCAATGAAGCCACAATGGAAGCAAAAGTGCGGCACCCGTTCATACCGCAACGGGTAGACCATAGGTGTCACCTGACCTTTGATCTTAGTGGTGAAGCGAGTCTGCAAGCGCTTGTTCAAAGGCAGAGTAATACGAACACGCAGGTAATCACTAAACTCAAGACCAGCCTTATCAACGTCAACCTCCTCCACCCGGCCGAGGTATGATCCAACAAATCTTCCATACGCATCGGTTTGTTTGTCCCATGGGACGTCGTAGAAACGGACCCATATCTGAATAGCATCGAGCACCGTCTCCGATGGCCTCTTGTTGTTTACAAACGGAGCAACTAGAACAGCTACTCCCAGTTTGATCCACGGTCCTCCGCGGGCTACAAACCTGTAATCTCCCTCCGACTCAAAAGTGATGATGAAGAAATTCTCCTTTAACGGTGAGAATACCATTCTCTTGCGGATGCCCCAAACCTCCATGAAGTGTTGGTGCAGACTGCTGTAGTTCGCCGCCTTGATGGAATAGTACCTTGCTAGGAGACGCCACACCTTGGGCATGGGGGCCGCCTCGTTGATCAACTCCTCCTCCTCCTCCGGCTCCTCGACGCAGATGTCATCCTCCAGGTCAACCTCGCCGAAGATTCGAGCCTCCGGCCCGACGTTGGTTCCTGCCTCCTCCGCCTCGTCCCAGTTCCCATCTTCGTCCTCCGAGACCTCAGTAATCACGACTTGGCGTACCTTGCGTGCTGGCACGATCGTGCCGTCCATAGGCGGCTTCGGGTGGGTAGATGCCTCACCGGCGTCCCCGTAATCACCCCCACCGCCAGTAGACGACATCGCTCGAGTTTGCACAGGATCAGGTGGCTCGCCGGGGTCGTAAGTCGTCGATCGTTCCTCGAAAGCGCTGATTAGGTTTTGCACTGCGCCGCCGCGCGGCGCCTTTTTAAGGATCCCTTCCTGCCCACAAACCGCCTCTTGGGGGAGATCGTGAGGCAGACGGATTCTACCCATAGTAGGCTTGATCGATCTGGACTCTTGCATGGACTCGTAGACATCTGAGACTCCAAAACGGGATCCGTTCCCGTCCATGGTAGGTGGCGGCGCCGATCGCTCGGAATCGCCAGAGCCCTAACCCTAGACGCAACGTAGACGTTGTTGATTAACCTTGTGTCGTGCCGGTTTTCCATTAACTAATCAGTCTGTTGATTGCAGAATTAACTAATCGATCTGGAGCCCCGCAAAAAAAACAAATTAATCCATCTGGATCACGCAGGGAATCATGCAAGGAATGGAGTCGACGACTTTTTTCCCACCGGGGGGGAGAAGAAGCGGCTTTCTCTGTTCTTATTTGCAGTACACTTGGTACAGATTTGTACAACTAGACACGCTAGAGCAGGCTTGGCCGGGCTGCCATCAATCATCATACACTGAGCTTCCATGTCGTAGGCAGGAAGAAGGGAAGAGTGAACTTGCACCTAATCGTGGCGGTGCAGCGGCGAGAAACGTCCGGTGTCGGTCGCCTCCAAGCTGACGGATCTGCTGAGTAAGGAGGAATCGACGACGAAGCTGCTGATCGTGATGGCCACGAGCATCCAGGGCTCCACGCCGGAGGGTCTCCCGGCAGCCACCATGAACCCGCTTCTGCTATCATTAGCGTGCTCTGGTTCTTGGCAAGACCTGAAACTCCTTCTCGACAGTAGAAGCTGTAGGAAATTGTGTCTTGCAACATTTTATATATCTATTATATTGTCCGGAATTAAACTTCAATGTGGAAGTGTCACGGAAATAACAGGGAATTATTGATGCACATGTACTTAAGGAAATATATTTAAGGAAGCCGGTACGTCTATACTGGAATACAGTGTATATTAATACGCTGGAATTATACCCGGGAACAGTATAGAGTGGAATGGCAGGTTGTCCGTAGGATTGGCTCTATGGATTGTTAAAGCCTGCGAGTTTGATTTGTATTCGAACTCGGCGCATGACTCACACGTGTGTGCTGGGACCTAATTGTTTAACAGTAATAGACTCGGTAACTGGCTGTTAGGTATTGTGATTGTTCTAACATGTCACGAGTCCTATCTGGAAACAGATTGATTTATCTGGAATTTAGAGTCTATATAAAGGTCCCACCCTCTAGCCTCAATATGCATTGTGAGCGGCACCACCAATAAGGCAGAGGAATAGAGGGTAGGCCGAAATAGCTCCTAACCCTAATTTTCTTACATTGGTATCAGAGCTGGATCCGCGCGGTGGCCGGAAAGCTGATCCGCTGCAATTCACGTCGCCCCCGCGATTTTTGATCCGCCGCGCAACTCTGTCGTCACGGTGGGCGCTGAAGTCCGCTGCGAACTCTTCGTTGGATCGATCCCTCCGATTGGTTCGTCATGCCTCCGCTCTGCCGTGTCAGATCTGTTGGCTGCCGATCGGTTTTTTTTCTCTTCCGTTGCACGACAAGACGCGTGTGCTGTGCTAGGTAGCGCTGGGCGCACCAAGTCGCTGGAGAGGTTCAGCTGTTCGCCAGGACCGAGGAAGGAAAGAAGGATTCGTGCTACCTATTCACGTTGATCGAGCAAGAAAGGACATGCCACGATCTGGTTCAACTGAGGTACTAGGTTGTGATTTGATTGAGAAAGCTACACCGTCGACGTAGACGGAGGCATGCAGTACGTTGTTGAAGGCTGCACTTGATCTGGAAACCAAAATCTGTTCTTACGCAAACTGATCGAGGAAGATAAGTACTACTAGTTCCTTAGTCGATCTGTTGGTATATTTTCTTTGGCATACACGATCTGGAAATCAAGTCACGCAGGCCAATAGATCGTGGAAGCTGGGAAAGCAAAAGGATACACTCAAATTTTTGGCACGGAGATCGGGACAGCTAACAATCGTGGCCTCGTATATTTTGTTGTACAGGGACCGAGGAAGCTCAAGATATATCAAGAAAAGGCGTCCAGGAAATAATTACTGCGTCGGAATTTCGCTGCCAGTTCTACACGTGATTAACCATCACGGTCCCAAGGAATAAAGTCTTCAGTAGCCTGATCGGTAACACGTACTTTCCCCTACTGGCATTAAATATTGTTTACTCCAAGTTATTTAGAATACACGGTTTGGAAAGGAAAATAATTTATTTACTCTGTCTTGAGAATATTGATTATGTCTAAACCGGAAAAGCCAAAGGGAAAGGAAAACTATGGAAATTTGGACTAAGGAAAATAGACTAGTCCACATGGTTATATCAATATATGATTGTTTAGCTTATTAATATGAGAGCGTACAAATTACGGAATTTTTTACGTAACCTGAAAAAAAAAGTTTTCTTTGTGGACTTGTTTTATTGGACACCACTCGATTTTAGAGGAAATTGGAATGCACTCTCAGGGAGAGGAATTAAACTCTTCGCCGGATGTATTATTTTTATTATGATTATGATTTCTCAATTGCTATTGACCTCATCATCGGAATATATTGGGATTTGTCGGCGTACTCTGGAACATATTGGAGTACTTGACACTTCATCGGAATTCTCTGGCATAACAACGACGAGAAGGCATCAATCGCGTTTTTTTAAAATTGGCATCACTTATATTTGGAGGAAAATTGGAAATACTCCATGGAAAAGGAAATCAATATTACTCAACGAAATAGATATGTCTACTTAGACATTATTGCTAAATATGATATACTTGGAATTGGGAAATTATGCAATCAAACTCCCTTGTGGAGGAAAATTATTATTGTTCTTATATTCACTTACGATGAGAAGGAATTATTTATACTTCTCTATCGGAATTAGTTGATTATTTATTATTTATGCTATTTGGAAAAGGAAGAGTGGAATTATTGCTGAAAGGAAATTAGTGCATTATGGAATTTAACACAGTGGTCTCATTTATCTTGATAATCCATTGGAAGTTCGTTGTGAAGAGAACTCCATAGGGAGGAATACTGATAATAGGAACACATGCTCGGAATTTATTATTGATGGTATTTATGACTTGGTCATACTCTATAAACAGAATTACGCTTGTTATTTCTGGAATTATAAACTTTAAGTGGGAGGACTATCAGTTATGGATTTTTCTTCAATGTGACATTTGGTTTACACTCCCACTAGAGGCTCAATTATTGTATCTCCTGTACGACTTGGTCACATATCAAGGAACATAATTTGTGGATTATTATTTCTGGAATTCTTGACTTAGGTGGGAGGATTATGATACTTCATGAACATATATTTACGGTATTTTTGGACACTCCTACTTGAGGTGATTATATTTGTTTTATTTAATGATTGCACTTGATATGGTCATTTATATCTTATACAATACAAGTCGGAAGGTTTTTGTTCTATACTGAAGTGAAAAATCAGTTCATCAAATGATTTAAAGGTTTGAAAACTGATTGGTGGGGGAAGTACACTTCAGGAATTTTTAACTTAAACTAATGTGATGAGCATGGAATTATTACCGTTGTCTTATATGATATACTCCATGGCTGAATGGAGGAATACAACTATTGGTTATTCTCTTGATTATGTTGGAAAACATTACATACTACAATTTGTTGAGTTAGTCATTATTTATCACGGTCACTGTTTATATTTTGTGAACTGGAAGGAACTATTCTATTTATATTTCGGTAGTATGGAATGATTGTTTACTACATAGCACATCAATTTTTTAATGTACATATTCTAGTGGATCAAATGGTATTTTGTTTTGATCTGGAAATGAGACAATTGGTGGAAAGTAGGAATATGAAATTTTCTCATGAAGGGTGTGTTCTAATAGTCACACCGGAATTTTATATGTGTTAAACTCAAAGGAAGACACAAGTTAAACTCCCAACACTAACATGCTTAGGAAAAGTGGGAGGAATTATCCTAACACTAACATGCTTAGGAAAAGTGGGAGGAATTATCCCAACATTAACATGTTTAGGGAAAGTGGGATGAATTAAATTGGACCATCATATCTTGGCTACTATTGTGTATTATTTGAGGAAGTTACTCTATATTTTAGAGGAAAGAAAATACTGAAACTTGTTGCTAATGTTAATTATGGATGGAACCATTGCGGGAAGTAATACACTCAATGAGGAGGAATTAAAGTTTGGGAACTTGATGTTGTACCACATAACCGCATTGCTAATGGATTTATTTACGAGGAAGGTTAAATGCAACTTGCTTGGTGGAATTACAATGCTAAGCTTGTTGTTTATTTCTTTACACAAAGGAAATGTTTATACTTTGTGGAAACTCTGGAATTTAGAGGAGGTGGGAATAATGACAGGATTTGCTAACTGAATTCACTTCATAATTTTTGGAACAAGCTTCACGTCAATGGTATGTCAGGTCATATGGTTTTATTTATGATGGAAGACAATGATTTTATTTATGATGGAAGACAATCATATACATAGGTTAGTGTTAATTGTTTTGTGTTATCATTATATGTGCTAACTATGTTCTTATTGTTTTTAAAATATCACATTGATGGAAGTGAAAGCTTGGTTCAGTTTTAACTTTCATATGAAAGGTATGTCTAAAGCTTCCTGCATTTTGGGAGTGGAATTATATAGATAATATTTTGATATATTTTTCTATAGAAAAGTGCAAACCTGTCATGTACCTTTTGATTAAGGGAATGGTACTCTACGAGGAATTATATTTGAACTCATGAGGAAAAAGAAGGATAATTGTCATTCCACGGTTATTGTGGGACATTATTCGTACGACCTGAACTTAGCCATGCCACTGTAATTGTTGCTATTTTGATTAGCACGGAAAATGATTTACTGAAATTTTAGCAAACGGAATATGAATCTTATTGAAACTTTGAAATCACATAATGGACTTGTCGCACGATGTCAAGGAAATGTGGATTATTCATTCTTTGATGATCTGAAGCTTCAGCTACGTGGATATATTGAAACTATTTTTGGAAATTGATCTTTGTGAAAGGTAATCTATTTTTATGTTATGTGTTAATATTTACATTTGTAGGTATTTATGGTTTACAATGGAAACATGGATATTCTTTGTTTACGGAATATATATGAATACTTTGATGCATGTCAAGCATTGAAGGAAGTATATGGCTAAGGAATGTTTTTGAAACATAAGGTCGTGGAAGGTGCATCATAACCTGTTACTTTGTGATAGTATGACTCCAAAGGTCACAAAGTGTATATACAACGTGAGCGCATTGAAGGAAGGAATTATTTTATAACCATGTTATTTGTATGGGAATTCACCTTGATTGAAATAAAATGTTTTCAGTCAAGTGGGAGATGTAAGAAATTGTGTCTTGCAACATTTTATATATCTACCATATTGTCCGGAATTAAACTTCAATGTGGAAGTGTCACGGAAATAACAGGGAATTATTGATGCACATGTACTTAAGGAAATATACTTAAAGAAGCCGGTACGTCTATACTGGAATACAGTGTATATTAATACGCTGGAATTATACCCGGGAACAGTATAGAGTGGAATGCCAGGTTGTCCGTAGGATTGGCTCTATGAATTGTTAAAGCCTACGAGTTTGATTTGTATTCGAACTCGGCGCATGACTCACACGTGCGTGCTGGGAACTAATTGTTTAACAGTAATAGGCTCGGTAACTGGCTGTTAGGTATTGTGGTTGTTCTAACATGTCACGAGTCCTATCTGGAAACAGATCGATTTATTTGGAATTTGGAGTCTATATAAAGGTCCCACCCTCTAGACTCAATATGCATTGTGAGCGGCACCACCGATAAGGCAGAGGAATAGAGGGTAGGCCGAAATAGCTCCTAACCCTAGTTTTCTTACAGAAGCGGCCCATCAGTGAGGTATGACCAAGAATTTCTTGACCTGCTCACGGCGTACAACTCCGACGGCTGCATCAACAGAGGCACATCGACACAGGAAGGTTCTGATGTCGAAGCGTCTGTGAACAGAAAGCTCTCTGCTGCATCGCTCCTTGAGGGGGTCACCGCTGCAGGGGGCACTGCACTCCACATGGTGGCCATGTATGGCGACAGCGATGGCTTCTTGAGGAGCGCCGGCATTATCCACGGCAAGGCGAAGCACCTCCTCTTCGTGCGAAACAATAACGGCGACACGCCCCTCCACTGCGCTTCACGGGCCGGGATGTCTCCGATGGTCCGGCACCTCATCGGCCTGGCCAAGGACACCACCAGTGCTAGCAGAGTGAAGGAGCTGCTGGAGATGGAAAACGAGCATCAGGAGACAGCACTGCACCAGGCAGTCCGCATCGGGAACAACGATATAGTGAAGCTGCTAATGGAGGAGAACTCAGAGTTGGCCAGTTTTCCGAGACATGGCGCTTCGCCTCTCTACCTAGCCATCTTGCTGGAAGAGGACATCATTGTTGAGACGCTTTACAGTGCGAGCCACATGAAGCTTTCCTACGCTGGGCAGAATGGGCAGAATGCGTTACATGCTGCTGTTCTCAGGGGCACAGGTACCAGGATCTTTCCTGTTAACCTAGTACAATTTTCTGCAAATATTTTGCATGTTTTTCCCTCTTTGTGGTCTCATAGTTGGATTTGTATATGTGTAGTTTTTCTCACTAAGTTTCTTCAAATTCATCGGAAGCATCGATAATTAAAACAACATCTAGCATATGCATATGCTTGCCTTCTCCCTTTTCAGCTTGCCTGTTTTTTTTTCAGTGGGTATTTTCATATTCTGTACCATTATATGACCTGAAAACTTTTACAGAGTAGTTGCCGAGTGCTACAGGCACTTGCCAAAGGTCAGCTTACGTACACTCGGCAAACCAGTTGCTGAGTGCCCCACTCAGAATTTTTTTCGTGGCATAGTTAGTTTATGAAACTCTGTAAAAGGACAACACATTACGCTTGTTCTTCATGAGAAACACCTAGGTACTTCTAAAGCAATGAATAAAATTCACTAACCATGACATGGACCTTGAGCAGCATCGTAGATAGTAATAGTATGACATGGGTTGTTACTCCTCATACTAGATTAAGGATATGACTTTCTTGTATGCTGTGCTAGTTGGAGGTATACATATTAATATGGCACTATTATTATTACTAAACAATGCAGTTCAATGACCTAAGTGTTCAGAATAGTACATAACTAAGCGACAATGATGCAGAATGCAGTACAAGTTGAATTCCATATTTATGTCTAATAACTAGGTTCCAGTTCAGGTCTGATAATAACTCAAATGTAGAAGATGTGGGGATTATGAAGTTGGTTTATGTAAGTAACAAACTTCCTAACACAGTGGAATGAGTACATGTATTCTAAATTGGTATTTGCGTCGATAATTTAAGCATGTAAGAATTACCGACAAGCGAGATTCCAGATATATATGCAGAATCAAGCTGCCTTATGCAAGACTTTTGGGACAATGTAAATACTCTTATTCAAGTTTTGTGTTCTACTTCCTCAATAGTTGTTTTCTCACATATATTAGTTTAACAGAAATACCCGTTTGCAGAACTTACAAAAAAGATCTTGGAATGGAACAATGATCTCACTACACAAAAGGATGAAAACGGGAGTACGCCTCTCCATTTTGCTGCATCTCTTGTGCGCCAAAGTCAGCGAGGAAGTGTATGTTGGCAAGTATTAGATGGGAACCCAGCTGCATTGTATCAATCAGACAACAATGGATTATTTCCAATACACGTCGCTGCCTCTGTCGGTGAAAGAGGGACAATCACCATGTTTCTTCACAAGTATTCAAGCATTGCCGGTTTGCAAGACACTATGGGAAGGACATTCTTTCATGTAGCTGCTGAGAAAAACAAGGTCGGGATAGTCAGTTTTGCTTGCAGAAATCGATCGCTCTCATGGATTCTGAATATGCAGGACAATGATGGGAATACTGCACTGCACCTTGCTATTCAGACAGGGAGTCTTCTAATTTTTTGTGCTTTGTTAGGGAATCGGCAAATACATTTGAATTTATCCAATAAGAAAGGGCAAACTGCTGTAGATATATCAGGATATAAGATTCCCCCAGGGTTGTTTGATGATCAGGTAATGTACTCCATCATTTCGTTCGTAAACATTTCCCTTGATGCAAAAGAAAAAAATTAAGATTTATGTGGTTTGATTTCACCTATTTCTCTTTTGTTTGTGCAGAACAGTGAAACAAAGATACAATTTGCACTCAAGGCCGTTAGTGCTAGGAGTGGTAGTTATCGCCGGGATCACTTTGAGGAAAACTACAATAACCGGCTAAAACATAATCAAAGTGAAGAGATAAAGAAGTTAGAAAAATCAACACAAACAACATGCATTGGTCTAGTTCTAATTGCAACTGTGACGTTTGGTGCTACTTTTGCCCTTCCTGGAGGTTACAGGGCTGATGAACATTCTAATGGAGGCACACCAACACTTGCTGGGACGTATGCCTTTGATGCATATATAATGGCCAGCGCATTGTCCTTCACCTTGTCTGCGGTGGGCATCGTAGGTCTCATGTATTCTGGATACACTATTTTAAACCCACACAGTCGCGTAATTTACTTACTCGTAGCCTTATATTTTGGGTCAACGTCGATCACATGCTTCACTACAGCTTTTGCACTAGGTTTGTACGTGGTGCTAGCACCAGTTGCACATAAGTCTGCCATCGCTGTATGTGTCATTAGCCCTCTTGTTGTTCTATGCTACAAAACAGAATTTTGGCTAAAGTGGGCTCTTTTGGCACGACCGTTGTGTACCCGAATTGGGTTAATTCGCACATTGGTGTTGGTAACAACGAGAATCCTTTTCAACATGTTAATGGAATTTTGGCCAATGATATTCACTTTGGTCTGGGCCGCATATACAAGGAATGGATGATTCAACTATCAACACACCTGACTTGAAGATGCATCAAATACATACATCTTTTTGGGCGAGGTGTTTTGGCATGGCCTGCTGGGGATTTCAGATTTACTATTGGCGGCCGCAGTACTATTTTTCTTATCAGAATCTTTTCTTATTTGTAAATCTATGTCGTGGTGTAACTTTTTGTTCAAGAACTTGTGCTCCTAATCAATTAAATTCTGATTACCATTGGTATCTAAAACTTCTTTAAATTTTGGAACTGAATTTGATTTTGTTGTACAGATCGTATTTCCGTATGTACTCTACTTTTTCTACCTTAGAGTCTTTTTGGATTACAATTGTTTGTCTTAGCAGACAAGGTTCCATCGACGTCCAATGTTTGGTCAGCTACCTTGTGTGCATCACATACTTCTACACAATCTTTGATTTAACTTTGGTTTGAGGAGGACGTCCTCGACGACGACGACCCGGAGCTCCAGCAGGCCTACGAGGCGTCCCGACGCTCCCTCGTCTAGGACGAGATTCGGCGCTGGGAGCACGTGCTCCAGAAGGCCCAGCAGCAGGCACCCCACCGCAGCCATGGTGGGTGCACATGGAGCAGGAGCAGGAGGAGCTCGAGCAGGAGCCTGCTCTGCCTCTCCCTGTCGGCATCCTCGGCCAATCCTGGGCCTGGACTGGCGGCAACTGGTCGCCTGGACGTGTGCCATCGCCGCCGCCGCCGAGCTCTAAAGACCAGGAGCAGCCTCCAACGCCGCCTAGACGTGTGCCGCCGGCCCATCTGTGGCTGGCGCCACCGTACATCATCATCCCCGACAGCGACGATGGCGAGTAGGCCGTCGACGGAGAGTCCTAGCCCTCCTCCTATTTTTTATGTTTTTATATATTGTAAAAGGCTGTTTGTGGCCCGCCCACCCTCATATGTAACCGGAACGGTTTGGCCCAATATTAATATATGAACTTAAAAAACCAAAATGGGTCACACTCGTGGGATCGTCACACAAACGCGTGGGTAAGGGTGGTCATTTCCTATCCGTCGGCCGGTCCAAAGGGACAAAAATGTCAGAAAAATGTATCTGTTTTGGTCTGTTCAAGGTTTGTTTCTGTTCGTTCGGTTCAGAGTAATATATTTTTCTCAATTAAATAGAAACAGGATAATTTACTCTAAAGAAAAGTCCAATTGATATACACGAAAAACCCGACAGCTAAGCCGTAAGTTTTGCTGGACTCAGACAACGTAGGCCGTACTCCAACTCGGAGGACGGTTCCCGGATAAATCTTGTAAGAATTTACCAACACAGTTAAAAGTAAATAAAATTCACAAGCAGCGGTTTGATTAACTAACCATCATCCATCCGCCCTATACCGACCTGTCTCCTCCTTCGTCTTCCCCTCCCCTCTCCTCTCCTCCCCGTGGCCTTGTCCCTTTCCCCTGTGCTTTCCTCGCCCATCGCGCCTCGATCCCCTCACTCTTATCCCAAGAACGCATCTTGATAGGAGAAACACAGGATTCTTGCTTCTTCGGCGCCGCCAACATGTCCTCCCCCAGCAAGCGCCGGGAGATGGACCTGATGAAGCTGTGAGTTGGTTACCGCCACGGACTCGTCTCAGATTCTTTCGATTCTTCTCACGGGGGAGTGATTGATTGGTTCCCTGATCTGGATTTGCAGGATGATGAGCGACTACAAGGTCGAGATGCTCAACGACGGGATGCAGGAGTTCTTCGTCCAGTTCCGCGGCCCCAACGAAAGTACGCACCCACCCACCCACCCACGGCTGCTGTCTCTCCACCACACGGCCTATTTAGATTCACTTTGGTTTGGGCACCGATTAGCATCCCGTACCTCACGGTTTCTGAATCTAGACATGTTCCTAGACCTTCTTTTCTTTCTACGTACGCCATTGTTGCCTGTTGCTGCTGATTTAGCTTAAGAACCGACGACGGATTAATAGTAGATCTCAAAATCCAATTGTCGTACTTGCAGCGTTTCCCTTTTGTAGTAGCTTTGCTGTAGTTAAGCTTCCGTCCTGTTTTCGTACGAGCACTGCTTGATTTGTCTTCTTTCTGCTGAATTCGACAGGTCTCTACCAAGGAGGCGTATGGAAGGTTCGGGTAGAACTGCCCGATGCGTACCCTTACCGGTCTCCGTCCATCGGTTTTGTTAATAAGATATATCACCCAAACGTCGATGAACTGTGAGTATTGTTGTTGTAGTTTATAAGTATTTGTGCTCTGCTCACCTGATGATTCTAACCACGATAGCAGCTTCCTGTTTCCTAATCCTAACCACTTCTGTATGAACGCAAAAAATGCAGGTCTGGTTCTGTCTGCTTGGATGTCATCAACCAGACATGGAGTCCAATGTTTGGTAAATTTGATCTCTCTGTTTCATTATTTTTGTACATGACCCTGCTGATTACTTTTCTTCGATTGAGCTCTACCATTTTAGTTACAACAATCTCAACCTATCTGCCACTTTTTACAGATCTTGTCAATGTCTTCGAAGTTTTTCTTCCACAACTTTTATTATACCCAAATCCTTCGGATCCATTGAACGGAGAAGCTGCTGCACTGTTAATGCGTGATCGCCTTGCTTATGAACAAAAAGTGAAAGGTGACCATATTTACTTAATATGCATAACAGTGGCATCCATAGTCATGATATAATCTGTTGATTCTCTTTAGTCTTTGCACTCCTTTACGAACTAGTAGAAAGAGTTAATTTATCTCTTTCGTTGTGCATAGCGACCTGCACCCTGAATTGTCCTTTCGGTTTACCATGCAAAGTTCATTTTGACAAAAACCAATAGCAAGTAATAAACACACGGTAAAGACCGCTTTCATACAGGTTTTAGGTAAGGAGCCTCCAAAGAATATTGGTTTGTTATATCTGTTCTATTTTGCGTTCAGTTAAAGGCTCTATGGTGAAATCTGAATTTACCACATTGGATGTAATAAATACTATTTTTCTAGAGCAATTCATTCCCGGGGACAGAAGTTGAAATACAAGTTTGTTTGTGGGGAATACTTAAAATTTGACCTGGCTGCCCATTTTTCTGATGCCCAAGTCTAATATCGTAGCTTTTATGTATTTTTTATGCATGTAAGGTTGATGGCAAGGATTATGAATCGCGCGACTAGTCGACAATCGCGTGGACTCAAAGTGTGAGTTTACTAGTTGGACGAGTCGAGCGACTCGTTTGACTATCGATTACTAATCTCAACTAGTCACCCCTTCCGAGTTGATCGACTAAAAAATAGTGAATTTCACTTTTACTCTCTAGTTATGCATTTGTGACACTAATTACCCCATCTAGTGGAAAAACGTTTAGATTACCCATTTTAGAAACTTTGGATCCTTTTTGTATGCATGTCTGTTGGGCAAGATGTGAGGTGATTACTGAGGCTCCAAAATATCAGGACAACAATGAGGAACTGAACATATGGTGAAGTGAAGGATGGACATGAACGTCGATGACGCTCTCCAATCCTTACATATTTTTGTCACACCACCTAGACCTAACATGCCGGCCTATTCTAACGAAGCACGCCGAATGTCACAATGGGGTGTAACCACGTTAAAAATTGCATATATGCTGTATTTCTGATTTTGTTTAACTAAATAGGGTACTAAGTGTCACAAATGCACAACTAAGACGGTAAAAAATGGAATGCACTCACTAAAAAATGGCCCCACGTATCATTTTTTCTTTCAGTTTTGGCATTGCCCCATCTTGAAACCTAGATAGAACTGTCCCAGATTTCCCCGTGAAACCCAAACAGAGACCCGACTCTCACCACCCAGTCCTCTCCTTGGCCGGCGCCACCACCACAAGCCTGCCGGTCGGAACCGCAAGCCCATGGTACCACCGCTTGTTCCTGCCAGCTCCTAATCTTCTCCTCCACCTGCTGTTATGATGTTCTGCCGCCTGCCGCAGCTGCTGGCCTGCTCCTCCTCCACCGGCTGAGGCTGGTCTGCTCCCCCACCGGCGGCTGCTGCTCTTGCTGGTCTGCTCCCCCACCGGCGGCTCCTGCTCTTGCTGGTCCAATCCTCCACCGTCTGCTGCTGCACCCAGGCTCCTTCCCCAGCTCTCCTTCAGCGGCTACTGCTCTGCTCCTCGATCCCCTGTCCCCCACTTCCCTTTCCCCAGCCTTTTATTGTAAATATGATTGCTAGTATTAGACTAGTAGTAGTTATATAATATGGTATTTAATAGTACCTATTACTATATACTCATGTCGACTCAACATGAGTCATGAGTCATGACTAGTCACGGCCTCACGGGTAGTCTATGAGTCGCTACCCAGATCGAATCGTAATCCTTGGTTCAGGGTGGGCGTTTGGGTTTTCCCGAAATTTTGGTTCGGGTAGTTCGGGTTTTGAGAGAATCAGGTTTTGAGAATTGACACCCAATATAGCTAAAAAAACCTGAACCCGACAAATCGGGTGCCTGAAATTTCGGGTACGGATTCGGGTTTTTGCCCGATTTTCTGAATTGCTCCGATGCAGAGGCTCAGCCAGAGGAGGCCGGCAGGCGCTGAAGATGTCGATGCCGCAGAAGAGCTAGCCGCGGCAGCCGAATGCAGGGGTGGGCATTCGGTCTAGACCGAAAATTCGGTTTTTGTTTCTCAGTCTTTTCCTAATTCAGTCTGCAAGAACTGAGGACCGAAATTAGCTGCCTATTTTTGCTGACCGAAAATTAGATTTTCGGTCTTTACTTCAGTCATGACCGTATTGTACTTTCACAAATATACTTGCAGCCTTGCCGAAGTGCTCACACTCGCAGGTTGATGCCGTCCTCGGAGATGTGCGCCTGCGCCCGGATCATAAGTCGCCACCCGCCAGCGTGCTGCTGCAGCCTGCACTCCCGCGCATCAGTCTATAGCTGAAGTCTGCAGTCGAGCAGCAGATGGTGGCCTGGTGGGAGGTAGCAGGTTGCGGCGATGGAAAGTGGCGGACGGCGGTGGGTGGCGCCGCTGTGCAGGCTAGGTTATACACCACGTAAGAACTAGGGAGGAATTGTTCGACCGGGGGTAGGTTGGGCGGCCTGGCCTGTAGAGGAAGATGCACAATGTTGGGCCATCAGGCTGCACTCATGCTAATTTCGGTCTGTTCGGTCCGTTCGGGTATCACGGAGTAAAGCCCGAATAGACAGTAACAATTTCGGTCTTTTAGCATTCACTACCCAGTCTTTTCTGTCTCGGACTGTTCGGTTTCGGTTTTCAGTCATCGGTTTTCTGCCTGCCCCTAGCCGAATGAATAGTTGGATACAAGGGAGGTGATGCATAGCAGCATAAGGCTTACACACATCAAATATCTGAACTTTACATTTCAGGAGGGGTTTGTTTGGTCAGCATGGAGTGTGCATCTGTTTGAGCAATACGGATATGGTGTGTCAAGCGCTGCCTATTAATTTAGTTGCACGAGAACATAACGAAACTCTTTAAAAAACTTCTTAAAATAATGCGATAAGTGGGTTGAGATCTTGCAAGGTCTCAAGAGAAACATGCTGTGGGTGTGGTTTGGTCATCTAGGGACCTGGCATGGTGTGTCAAGCGCTCATCTGTTTCCAACTCTGCTGATGCATCTGTGGAGTCAGCAACTTTGTGTTGCTGGTACAGAGCTCTTACCTCCACGAGGAACTGGAGACACTTGCTCCACTAGAATATAGTGTTTTAATCATTCAACCTTACCGAGATTTGTTCTGATGCATCAATATGGGTTATAGCATTCGTCAGATGGCATTATTTTCCTAACCACGTGTGGGTACATTGGGTTGTGCTCTCTTCCACGGTTGCCTCAAATCTGAATTATACTGCTCCTGGTTCTGCAGAATTCTGCGAAAAATACGCCAAGCCAGAGGATGCTGGAATAACCCCAGAAGATAATTCGAGCGACGAAGAGCTAAGTGAAGAAGAAGACGACGACGACGACTCTGGCGACGATGAGCCCATACTGGGCCATCCGGACCCCTAGCCCATCTGTGACCTACTTCTCCAGCTCAATTCCTGTACAATGTTTATTGCAGCAACTGCAATTAAACAGTGTAATTTGAAGTCTGAATGTCATGTAAATAAGTGCATCGTCCGTGTTCTTTAATGTTTACGTCCGGCCTCAGTTTACTTACCCATTTAATTTGCAATGTGAATTCTCTGCCATGGCCCCGTTTCAAATGCAAGAATTTTTCGTTGAATCCTGTGGGGTTTGAATTTTCCTCTTCCACCGCCTGTTTCAGCTGTTGATTTTTATTTGTATAATCCTCCTGGGACTGAACTGTTTTGTGATGGAATTTCTTGTGTTCCGAAAGCGTGCCTGACTGGGTGAACAACACTAACCTGTGTTCATCAGTGTGTGGATGAAATTTCTGACTTCTTGGGTCCTTGGTCCATCCCTGACTGATGCTGTAACCTGGGCGTGGGTGATTTTTCTTCCATGCAGTGTCCCAAAGGAGCCAGGCCAGGTGAGGTTCCATTATCGAAGGATAACAGAACAAGGTTCAGGGGGTACCCACGGACCCAGAACACAACAAAAATAAACTAAAACATTGGATCAAGGATCCATAACTGGACCAAACTAGCATCAAAATGCTACATTAATTTGGTCGTAGTTTGTGTGGAGTGGGTGGTTGGTTTACCCTCCTCGCCTCCTCGTCCAGAGTTCATCTGAACGTGGGTTCGAGTCGGCTTCTCGCCATGCAGGCCAGGGGGCTTCGACAGGGGATCCCTGTGCGGCTGTGCCCTCCGTGCTTTTCATTGTAGCCATCGACCCCCTCTGAAACTTTTCCATGAAGTTGATATTTGAGGTCCCAGATAGTTAAGACGATGGTCACCAGTTCACAAACCCAACCAGCCCATCCATCGAATGAAGCGTACAGCAAGCAGATAGCTACAGCCAATTAAGGCTATAAGATTAATCCTGCAAATTCAGAGGAAGGGACGAAACATGAAGAAATTCAGGACCAATCACGATCGACTCAGTCTACGCCACGGTTAACCACAAGGTATACAGAACTACGAGTCTATGACTATGGTTAAACTACATGATCTGGATCTAGAGGTCTAGGCTTGCTCCAGCACAGAGTCCCGCTGCCTGATCCCTCCAGGCCAGTGCTTTTGTATATGCTCTAGTTTCTCCATTTCTGCTATGGATCTGTTCCACTCCCTCCAATCCAGTTTAACTGTCGCAAAAAACTAACTACACATGCACAACTCACTAGCACATATGGCGACATTTATTTCGGATCCGAGGGAGTAATTTCTTCTTACATTTACTATGCCGGCAATGACCTTTTTCTTGTTTTTGGGATGACATGATCTTAGGACGTTCATGCATATTTTGCAATCAAACCTTCGATTCCAGCGTTCCCAACGGACCTGGTTTTTTGGGTGACTTTTGCATCGCTGGAGGCATCCGAACATCAGGAGTTTTCAGCTTACGGGCCTGATTGGAACGCGTATCTAAAGCCTCTTGCCGGCATGTGAGACGTAATGATGGATCAATCCACCGGTGCCTTTCAAACGACATCGATCCATTAACTGTGCTCGTGCTAGTAACCTTAAATCATGGCATAGAGAAACAGGTGGAGTGGAGTAGCATGGACAACTGAACAATCAAACAATCAGTCGCCGGGGAACAAGGATAAGATTTCTGCCCCAATTGCATGAATTGAAACCCATTACATTCTTCCTTGAAATGCTGCCGACGGCATGAAATCATCAATTTGACCAATTTAATATGGGTTGTATACCACACGAAAAATATACCATTAGAAAATATAACATCTAAATTTTCAAAGAATATACCTTTTTAATATATAACTCGTAAAAGTGGCGTTCAGGTTGTGTAGTATCATCAGGTTAATAAAAATTACCTGATGATCCTAGATCTGTGGTGTTCAGATTGTGTAGTGTTCTAAGTATGTGGGCATTGTTGCAGAGAAGTCAAGATCAAGGAATGCTTGAAGGGGGCGTGGAGAAGGTGCACCTGGTGATCAAAGGAGCGTTAGCCAGAAGTCATGGTTGGACAATGGACACCTACGGTCGCAAGATTGCTAACTCTTGATTTTCTGTGCTCTCAGTGAGATCTCCCCTGTTTGTTTCACATGTTTTGTGCCTGGAGTGGGATGTCCCTCAGTGTGCCAGCTGAGAGTTGATCTAGCTGTGCTTTCTTTTTCATGATACTTTTGTTTTGCTTTCTGTTTTCCTGTTGGGGATAAACCCTGTACTTTGTGGCCGTTACTTTATATATGAAATCGACGGGAAATGCCCGTTTGTTTAATAAATAAATATATAACTCGTATTACATTGATCAAATTAACAACCAGTGACACGCGCATGACCTGTAAGCCGACCCGAGGGAGCAACATTCTTCTGCTCATTGTAACTAAAATAATGTCTTTATTGGCCAGCAAGCAAGCAAGATTCACATGCAGGTGGAGTGAATAGCATGGACAACTGAACAATCCAACAATCAGTAGCCCGGGAACAAGGATGAGATTTCTGCCCCCACTTGCATGAATTAAAAAGCCATTACTTTATTGGCACATGACAGTCAAATCATTCCCTCTCAGCCATGACACCGAATGCACCAGCGTGCTGTCCCGTCAAATCATTCCGTCTCAGCCATGAAAATCCAATCTACCAACATAGTACATCTCCCCTCCACCTCCTCAGCTTCATTATAAACGTGCAAACCACACGCATGCGCATCGCAGCAATATTTTCTCCGACCATCTCAAACACTCACAATGCAGCGCTGCGCCCGGGACGGCCGCTCTGACGGCGAGCTAGACGTGTTCGGAGCGACGCGCTACTTCGACGGCGTCGGCGACCTTGCTGCCGGCCCCTTTCACCGTCAGGGAGCCTGAAGACCTGATGATCCAAGTGAAAGTTACGCATGACATGGAGGAAAGCTACCGCAGCATCCATAAGCTGGGACTGGGAGCCAAGCCTAAGAGTAACCTCGCCACCTTCTCCGGCTCCCTCCTGTCCCCAGCGACGAGTTTTCCCACGAATCCGCTGGCTAAGAGCTTTGGTATGAATCATCCGGCGTCACGCAGTACCACCACCTCCACAACGCCAGGAGGCCACGACAAGCCGCCCAAGCTCTCATCATCGTCCTCACGCGGTAGCAGTGATATTGTCAGCAACTATGACAATATTGATTGATTAAAACGTTTACTGGTTTGTGGTTGTTGTCGAAGACTCCGGCGTTTCTGTGGTCACTTACTTCCACACTCTGTCCGTTGTGATTAGTCTACTGTGGAAGAGGGGACAATAAGACAATGAGTGGCGAAAGGTTCAACCACTCACATGGGAATATGATTCCTCTAGCACAATCACAAACATATTCATCTATTGTGATCCTTATTTCTCTGTATATGTCAGGAATGGCCCCGTAACAAGAAGGGAACAAGCCAAGCACGTATGTACGCCCCGCCAGTGTTATAATCCAAATTCATATGAGATATAAAGATAAAGCTAACTTTGGACGGAGCGAAGCGAGGCCGTCGCCGGTAGGCTTGGGACGAAACGAAGCGGAGGGGGTGCGCGGGCAGGCCCCCGCGGTACGGTACGGGTTGTTACCGGGTTGGATTAGGGTTCCACCGTTATATATGTTACAGAATGAGCAACTTGTATTCTCAGGAGGCCAAAGGCCAATATACATACAAGTGTGATAAAGTTCAGTAAGCCCCTTATACAATGGTAAAATACAGAAGTGGGACTATACACATCTAACACCCCCTCAAACTCATGGTGGGTCAACAACACTGAGTTTGGAGAGAAATAACCCATGCTGCGCTCGAGTTTGTGTCTTCGTGAAGAAATCCACCAACTGTAACTCAGAGCACTACGGGAATCGCCCAAAACGCCGACGGCCGGATTGTACGCCGACGGCCAAATGTCGGGGCCGTCGGCGTACAGCCAGGGATAGGGCAGCCGTGCCACTGGCCGTCGGCGTACAGGGCGCCGTCGGCGTAGCCATCCAGAGGCCGACGGCCGCCGTCGGCGTATAACTGGCCATCGGCGTAGCAACCGCCATGACGGAGAAGGAACGGAAGAATTCCCTGGGTTCATACGCCGACGGCAATGCCGTCGGCGTATATCTGTTCCTTATTTATTTATTTATTTATTTATCTACGTAATATTTAATGTAGGCATAATTTATACATAAATTGGATCTATAAGTTCCCTCCCAATTTCGGTATCCCACCCGCATAAAATAACGGTTTGAGTTTTTCGGTATCCCACCCGCATAAAATAACGGTCAAAGTTCCCGACATAGTTTATATCCCCTACAACATATACATGTAAAATAAATAAAAACAACACATGTAATATACACCTACAACACATAGTTGATGTCCCCTTTCGACGCACGTCTATGGGGGTAGACGTGCACATTAGGGTTTTTCCAGCGGATCTAGGGTTTCGCCGAAGCGGGGCCCCGGAGCGTCGGAACACCACCAAAACCTAGGTTGTGGCATACCACATGTATACAAGTGTGTTGTGTGTTGTAAATGTGCAATATCCTACTCCGGAAGCCTTGGAGTTTTTCAGCATGGAGAAGCAACTGACAAATTCACACAACGGGAAAGTAAACCTCCAGCTATCTAATGACAGTTTGCTAGCCCTGAAACACATGTCTATAAGAACCATGTTGAGCAAAGAATCAGCTAACCAGATTTTGTTGTGGAAATGCAGGTTGACAACAATCTAAAGCAACAAATTTCAGATTTTGTTGTGAAATCCTCTCATCTTGGTCTTCTTATTGACCCAAAGAGCGACTCCTCGGTGTCAAAAGTAGTTCAACAACTTGGTTTTGTGGGTCTGCAGCTCTACCGTGAATAGACAAAGGATATTAAACATAAATTAAATATATGGCTCAATTTATCCTGCCTCGTGGTGCTGATTTGGGGTAGACTCACTACCGGATATTAAACATAAATTACATTGATATTAAACAAACAATGCAAATTAGAAAATTGAAGATACATGGTACTCTGCAAATTACACAGAGAACAAAATATCGGTAGTAGCAACAACACAACATAAATTGAAGATACATGGTACTCTGCAAATTAGAAAAAGAAAATTCAGTGAGAAGGGGTTCTTATAGGCCGAGATGAGAAGAATTGGCGGGAAACAGGCGGGATCCAATGGCTGACAAGCGCACGAAGGAAACACACGATCCGTGTGCTTCTTCCTGATCCAACGGCTCACCAGCGCTCGAAAGAAACACACCGCTGATCCAACGGCTCAGAAGCGCACGAAGGAAACACACGATCCATGTGCTTCTTCCTGATCCAAGGGCTCAGAATCGCTCGAAAGAAACACACCGGTTGATCCAACGGCTCAGAAGCGCACGAAGGAAACACACGATCCGTGTGCTTCTTCCTGATCCAATAGCTCACAAGCGCTCGAAAGAAACACACCGCTTGATCCAACGGCTCCCAACCTCTCGAAGGAAACACACGATCCGCGTACTAGTTCCTGATTGGCTAGTAGTATGCCCAATCAGGAAGAAGCACACGGATCGTGTGCTTCCTTCCAGCGCTTGTGAGCCGTTGGATCAGCGGTGTGTTTCTTTCGAGCGCTTCTGAGCCGTCGGATCAGCACTATCACGACCACTTCGTAAGCCATGCGACCCTATATATAGCCCATCTCCTCAGACAGGTTACTCACTCACACAAAATATTCCAGCGTCACTCGGAGAGGCATCTTTGGGCAACCAGCGGCAAGACGTCTCTGATGACCTGCGACCGTTCCAAACGGTTGCAGATCATCAGAGATGTCTTGTCGGACGGTTGTAGAACATCAGAGACGTCTTGCCGGACGGTTGTAGATCATTAGAGATGTCTTGCCGGATCGAAGTGACCCTCAAACACAAAACATTCGGGTTCCCTAGCTACGTCCTACAGTGAATGCAACGGCATTCGACCGTGAATCACTGTAGGGCTGTAGCTAGGGGAAACCGTGTGTTTTGTTTCCCAGGTTACTCACTCATATATTCTACCGTGTGCTTCTTCCGGATCCAACGGCTCACCAGCGCTCGAAAGAAACACACCGCTGATCCAACGGCTCAGAAGCACACGAAGGAAACACACGATCCGTGTGCTTCTTCCTGATTGGGCATACTACAGCTCAGAAGCCCATTTCTCACTATATATATGTAGTCATGGCCTCCATTGGCATAGCACATCTAAACTGATATCTGATCCCTCATCACTCTCCCGTGGCGTCACCACCGCGTGTGCCGTCCGCCATGCCAAGTTGCTGCCCTCTCCCTCCCCTACGTACCTAGGTTGCACACACCTTAGTTGTTTGATCAAATTCCCCACTCATTTTTTCAGATCTCGGCGGGAATCGATGATGACCACCGGCCATTTGTTGGACACGGGCAGTGTCCGGGACTGGGCTCCGCCGGGCTGGCACTGGGAGGTGTCTTCCGGGACGCGTAGTTTGGTGAGGAATCCGGGTGATGTCGTCGACCCGGATCTTGTTTGGTGGCCGTCGCGTGGGCCAGCCTCGGTGCAGAGGCCGCCGGCCCCCAAGGTGGAGGTGCGTCGCCGTATCAGAGAGGAGGACGAGCACGTCCGTCGCTACCTGGTTAGGTTGGATACGCAAGCGGTGCATGACAATATGTGGTATACACTTCATAGGGATCCTCCTCATGTGAGTATTGCCCCAGTGATGGTTCCTTATCTTTGGGTGCAAGCCGCCGGCCGCTCAGCACCTCGCGGCTTAGGACCCGGCAAAAGTTAGTTACATTATTCGTGATGTATTATGGATTAAATAAAATGTAGACTGGTGGCTATAAGCACATTCCTACTAGTGCAAGTCTAGTTTAGTTTTCTTATGTTCCATGGTAACGTGACTCTTTTGTTTTGAAGGGTCCTCAAGATGCAAATAGTTTTGCAATTAGCACTGATTCATCTCATTTAAACACTTTTAGGGGTAACTAACCATGACTAAATGTGATCTAACAAAATTGGTCCTAATTAATTTGGGTTAACCAATCAACAAATTTAATTGTGTTAGTGCAGAAGGGTGTTTTAACTTAGAAAATAAACAAAATAAGCAAAACCATACGCCGACGGCTTTGCCATCGGCGTAGGCCTGGATGGCTTCGCCATATCGCGGCCCAACTTTCGCGCCACACCCCCAAATCCACATAGCGGCAAATCCCCAAATCCACATAGCGCCACCCCACCCCCGGCGGCGCACAGCGCCACCCCACCCCGACCCCGCCGCCGGCCGCCCCCGACCCCGCCGCCGCCGCCCCACCCCGTACGCCACCCGCCGCGCCGCCCCCGACCCCGCCACCGGCCGCCCCACCCCGTACGCCCCGCGAGCCCCGCGAGCCGCCCCAAATCCTCTGAAACCCTAGCCCCGCGAGCCGCCGCCCCCGCCGCCGGAGCCAGTAGCCGACGCCCCCGCCGCCGTCTCCGCTCCGTCCGACTACGTACCTCCGGCCGAGGTGAGCTTGCTGCTGCTGCTGCTGCGGCTGCCTACTAGTTCTGTGTCGCTCTTGTTTTTATCTGGTTGCCACTAGCAGTAGCATCTACATGAAGCAGGATGATATACCAGAAAGTAACTTTGCAGATTCCATCCAATTTGTTTAGGAGCAGCTAGCAGGTGTAATTTGGATTCGTGTGATTACTCCATATGTAAGTTTGTAGGTTTGATTATGACACCTAACCGTTAGCAACAGATGTAATACGTGCTAGCTCACATGAATTAACCAATGAACATACATGTAAACTTTTTGCTATATTTTTAGTTGTCAAGGTCCTAAGTTTTATTACGTCTGCCACGTATTAGATAAGTGTTATCATACATGAAAATCACAATGATATCATTAGAATGTTATTAAAGGTTCGTTGGACAATTCTTTCTTTTCCGATTCTTTCTTTTTGTTTATGTGCATGATTAGTTGTTATTGTTTACCCTTTCTCAATGCAGGTGATTGACCAAGATGAGCCAAGGCAAGGAATCATCGGCCTCCTTGGTGAAGAAGATGCGCCAGAAGAAAGTTACTAAAAGTGGAAGAGAACCTATTCCGAACCCGCGTTACCTGTCTGACAGTGGTGAGAGTAGAGGTGATGCAATTCTTAATTTGTTCATGTCTTTATGCTTAATTGTTCACCCTTTCTCAATGCAGGTGAGGGTGGAGATGCTGGAGGAGGGGGAGGTGCCGATGCTCCAGTTCCTCCGAGGGGACGAGGTGCAGGACGAGGACGAGGGCGAGGTGGAGGACGAGGGCGAGGTGAGGGAGGACGAGGGCGAGGTGGGGGCGACGTGTCTTCGGACATACCCTCTGCGGGCTCCACGGACGTGGGGACGGGCCCCTCCACGGACTCGGAGGAGACGGGCCCCTCCACGGACGTGGGGACGGGCCCCTCCACGGACTTGGAGGCGGGTCCTCCGCGCCGCCGAAGAAGCCAAGGATTCGAGGGGAATCCCAGGTCCCTGATGAGGACAAGGAACCTGCTACCGAGGAGGCGAAGATCCTCATTACGCCTAATGGGAAAGAGTAAGTGACTATATATACTAATTTTGAACATGGTAACTTCATTGTGGTCAGGACAATTTGACATGTACTAATGTTTCATTATTGTGCAGCAACTGGATACATCCTGCGGGAGCCCGTGTGCCTAACACCCTGATTGGAGCTTTGATTAGGAAGTTTTGGCCGGGCTTGTACAGTACCGTCCCCAACGGCGCGACGAAGCTAGCCACCCATTGGGTAGACTATCAGGCCGCCAATTACGCGAGCGGCGGGAAATGTTCTGACGCCGTGATCAACAAGTTTTGGGTAAGTTGAACTTTTCGAATTTCGTTCATACTTGATGTCCCCACCATGCTCTCACAATTTGTTTTTTGTGCATGATTAAAGAGGTTCTATAGGGTACTTCCTGAGCAGCGGGCCGATGCGGACAGGACTTTGGAGGGGGCTTGTAGGAAGTTGACACGACAGCAGTTCTACAATGCAAAGCATACCATCATCAATCATTTCAGTACTGAGACGTTACACAAGAAGGCGGTGAAGCATGAGATTGTGGAGAACCCACTTGAGGTGACCGTAGATGACTACATGGCGGTAAGTAGATTGTTAATGAGATTACATGTTGCTGCTAGGTTGCAATTGCATTATCCGTTCTTCACATGAGTATTGTTTTTTCAGTTTAAGCCCTCATGGGCCTATGGCAAGGATGACGCGTGGAGGGCGTTGGTGTCTAGGTGGGCTGGGGAGGACCCCGAGTTCAAGGCCTTGAGCGAGCGAAACAGGTTAAACCGCGGGAGCGGGGGGACACATCGTGCGGGTGCCCGCAACCATGATCGCTTCAAGGCAAAGCTGGTATATATATACATGAAACAATCTTCATTTATTTCCCCTCATGTTCCTACTTGATACGCATGACACTTCTTTGGCATTGCAGGAGGCCGATCTCGGGGAGCCTCTTACGGACATGCAAACATGGGAGAGGATGAAGATGAAGAAGCCCAATTTTTCTGAGCCTCAGCCCTCGCAGCCCGATTACTTCGGCACTGCCAAGGAGGGGATAAAGGCATACGTCGAGACGTTCCAGGGTATAAATCCGTTTGTGGACAACCCTCTTCGGCATGACACCGATGAGAGAGCGGTGGTCCTTGCCGGGAACGGTTGGGAGCATGGCCGTCCTCTCATGCTTAGTGCGGTACTCACGCGTACTCCTGAGTTGGGCCTCTCGCGTGTCAAGGCTACCCTCACCGCCGACGACCCTCCCGTCCTGCCTCGTCGGCCTTCCCGAGCTCGCCCCGATGTAAGTTTTTCTCAATTTCATTCTCTTTCCGACATTCGTTCCTAGCTAAGTGGCTAAGTTGACGAGATGCGTTCCCTTTTAAAACTGTAGGCTGATTTCGAGGCGGCCTTCGATGCCGCTTACGCGGACTATGAGAGACAGTATCAGTTGTGGGTACAGAAGAGCCAGGAGTATGAGGAGTGGAATGAGTTGAAGGATGCTGTAAGTTTCAACTTTTGTATTTGCAAAATATGACAAGTCCCATTTCCTCTAGTTTGAACCTTCTTTTTCTACAACTCCTGACATCTAAACTATCTTGTAGGCTACCGAGAAGTTTTTTGCCACTGGAGAGCGGGAGGCGCTGCCTACGCGTCCACCTAGGCCGGGGATCCCGCCCGTCGGCCCAACGAGGGAGTCGGTCGCTCGCACATACAAGCAAGCGACACCGGTAAGTTATTTGCCAAACAAATTGTTACCGCCATGCTGTGCTTTCCAAGTTGCTAACTTGGACTCAAACATGTAGGGATCGAGTTGCTCGAGGAATGCACCCATTGATCCTGCTTTTGCCTCGCCGACTTCGACGCGCGCGCTCGTGGTGCATGGCACTGGTGGTGCCTCGCCGGGTTCGTCGCGTGAGACCACACAGTCCCGTGGCTCTCCGGATTCCCTGTGTGGTTCGACTGGCCCACGCGGTCGGTCGCCTATTTTCACGCGGTCAGAGATAGGTGGCTCGACCTCTCACGAGATGTAGGATTAGTTCGGGTGTTCCGGGTGTCAATTCGAACTATGTTTCTGTCATTTTGAGTTTGTATGAATGCTTGTATGAATTCGAATCATGTTTGTGTCATTTTGGATATATATGTGATGTTTTATGTGATGTTTCTGTCGTGTTTTATAATTTGTGCAATTTTAATTGTATTTAAAATGCGCCAGAAACCAGCAGCAACAAGCAGCTAAAATTGGAAATTATGGTCAAGGATACGCCGACGGCATTGCCGTCGGCGTAGAGCACTTCCCAGGCGCACAGGGTGCTGCCACGTCATCTAAAATGGACCAAATGGTCACGAATACGCCGACGGCTTTACCGTCGGCGTATGCCACGTCCCAGACGCACCAGCTCGCTCCACGTGGCACGCTAGGCCGACGGCACTGCCGTCGGCGTATGGGTGGAGCAGACGGAGACGGACGGCTTCCGTTTTTGTGGGTCCCACAGCGGCTACGCCGACGGTTATTTGTATACGCCGACGGGCTGCTACGCCGACGGAGATACGCCGACGGCCGCCGTCGGCCTAGGCCTACGCCGACGGCAAACGTGCCTACCCGACGGCTTCTGGCCGTCGGCGTATCGTGGGTTTCCCGTAGTGGAGGGCACATAGTGAAGAGCGAGAGTCTGATCCTGCACAGCAGCACGCACAAGGAGGCATCCACACCGATGTGCTTGTGAGCTCATGCTTCACCGGGTCACGCGCAATGCTGATAGCACCGGTACTATCTGACAATAGAGGAGTCGGTGCAGCAACTGAAACACCAAAATCCTCTAGTAACCATGGTAACCAGGTCACCTTAGCCGTCAACATAGCCATCGCTTGCAACTCAGCCTCTGCACTCGAGCAGGAAACTGCAGTCTGTTTCTTCATCTTCCAGGCAATGAGAGAACCTCCAAGAAAGACACAGTAAGCAGACAGCGAGTGGCGATCAGAAGGATCACTAGCCCACGTAGCATCAGAGTAGGCCTGGAGCTAGAGAGAACTGGAGCGGGGAAAGAAAAAACGTGAGAGATCGTGCCACGAAGATATCGTAGAACACGGAGGAGGTGACTATGGTGGACAGGGGTGGGAGCTGAAACGAACTGACTCAGAATGTGGACATGATAAGATATATCTGGACGAGTGACAGCTAGATAGACAAGACTGCCAACGAGGTGACGATAGCGTGTGGGCTCATTGAGGGGATCACCATCAGTAGCCCGAAGCTGAACGTTGAGCTCCATAGGAGTCACAGCAGTGCCCTCATCACCAAGCGCTGCACGAGCAAGAAGATCCTGAATATATTTATCTTTGGAGATGAAGAAGCAATCAGAGGTCGAAGCTAGAAATCTCAATCCCGAGAAAATAGCGAAGTGGACCAAGATCAGACATCAGGAACTGCTTGCGGAGGCGGGCCTTAACAAAGGCAATGTAGTCAGAGTCGTCGCCAGTGATGATCATGTCATCAACATAGAGAAGGACAAGAGTCCGACCACGAGGAGAGGTGTGGACAAACAACGCCGGGTCATGGTCGCTAGGCGAGAAACCAGCGGCAGTCACCATAGAGGCAAAACGCTTAAACCAGGCGCGAGGGTCTTGTTTAAGACCATAGAGGGAGCACCGAAGGCGGCAAACCATACCATCAGGAACAGAGTACCCCGGAGGTGGCTGCATATAAACCTCCTCGCGCAACTCACCATTGAGAAAAGCGTTTTGAACATCAAGCTGAGACACAGACCAATGACGGACATAAGCCACAACGAGAAGAGTGCGGACAGTGGTCATGTGGGCCATAGGAGCGAATGTCTCATCATAATCGCGTCCCTGCTCCTGCTGAAAGCAACGAGCCACAAGACGGGCTTTGTAACGCTCGAGAGAGAACCATCAGAGCGAGTCTTAACCTTATAAATCCACTTGCACGTGATCGGACGAACACCAGGAGGTGGGGAGACCAGATCCCACGTGCTAGTGCGCTCAAGCGCAGCAATCTCCTAAGCCATCGCAATCTGCCATTCAGGCTGAGCCATGGCATCCCGATAGGAAGTGGGCTCAGCAACAGCAGAAAGACCGTACTGGGAAGGATAATAGAGATGAGGAGGCCATAACGAAGGCCGAGCACAGAGGTTATGAACCGGCGTAGACGGGGAAGGAGGCGCTCCGGAAGTGGAAGGCACGTCAGAAGGATCATCCACGACACGAGGACGACGAGTGTAGTGGAGAGGAAAGGGAGAGAGCGGAGGAGGCACCGGAGCAGTAGGCGACGAGGGATGAGAGGTGGAAGGAGGGGATGGTGGCGTCGGTGGAGTATCAGGAACAGTGGGACTCACCGGAGGTGGAGGTGGTGGAGGAGGAGGAACATGAGGCACAGAGGGAGATGTGTCGGGAAGTATAAGGAAGGGATATCCTCAACTGAAAAAGTCGAGGAGGTAGGACCCGGGTAGTATGGACGAGACCCATCAAAAGTCACATCACGTGAAATACGCAGCCGTCGACCAACAGGTTCCCAACATCGATAACCCTTGTGCTCATCACGGTAGCCAAGAAAGACACACTCAATCGACTGACCAATCAATTTGGTGTGTTCACGTGGAGCAAGAAGAACATAGCGCACGCACCCAAACAGACGAAGAGTGGAGTAGTCAGGAGAACGACCGAAGAGACGCCCTATAGGAATACCACCCTGCAAGGCAGCCGAAGGCTGGATGTTGATGAGGTAGGTGGATGCAGAAACAGCCTCAGCCCAAAAGTGGGGTGGAATAGAGGCAGCGATCATCATCGCACGAGCCGTCTCTAGGAGGTGGCGATGCTTGTCGCGCTCAGCAACGCCATTCTGAGAATGGGCACTAGGACAAGAGAATTGGGGAAGAGTACCCTGCTCGGCAAGAAAACCACGCAACATCTGGGAGATATACTCACCAGCCGAGTCAGCACGAAAAACACGAATGGGCGTGGAAAACTGGGTGTGAAACATGGCATCAAATCGCTTGTTGGAGGCAAATTATTTATACAGTGTTCAATACTTTTAAGGAGCCGAACACATGGCTTTATACTTAAGGGGGCCAAGTAGAAAAAAATGACAGGGGAGTTATTTATACTTTTTTTGCTAAACACAGTACAACGCAAGCGCTCATATACACGCGCACGCACTCACCCCTATGAACGCACGCACACACACCCTACCCCTATGAGCACCTCCGAGAGACCGAGTCGGCGGGTCGAGTCTTGAAATTGACGAGGAACGTCGCCTCCCACTGAAGAATATTCCGACTTAAATGAGAAACACCAGCGTCAAACTCGGGGTTTGAACTCTGGTGGGCTGGAGGTATAAGCACCCTCCTAACCATCTTGCCACAGGCAAGTTCTCGGGAGTTATTTATACTTATTCCTTGAAATAATTACAGATAAGTATCGATGTGCACCTGCTCGATCATCCCTGCTAAATTTGACAATATAATTAAGCAATGGATCTAAATTATCCTGCACTGCTATGTATCCGTACAATGCTACTGGCCCACCATCCATATGGATTTTAGCCACCTTTATTGATTAAATTTGTAGAATGTGACCAGGTAGATGTCGTATGCAAATTCCTTTGAAGACGATGCAATTTTTCGAGGGCTCCGTGAACATCATCGCCTTGAACACGGCTTCATACAAAAATCTGAGTTATATGAAATTCATACAGTAAATAAATACTTTGCATACAAAAAGAAAAAAATGGCGTTTGAGGATTCCATGCACGGCCCTATTGAAAGTTTTCATTTACACCTAAGAGGATACAATCTATATTTAACTTGTCATTTTGATCTCTCGAGAAATTATTTTATTTTAGGAAAGCGCGAAGAAAAAGTGAATATTCTGTAATCACCTTGGAAAGGAAGAAACTGATCACTGATGAATTTTATTTTGTTTCTTTGCCACAAGTCCTATTTTAAGTTGATTATTTCCAATGGTAGATAACATCATTACCTTATGTCATAATTGTTTTCGTAATTTCCATGACTATTTGCATATGTTGGGACTTGGGAGCACATACAACTTTTTAAAACTTAGGATACAGGTATCACGTGTTAAAAGGAGTGAGAACTTACAAGGATATTCCATTTGTCAAATGGCGTGGCCACCGTGCGCACTGGCCCTCCTCCTCCACCTCGACGGCGCTGGGTGTGAAGCGGCTGGCCATCCCGGGCGGTGAGGAGGACGAGCCACTGGGGCGCCTCCGAGACTCCGAACATGTCAAGATCGAGGGACCAAGTTTTCCGGCCAAGAGAAGAAGATGAACAAGTCTGAAGACGAACTAGGTTCAGTTGTTATTATTAGCTCGTGGCCGTGGGTGCAGTGCCTATGGTGCAGATTTCTCTTTGCTGTTCTGGAATTTTTTTTGACGAACTTGCTGTTCTGGATTCGATCTAGGAGTGATGCTATGATCTTTTTTCAGTTGTGTGTGAAGCTGTGAGCAGCAGCTAGCGATCAGTGAGTGCGGGATAGATGCTGCTAATCTTTTTTGTTAGAACTCGACACGATCATCACAAGTAGCGGCAATCTTTGCCGCGAGATGTGAGATAATTGCAGTAGTATTGGTGTCGGTGCCTCGGTGGTAACAACAGAATTTTGGAACGAAAGTTTTAGTGCCGAGGTTTAACTTTAGACAGACGCTAAGTTATTTTTTTTCCTTTTCCACGCTATCCATCGACTTGGGATCGATTTCGCTTAACATAGACAACGAAAATACCGAGGTACACGACAGACGCCAAGTTGAGAGAGAATCTAAAACTTACATAGGATTGTGCTTGCCTCCATTACTTTACAGCTAAGCTGGGAATCAAGTGAACATTCATTAACCAAAAGCGACAAGTCACACGTTGTCGCTGGAATCCCAGGACATTCTACACAACATGCCAATTGGATGGACAAATCCTCCATCACTCCAACCTACACAAGGCGCCATGCAATCCTCCATTGCCATTGTGCTCTAGACCTCAAGTGCCAATAATTGGTCAAGACATGCATATGCATGAACCATACTTAACACTACAACACAAGCCGGACCTGTCTTATCCCATGTCGTATTACGTGGATACCAATCACAGCAGCCAACATCTGCTGTAGATACACGGTCAGTCTTCACATCTTTTGCAATAACTTTCTTCAGATTAAATATGCCGGTCGCCCAGATAAGTTTCCTGACAAAATGAAGCTTCGCAGACATCCCCTAGCTGGGAGTGACAAACTTTGTAAGTTGGCACGGAGCACGGTCTATATATAAGCATACTCCTTGAGACATCCTCTAGCTGGGAGTGAAGCGAGGAACCTCTTCTTCCTAGCTATACCCTGTTACTCTGCCAGTTGCCTCCGTCTTATACTTCAGATCGGACTGATTTTAGATCTGCGCGCGTTATCAGCGGCAACATTGCACCTGCCCGGTAAGTATATATGCACCATCGCTTATGTGTTGAGATCGTGGGCGCGGGATGTAGTTTACCTGCATCATTATTAGTCGTATATGCATATCTAAGCATTTATATTTGCAGCAGTTTCGACAGCTTTAGATTGTGCATGCTACTGGAAGCTCTTTAATTTCACCTTAGATTGTGCTTTAGCTAAGAGGAATGGTTGCATTTTAATACCCGAACAGAAGAGTATCTGCGGACCGATGAAAAAGACAAAACAGAAACTTCTGCCCAGCAATGGTTCTTTTTGTTCTATATATGATATTTTGTGTGCAATGACACTTAATGTTCTAAGTTGACCATATTTCACGAACTGATTTGTGGCACCAAGTTTATTTTTTGTGATTCATAGAGTTTATTTCTTTTACTTTTACTTTACGAACTTGTGTGTACATATATAGTATATGTAGGCATAAGCTTAATTGGGAGTGACCATTACTTGTAGGCAGGAGCGATGGCTAGAGGGCTCCAGGACCTCGAAAATCTCTTGCCGGTGCAGATACTGGTACTCATTAGCATTGGACTCCAGTTCATCCTCTTGCTTTGCGCCGGGGCCCGTCGGAAGGAAACCTTCAGCGGCGTGCCAGTGCGGGTGCCACTCCTCTGGCTAGCATACAATTTCGGCGACGCTTTGGCTACATACACCCTCGCCCGTCTTTCCTTCTTTAGCGCGGCGGGTAGCCACCCGCTTGTGGCGTTATGGGCACCGTTCCTCCTGCTGCACCTCGCCGGACCGGACAACATCGCCGCCTACGCGCTACAAGACAACCAACTCTCGCTTCGCAGCCTGCAAACTTTTTTTTCCCAGGTCATCGCAGGAGGCTATTTCCTTTACACATATAGAAACAGCAGCGGGGATTTCCTTCGGCTTGCCTCCCGATTGATGTTCGTTGTGGCTGTTGTCAAGTACGGGGAGAGGTGGCTGGCACTGCAGAGAGGCAACCTCGGCAGCATCCGTGACTCACTTAAGCAGAAGAAACCACCTGCCATGGTTAGTTGTGATGTTCACCCACAAGATGAAAAGTTGACGGAGGAATCCAATGTGCGACGCGCTCACTCGTTGTTCCACATTTGCAAGTGTGGGATGGTTGATTCTTCCGAAGATGAACCTGGCAGGAAGAACTACGAAGAAAAGATGGAGCTTCTTGAATATTGGACAACTATAGAGGTCGAGCTCTCCTTCATGTATGACATCTTGTACACCAAAGCGGCCGTGATACACACCTGGCATGGCTACACCATCCGTGTCATCTTTTTTAGATAAAAGGCACATGCCCGGCTTTGAATTAACAAAACCAGAGAGATCCACAAGTTATTACAAAGTGCTGCGGCATACAGCTTAGCCAAAGGAAAGGAACATGCTGGGCACACAGCTTGCCGACACTACGGATAGAACACAGGACCGAAAAGGTCAGCCCTGTCTACGGGGAAAGCTCACAACGTGCAGCTCCCTAAGCTTTGCGACCAGCCATCTTGCGCCCTCCTTGTCCTGCGACTTGAGAGGAGGGATCCAAGCCTGCAAGAAGATCATAGATTTGAAGATGATATCAGCTGGGTGATTAATGGTTTTCTTCTCAATAGAGAGTTTATTTTGCACAGCCCAAAGCGCCCAAGCTTGGGCTAAGAAAAGGATCCAAATCAAGCGTCTAGTGCACCCCGAAAACGCAGAGAGTAAAGCAAAGAACTGGGCAAAATTTTGTGGGCACCAGGCCCTCCCCAGGACCTGGCGCATCACCGACCACATGTAAACCGCCATCGAGCACTTGAAGAAAATGTGTGTGGCGTCTTCATCCTGTCCACAAAGAGCACATTTGCCATCAGAAGGCCCCAACCTTGTGGTAAGTTGTGTTCCTGTGGGCAAGCGGTCCAAAATGAGCTGCCAAGAGAATATTCTGAGCTTGAGCGGAGCCCTAGTTGTCCAAACTTCATGAAAGTGCGCCACTGTCGCCCCTTGCGACAGTCTTTTATACATAGAGTTCACGGTGTATTTACACGTCGCGTCAAGACTCCAGGAGATGCTATCATGCTCAGCAGAGAGAGTAACAGATGCAATAATCTCAGCTAATTGCGTCCACTGAACGAACCATTGAAAGTGCATGTGTTGCCCCATGCGTGGTTTTAGTAATTAATGACAATTCTTATGGACTAATGTTTGCATTGAGATATACTTGTAGATCTTGTCCATAGGAAAAGATTGGAGTTCATGTGTTGGACTCTAGAAGATTACATGATGACCAATGCTCTATTTCAGGGTTTATATGAAGAATGGTCATGTGTAGAGTTGAGCATATTGCAAGTGTGTCTTGAAGGATTCAAGACATCATCTTCATGAAGCCGGAGCTAAGCGAGGCTCTTCCATAATGGTGTATGTGGAAGTATTTGGAGAAGTCTTCATCAAGCATGTGCAAGCAAGCGCAATCAAGAAAGGTGGTCCACTTGAAATGATCAAGATCGTCATCATCTAGCTCAAGTGGAATGCGCAAGGCAAAGGTATGATCTTGATAGGGTTTCTATTTTACCGGTCTCGTGGTGTTGTGGGAGACCGGGTTTAGGATAGACGGCGTACTATCAAGAGGGGCTCTCAAGTGAGTAACTTGATCGCATCTTGCGGAGAGCTCAAACCTTTGCATACTTGGCATCATCATCTTTCTTAGTTCTTATTTGCCTTTTATCCATGTGAGAATTTAGATCTTGTGTTCATCTCCATACCAAGATCTAGTTCACCGAAAACGGATTTCCTATTGACAACTTGTTGCGTTTTCGGTTTTGGAGGTTTTGCCGGTTCATCTTTTTATAGAGAGGTTTTACCTCTCTACATTTGATTTCACCCTTACATGATGGACTATGATGTTTCTATGCATGATCTTATAATGCTCCTCATTGCGATTCCAACAAACCAAAGATCATCGAAATCAGAGTCCGGATGGAAAACTTGTTGCGTTCTCGGTGTTGGAAATATTACCGGTCCTCCTCGAAATAGGGTCCACACCTTCCCATGCGTTCTCGGTGTAGGAAAGCATTCGTCGTTACCTTTCCAACAAAGTTGGTTTCATCTCATTTGAAGTTTTATTGAAAAAGATATGATTTTCCGAAGTTTATTTCTGCGCGGGCCGGCTCCCTCTCCGGTCCAGGCCGGAGCACAGGCCGGAAGCCTCGGGCTGCTGTCCGGCTGCCAGGCCGGCCCAAGCCGGGCCAGAGGCCGGCCGGCTCTGCCAGGCCGCCGGCTCACAGGCTGGCCCAAACCGGGCCACTGGCCGGCGCGCCCTGGCCGCTCGCTCGATGCCTCAGCCTCGCACGGGCGCGTCGTGGCTGGCTGGCCTCGCTGCCCTGGCCCTCGCTCGGTCGCTGGCTGGCAGGCCGGCCCATGTAAGGCAGCGATCGCTGCACTGGCCGCTCGCTCGCTCCCGTGCGCGTGCTCCCTGCCTTCGTTGCCTCGCTCGCTCTGCCTCGCTTGCTTGGCCGGTCCTCAGGCCGGCCCAAGCCGGCTGGCAGACCGGGCCACTTTGCTCTGCCCAGTTTTTTAGTACAACGGCTATTTTTCCAGAGTACATATAAAAAGGAGTTTCTTCCCCATTCGTTTTCAGACAACACTTGAGCAAGTTTTTCTCCCCTCTCTCCTCCATTGTTGCTCTTTGAAAAGCTTGCTCTTCCTCTCAATCCCTCCCATGTTTCTTGCTTATATTTGAGGGAAAGTGAGAGGTGATCTCGATCTACATATTCATCCAATCCATTCCTCCTCTAAGTGAGGAGAACCTAGTAGATCGTGATCTTGAAGTTCCATTTGTTGTGTTATTCGTTGTTCTTCCTCTCTTCTCCCCCCATAAGCATTTGTTGCTTGTGGTGGGATTTGAGAGTGAAGGATTTGAGCACTTGTGCTCTTGCCTTTTGCATTTGGTGCATCGGTGTGCTCTCCACGAAGTTTCGTGGAAGTTGAAAACTTGTGAACTTGTTACTCTTGTGTGTGGTGGTTGGACCCTTGTGTGGTCACTTGTAGCTGTTCGGGAACCCCCAATCCCTTGTGTGGGTTGTGCCCCGGATCGTTGTTGAAAGGCTCCGGATTTCCGCCTCGAAGTATTCCGATAGTGGAAGGTGAACTAAACCTTTGTGGTGCGGTTCATCGGAGAAGAAGGTGACGTCTTTGTGGCGGTTGAGTTTTGAGCTTCGTGCTAGCTCACACCTCTCCAACGAGACGTACTCCCCTAAAAAGGAGGAACTCGGGAATACATCTTCGTCTCCGTGTGCCTCGGTTATTTCTATACCCGAGCTCTTTACTTATGCACTTTACATTGTGATAGCTTTCGTGCTTGAAGTATTATATCTTACTATCACCTTGTTACTTGTCTTGCTTAGCATAAGTTGTTGGTGCACATAGGTGAGCCTAGTATATTTAGGTTGTTGGCTTGTTAATTTAAACACCTAGTTTTATTCCGCAATTAGCAAGCCTAAACCGGAAAAGTTTTAATCGCCTATTCACTCCCCTCTAGGCGACATCCTTGTCCTTTCAACCCTGCCGCGTCTAAAGAACGCCTAAAACGGCAGCCACCATTGACTGCCTGCGCAACCGAGATCGTTGCATCCTCGCAGACATTAAAGAGAGCCGGGAACCTACTGCTAAGGGGCTCCGTCCCACACCACCAGTCCTGCCAGAACTGAGTGCGTTGCCCATTTCGCACCAAGTGCTTAGCTCCCAGCTTGAAAAAGTGTTTGATCTTGTGCAGATTCTTCCAGAACTGCGAACCCACTAACTGGGCCCCGGAGCTCGAGAAGATGTCCCCGGAGCTAGAATATTTGGCCCTAACTAACTGGGCCCAGATAGAGTCCTCCAACTGGTACAACCGCCAAACCCACTTCAACAGAAGTGCCACATTCATCTTCCTCGTGTTCAGTAAGCCTAGACCACCACACTCCTTCGGTCTACACATCGCTGGCCAGTTAACCATGTGATATTTTCTTTTAGGGCCTGCTCCTTCCCAAAAGAAGCGAGACCGGTGAGAGTCGAATTGGACATGGACCCCTTCCTGGAGAAGAAAGAGGCCCATGGCAAACATAGGTAGACTGGCTAGGCAGGAATTGGACAGGATAAGTCGACCCCCTGAGGAGAGGAACCGTCCGATCCAGGGTTCAACTCTAGCAGCCAGCTTCTGAACCAAGAAGAACCATTGTTCCACCGTGAGTTTTGAATCCGAAACCGGTAGGCCAAGATATATGAAAGGAAACGTTCCCAGTTTGCAGTTCAGCTTTCTGGCCACACTCTGACCGGTACCCTGGGATTGATCTAAGACAAAAACTTCGCTCTTGTGGTAGTTGATTTTTAGGCCTGACATGTTCTCAAAGCACATGAGCAGAAATTTTAAGTTGGCAATATCTAGCTCGTTGTTCTGGATAAGGATGATGGTGTCGTCCGCGTATTGGAGATGCGTAATTCCCCCAGGAATAAGGTGCGGCACCACCCCATGGATGTGCCCTGCTGCGTTAGCTGCAGAAAGCATAGCGGACATGCCCTCTGCAATGAAATTGAACAGAAGGGGTGACAGCGGATCCCCTTGCCTCACCCCTCGTTTGTTACGGAAGAAAGGACCCATTTCCCCGTTTATAGAGATAGCAGTTTGTCCACCCATGACAAGCTGTGAAATTCTATGGACGAAACCAGCATCAAACCCTTTCCTACGAAGCACCTCGACAAGGAAGTCCCAATTTACCCTATCGTAGGCCTTTTCAAAGTCCAGCTTAAGCAGGATCCCTCCCTGCTTTTTACTCTTAAGCTCGTGGACAATCTCGTGAAGGGCCAACGCCCCATCAAGGATGAACCTTCCTTTAATGAAGGCGGTTTGATTCGGGCTGATGATCCTATTAGCAATGGGGTCAAGATGAGACGCAAAGGCTTTGGTGATAATCTTGAAGACCACATTGATGAGGGCAATCGGGCGGAATTGTGAGATATTGTCCGCCCCCTGGACTTTTGGGATCAAGGTTAACACCCCAAAGTTAAGCCTCGACACATCTATCCTCCCTAGGATAAAGTCATTAAGTATGTGAAGGATGCCGTGTTTAACAAGCGGCCAGCACTTCTTAAAGAAAGGCACCGGAAACCCATCCGGGCCGGGGGCCGTGTCTGACTTCATGTCCTTAACTAAGCGCTCAAGTTCATCTTCTGAAAAAGTAATAGCTAGCGAGTTGTTCTCTTCTTGAGAGGCTTGCATGTTTGGTCCCCAGGTATTGCGGGCAAGGCCGCAATGTCTCGGGGCAGTTGTTCCCAGCAACTCCCTATAAAACTCGTAAATGTGTTCCTGCAGTTCCAATTTTCCTGAGACCGAGGTCCCATCAGGCTTGAGCAGAGAAGAGATGTTGCATCTCCTGCGTTTGCCATTCGCAATGGCATGAAAGTAGGCAGTATTGGCGTCCCCTGGAGCGCCCATCTAATCCTACCCCTTTGCCGCCAGTACTCTTCCTCAAGTCTGTAAATTTGGAGCAGTTGTTCCTCGAGGTAATAACGAAGCGCCCACGCCTCTTCATCTAACCCCATGGAATCTGCAGATTGATCGATGTCTTGGAGCTGAGCAAGAAGCGCAGCTTTCTTGTGTCTTGAATCTTTCCCTAAGTTGCGACTCCAGCCCCGGAGCCGTTGTCGCAAACCTCCCGACATGAAGTTCCACCAATCTACAATGTCTCTACCCTGAACCTTATTTGCCAGACTCTCCCAAGAGCTAAGCATGAACGTTTTAAATTCAGGGATCTCAAACCAACCAGTCTCGAAGAAAAACCTGTTACTCCGGACAGGGGCGCCCTCGCCTGTGTCTAGAATAAGAGGGGTGTGATCAGATCCAAGGCTGGTTTCAGCTACCAGAGTGCACAAGGGCCATAACGAATCAAGAGCCGTGGACATGAACACCCTGTCCAGCACGCATCTGACAGGGTTCAGTCTTCTGTTAGTCCAAGTATATCTTGCCCCGGAGCGTTGAATTTCCCTCATGCCCCAGTTTGCAATATGGGAATTAAAAAGGTTAATCCTAGGCCAATTGATGTTATCATTGTTTTTATCCTCACTCCCCCGAATGAGATTAAAATCGCCTCCCATAACCACCGGGATTTGAGTTCGCGCTATCTTAGCTGACACCTCAATTAGGAAAGATTCAGAGTTAGCGTGATCGGCCGGTCGCCACTCGCCATCTTAACCTCCCTGCGATGTTCCATTTCAGTGAAGAAGAAGATGGGCGGCATAGAAGAAGTTGACTCTGCTATCACATACGTTTTGTTTGGCAGTGCTTTGTTCATGGAGTGGACTTCCCTGCTGAACGCGCTGGGCTCATCCTGGATGTTTGCCACCCTAAGTACGAGCCCATGGCTTAGATACAAATTTCTGTGTAGTGGGCAATGGGATCGGCTTCGTGGTTTGGTTGTCTTTCTCAACTCTCTTGTCACCTGTGGAGGTAGCAGGACCGGAGCAAGGAGGTGGTCGCGCAACATGGGACAGTACAACATGCTGCACTTTTGCACTCGGCCTGATGCTCCATTCACCCGTCCTCTGCTCGGCAGGTTGGCCAAGCTGGTGGGACTCGGAGAGTTGTGGAACAGGAAGCATTTTTCAGGGGCAACTAATCTATCGGCCCATGTCTCAGTAAAGGTGTGTATCAGTCAACATATTCTACGGTTGTACACGGACGGGGGTTTAACACGCTGGGAATGATTAAAGATCACTGGGGCATGGCAACACTAGTACGCCATAAGCTGGTGAAAGACAAGTTTGAAGAGACCCTTGGCAATGAGTTTCAGGAGGGCATCATCATCTGGCACATCGGCACGGATTTTTTCCTCTCCAAGTGCAAGAGTACTGCCAATGTAGACCCTGTGAACGCGATCAAGGCATTGTCAAATTACATGATGTTTCTTCTGGTTGAACGCCCCTATATGCTGCCAGGCGTCCCCCAAAACAGGTTGTACGAACGGACCTGTAAAGCTCTGGATGTCGTGAGCCATCAGTATCACCCACCAAATTTTTGTGCTAAGCTCAAGAGTTTGTTCCGCTGGAGCGACGGCCCGGCAGCTGGCTATACTTCCAGGGCCACCCACACTAGGATACGTGCAGAAAATTTGTTCACCAAGTATGTAGTTCGCGAAGAGTTCCGCTACCAGAGTGTTCGACTCACTTATTCAGCTATGGTTCCTGAGAAACTGCTGCTATACGAGGAGAAACATGGCACTACTGAGTCACTGGAACTTGTGCTTGAGGTGTGGACGGACATGCTCGTGTATGCGGGCAACAAAGGCAGCAGGGATTCGCACGCAAAGAAGCTCAGCAGTGGCGGCGAGTTGACAAGCATCATGTGGCTAATGGTGGAACACTTCTACCAGGCTGCACTTGAGTCCGATAGCAAGGAAGCTGCTTCTGCCGAGGAGGCATTAACCAAGGAGGAATATCACGATAATTATAGAGTATAAGCCATATTGGATTGATTGTATGTTTTACGCCTTCTGAATGTTGAACAATTTACATTTAATGTATCCCAACATGTTTACTCTTTTAATAGTATAGTATGGATATAGATGTGGAAGATTTGGTGCATTTTATTAATTAGTACATATATCCAGCTACAGAGATGCAACTACTATCCTACCACTGTACATCTGAATTACGTGCCGTGGAAAGACTAACATAACGTAAACGGACGCCGATATGATGTAACCATTATTTGTTCCGTATTCCTTCAGTTGTTTTCTTCCCTAAAAGAAATAATTCGATCAACCAGCATTTATATTGAATCCTCACTTGTACTCACGAAACCTAATTTGCGAGCTTCCAAGCTTAGTAGTAGTACTTACAGAATATGAAATCATGGTCTGGTCCGCAAGATGCCAACGCAGTAAGCACATGGCTTGGCCTTGTATGTCCTTTCTTTTTGGCAACTTGTAGAATGTAGTTAGTTTGTATGGAGCATCTAGTTTTTCAGCTGCACCTGCACGCCAGCAAAACAGCAAGTGCAGCAAACCCCGGCTTATGCAAGAGCTCAGACAGACAGGGAACGTGACCAGACATTGAAGTTTTAATTAGCGGGATACGACATGTGCCGGCAGCTCCTCAAGCATCTATGGAACGCTACAGCGGAGCTAAGTCTCGTGTAGAGGTTTTGCTAAAATCATAAATATACCAAAAAATCAAATACCAAATCAGACATCATATATCACATACATGCAGATAACCAATTAACCACTCAATAAAGCATGTTTAACATGAAAGCACACTTGGACAAAACAAAGTGCAATGACAAAATGCAAACACTCAAACAAACATGGAATAAATCTGAATCGGCCAGAGTGAGAGTGAGACTTATCGGAACAATGGCGAGCCGGAGCGGAAGAGGGCGGTACATCCGGCGAGCCGAGGCGGTCGAGCTTGAGCGGAGGTGGCGGCCAGGTCGAGCCGGAGCGGGGCGCGCGGCTAGCTTGCTTGGCCGGCACGAGCCAGAGCAGTCACCGCTGTTCCCTTCAGCAGCCGCCGCCACCATCAGTCTTGTCTCTCGTGTCCTTTTTTTTTGGAAAATTGTCTCCTGTGTCGTGCGAGGAGCTGGGTGCTTTTGGGCTAGGTTGGATAACTTGGGCGCGTTTGGGCCGTGGGAAACAAATTTGGTCTTTTTTTTTACCCGCCTTAGCGCTAAACAGAGGCAAGATTCCACAACTTCAGCCACAATGGCTGGTACATCATCTTCCCAAGTCATAAACTCTAGGATATTACAACTCTTGCCTAGAATAGCAAGTTCATGAGCTGCTCTGTTTGCAGAACGTTTACAGGCTGCCACTTCGCTCCAAGAAAACCAAATAGGAAGCTGGATCTTCAGGTCATCTTTTGAGGCGGCAAGCTAGGAGGCATCTTGACCCCGTCGATTGAGTGCAAGTGCTAGAAGTTCCTTCACTAAGGATCCTACTAATAGGTTAAGTCTCATCATGGATAAGATCACGACTATTAACCAGTCAGCCTTCATGAAAGGTAGGTACATTTTAGAGAGTATGGTTACGGCTCATGAGGTGATACACTCGATCAAGCAAAAGAACTCTCAGTGGCCTGTTTTGAAATTAGACTATGAAAAGTCTTTTGACAAAGTCAGTCTAAAATTCTTGTTAGATCTCCTACAAAAGAGAGGCTTTGGACCTGTGTGGATATCCCTCATAAAATCAATTATTTTGGGAGGCCGTGTTGGAGTCAAACTTAATATTGTGATAGCAAATTTATTTCCTACCTCTAGAAGTGTCAGACGGGGGGACCGTCTATCCCTCTAGTGGTGGATGCTCTCACTAGAATGCTTATGAAAGCTGCTCAATCTCGGCTCATTAGGGGATTGTGCTCTGATGCCTGTCCTTGAGGTGTCATCCGCCTATAGTATGCGGATGACACAATCTTCTTCTCAGAATGTGAAGAAGAGATGGCTGTTAATTTCAAATGGGTCCTTACTTTATTTGAACAGGTATCAGGTATGAGGATCAACTTCGGCAAAACTGAACTCGTTCCCCATGTCTGAAGCCCGCTGAAACAAAAGCTTTTGCGGCTATTTTGGCTGCCCTGTTGGGAAATTTCCCATCAAGTACTTAGGAGGTCCTCTCCATCATGAAAAGCTGTCAAGGGTTTACCTTCAGCCACTTGTTACCATCAAGAAAACTGCTGCGTGGAGAGGGAAACTCCTCTCATATGCAACTAGAATGATTCTCATTAAGACATGTAGCTAGTATTCCCATATACCTATTGTCATTTTCATCTCCCCAAGTAGTCCCTTGAGTTGATTAACTCTCAAATGGCCAACTGTATGTGGACCGATTTTGAGAAGGAAAAATAAATTACTAGCACTAGTAACAACAACATACATAGCACCACTAGGAACATCATGGTTGTTTATGCATTCTCTATTTTAGTTGCCAGTTGTAATATCTAGGTATTCCTCGTGGAAATAGAGAAATCCTTCTTTCCAATTGGAAAATGGTGTGCAAGAAAAAGGAATATGGAGGTTTAGGTATCCGAGAATTGGGAGATGCTAATCTCGGTTTGCTTAATTAGTACATGGGTCAAGAGATATCTGAAACATGAAGAAAAATCTGAAGAACTATAGTGGACAACAAATATGACACCCGAAACCCCAACATTTTCTGCATAAAAACACTGGCTCCTCCCAATTTTGAATGGGGTTATGTGGGTTGTTACCTCTTTGAATTTTGGCTATATATGGAAGATTCGTAATGGGGTTAAAATTTGCTTTTGGGAAGACACTTGGTTTGGTACTTCTCCTCTGGCTATCCAATTCTCTTTGATTTATGAAATTTGCAACGAACAAGGCAAAACAATAGATAAAATTGGGATGGGTTTAACCTGAAGTTAACTATTAGGGAAAAAGTCTATAGAGATTTGATGCATTATGTGGCATGAGCTTAGGGTTGCGGCCTCCAGCATTGCTGTGTCACAAGAGAGGATGCTATGATCTGGCAGTATGAGTAGAAAGGGATCTATTTCCCTCTCTTCTTATTATGATGTCATTAACTTGACAACTTGAACAAAATAAACATGCATAAACCCGAAGATTGTTTTTTCTGTTCATAAAAGGAATGCACAACACCTTTCTTTGATTGCATTGTTTATAAACTTATCTGATAGGAGATTGCTCTATTCTTCCAGGTGGATTCTAGTCACGATTTTCTCTCTGTTGCTTGATTTTGGCTAGCTAACAAAAAGCATGTTGTCCTTAATTATGTTTGTGCCTGCGGTTTGTGGAGGCTGATCCTGAGCTCGTTGAGAACTGGGACATGATCTTCAAGAATCACCTAAATGAATGTTGGCTCATCCTGCCAGACCGTGAACAAGATCCTGAAGGCCTTCCCCATGCTCAAGGTTGGCTAAAAATCCAGAAGACAAGAAACACAATCAACCTCAGTTCGCTGGCGCCAAGAGACCAGCAAGATGAACTAAGATCACCTGATCTGAAGAAGTTCACTAGAGAGGGGACCCCACTTCGACTCTGGAAGCGGCGATCGCCTAGACGAAAGGTCCTAGCAATGTGATGTTTGGTCAAGTGACGAGTCAGTGAGGTCTACCTTGCTGTGTAAACCTGGGACTGTAAATAATCTGCTGACTCATGAGCAAACATGCAACCCTGCTAGCCAAGATGCCTTTCATTTAGAACTTCCAACAAGAATAATAAATAGTAGAGAGAGAATCGCATATCAAGATCCATATGGACGAAACTATATATGAAAAAAAAAGATGCTCAGCTTGAAAGGATAGAGAACATGGAAGTAGCTCAACGCATGTATCTCGGGTTCATAGCAGCATCTTTCATTAATATGAGAATAGTGTATAACTTCGAAATTGTGAAATGAAATGATTTTCATGAACAAATAATTAGTAAAACAAAAGAGACGGACAACATTTCAAATTGTGAAGAATTAAATTTAGCATCGCAAATAGCAACAAATCAGGTGAAATCAGCAGAAGGGATGAAAACTAATCGGTACTTTGATATGAGTTTGTTAAAAAAAAGTGTTTCACGAAAGGTGTAGACATGAGAACTGCCACAAGTTATCAAGAGGAAGGTTGTCGATGTGAATTAATGCATCCATCGAGCAGCTAGCTTCAACTACGTACCATCATGCAAGTAGACAAATTGAAAAATTAAATTTTATGAAGGGTACGTAGCCGCGCAATGTCCCAGACCATGGAGCTGTTAGTTTCAACTACCATGCAAGTAGACAATTTGAAACAGTTATCGTTTCATTGTTTTGCCTTGCTAGAATATGCATGCATCTTGCAAGAGACCACGACCGCAAACCCTAAAATTATGTTAATAACTTGAAGACGAAGGTAACGCTTACATGCACCCTCCAATCATCACTAAGTCAGCTCGATCATGTGCCAGTAATCTTTAGAGTGGTTGCCCGTCAAGCTCAAAGCTGCAGCCTCAGCGAGCATCGGTTGCTTTCCTGCCGTCGCAAGTGCATCCGTATGCATCCTATAGTTACGGTTTCTAATGATTACTGCCGTAGTCATATACAATATATATATTGGCCATGTTTTTCAAGAAAGAAGATAAGGTCTCGCTTGAAAAAAAAAATACTTACTAGCAGCTCCGGCCGGCTAGCTGGGACACTACTACGGGCTTGCTAGCTAGCTGCTGTGCTCGGTCGTCTGGATGACCGGCATGATGGTGATGGTGTAGCATATATATATATGGTTGATGCTGACACTGGGCGACTACGGGTCGACGGCAGCCTCGATCGTATATGTTATAGTGGGACTTTTACATTACAAACACGTCAAAGACTATTACAGTATCAAATTATTATTATCATCATGCATCTAAGAATAAAAATAACGATTGGTAATGCAGATTTGACGATCGAGCTTGGGACAAATTAAACATCCTTAAAATTAATTAAGGATCTTTAGACTTGAACGATTGGGCTGCTGTTCTTGCATTGCAACTGACTATGATGGTGACACGTGCGACGTTTGGTTGATGACGGCACCCTGCACACCTACGGAGAGATTCGAATAAAAAACAATCGCCAGTCGGGTTCGCAGATGTTTTGTCTTTCTTGTGCTCGCTGGCTGTCTTCCACCCATTACATATAGAGCACCTGCATCTGGAGTCGCACATGTGTGGACGACTCTGCTGATATACGGTTGGCCAGGCTTCTACGTACTAACGTAAAAATCAATCCTCTGGCTAGTTCGTGCGCTCAACTCTCTAGTTAGCTAGCTATATGCATGAGCGGCATTTGGAGAAAACACCACTACAATTTAAACCCTCCTCAATCGCATATAGATGGAACCTTCCGTACGTGTTATCCCTTATCTTTTTTTGTAGCAGGTCACGACAGGAGAGCCAAGAGGCAGCCGCCTACCAGATGCGCCGAGAGAATCGAAACTCGAAAAGGATATGCCTAGCCTGGGGACTCGCATTTTTTGGGCCGGTCTAACATCGGCTTAAAAATATTTCTTCCACTTTGGATCATTCATAATTAAAGAACGCTCAGAAAACATACTCTTCAGGACCATCCAAGGCGGTGGCATGAAATGTTGTCTGAAGCACTGTGAGCTCACTGGACCTGAAGGCATGGAGCTACCAAGCAGGTTACTCTTTTTGAGATAGTCCATGTACAAGAGGCCATCTTGCCGGTTGAGGTGAATCTAGCCTTCTTGAGATTTGCTAAGCAGAAGATAAGGACTACTATGATTTGGTAATGGATAAATGTTGATGAAGTAGCCGACATACGTCTGATTGCCTTAAGGGACATTGAGAATGAGAAGCGGGTAGCCAAAACATACAACAAGAAAGTTTGGGTTAAGGACTCCCAAGTTGACGACTTAGTTTAGAAAATTATACTGCCAGTCGGCTCTAGAAGCTGAAAATTTCGCAAATGATCACCGAATTGGGACAACCAACTGCGTGTTGTGAGGACTGATGCGACAACATCTCGTGGCGACATTGGAGGGGAGTCTGCTGCCTTGGGCTATCAATGATTGGTATGGCATGTATTAGCAACCATTTTTGGCCAGGACATCCGACGGGGTCCCTCCCGAGAAACTGGGATTCAGGTAAAAAAAGCGCCGGCTCGCTATGTTGTGTAACACGCTGTGAGCCGGCCTCCTGCCTGGTAATTTGCAGAATATCTCTCGGAACCGCGCGTATACGAGGTGATTCTGTGCTAACACCATGCGTGGGACCTATTTTGTTTTCTTGCTGCGAATCTCTGTGGTATTGCTAGGTGAGATCGAGGAAATGTCAACTCCATGATTATAGTCCTTAAGTACTCTAGTTGTACTATTCACATACAACCATTTCCCACTTTCGTCACAGACCACATTATCAAATAATTTTACGATGCAAGTAAGTTGCTTAATTTTCTGATTGGTAATGCTGGGCTGGTGAGGAAGGTTAATAATTTAATATACTTGGACGAGATGGTGATGAATAACAACCTTGGACGAGGTCGCAGGTAAGCCTGTGACCTGAAACCCAACAGCCTCGATCGAACGAATGTCGTGTGGACTGACCATTCAGGCAGTTTCGTTTGCCACCATATAAACTTGGCGCTATTTCTCCCCTCCATCCATATACATACTTCCTCCACTCACCAGACATAACCCACAGCTCCTTTCAGCCTGCGTTGCTTCTATACTTCATACGGCACCCCGTGCATCTATACGCATCAAGCCATCAAGGTGAAGTTCGATTCCCATTCAAGTGTATGATATTTTCGACATAAGATTCAGTTTGATGCTTCCTTCTCTTGGGTTAAACTTACAGTTTATTTAATTCTCTAAGATTCTTTGCGACCCTTAGAAGCCAGTTAATTCATGTGATAACTAGCCACTCGATGGATGATAGGTTGCATCATCAGTGAACTATAGCTAATCTTTCTGGGCAAGAAGATGTGTTTTGGATTTGTTGGTCCCAAGAGAAGAAAAACAGAGGTTGATTCAGGAAGAGTTAATTAATAAGGGTTTGTCTGGGAGCAAATTACTTTTAAGGAAAACTGGGGTTTCTGAAAATACTATGGTTTTAACTACTTTGAGGCGTTTGGATTTAGCAAAACCTGTAGTTTTATATACCTGAATATTTATTGAACTATAATAATTTTGAAGTATAACAAAAGGAGGTTCGGAGCACTTATTCAAATCTGAATTATTGATTGCATAGGCGTCGAGATACTGTAGTATTCATATACTTTCGTTTAGAAACACTTCGCTGCCAAACAGAGCCTAAGATATTTCTGGAAAAAAAAGAGGGGCGAACCTCTTTCTTCAATAAATTTAAAAAAGTGTTAGAGATACTTCAGTTTTGTAAACCTGCAATATTTATTAGAGCCAACATATCCAAATATTAGAGACTGTTGTATTTATAGAACCCATAGTATTATGAGAAACTTTGAGTATATTTAGCTGCCAACAAGCGCATTCTAATTCTTTGTGGTTTGAATGTGTCCATCAAAATTGCAAGAGTTAAATTTAAAAATTAGAATGAAACTGAATAAAATTTTGCAATCTTCCACTTTGCCAAAGAAAACTGACCTTCCGATACATCTACTATTTTACATACATAACTATTTTCTCTGGCAAACAATTTCATACGTTTTGCACTACATATATCCAGTTAATTAATGCGATGGCTACTAAATGCTAGGTTGGATTAAAGGCTCTGTCGGTTAAAAATAACTATTTTTTTGGGCTGAAAGATTTGTTTTTTATTTGATGATCTGAGAAGTGGAACATCGAAGGTTGATTTGGGAATAATCAGCAATTTTTGGGATAACTATTGAAATTTCACGTATTTTATCGGACTTATGACAGTCATGTTTTACAAAAATAATGGAACATGAATCATAATCATAACATTTGACCAGACTGGCGTTCTTCTGCAATACAGATAGCGTTAGCTTATGTGGAAGGACGGGCTACATATCTTAGAAAAGAAAAAACCGACACAAAATTTGGCCAAAGGCTTCTGGCGTGTCGTTCTTTTTTCAGCTCAGTTTCCCGTAGTACCGAGCTTGCCATACAGCCGTTCTTTTAGCTGTATCTCTTCATGGATCAATGCAATTCTCACATGCATGAAGTCAATTTGTACATGCATCACAAACTGATATGTGTACATTTGAAAAATTTAAGCATGGGCGACCCAGAAAAAGGAACTGCAGCGGAGAAAGTGGAAAACAATGGTAAGGGTTCGGCTAGCAGAAGCAATGTTGGCACGCCACAAGCACAAGAAGAGCAGCCTCAAGCGACTGAGCATGTAGACCCTCGCCTGGAGGGAGCGAAAAAGCGTAATCCTAACGCTGAAGTAAAACGTAATGGAGATTTGTCTGCTAAGAAATCTAATGACAAATGAACTCAAGACACAGTTTATGTAAATGTTTTCTTTGTGGATCCTCTCGAAATACAGACATTCATGTGGTGTCTAATAATTTTCAATCGGCAGATGTTTTTGCCCCATAAACAAGCGTGGTGCTAGGCAGTGGGACATTTCATCATTTGATTTGTGTTTTTCTCTTTTCGTTTGTGTAAGCTACTTCGAATTTGTGTATTATTCAAGTGTAAGCTACTTCCTTGAATATATATTGTGTGTTGTTCAAGTGTTGCGTTTCTGCTGATATATGTCTGTTTTGAAACGAGGGGCAAAAGCTTTGCCCCTTATATTAATTAAGGGAGATGATTGCAAGAATGCAAGTTTTTGTGACCGGACTTATTACAACGCGATTACTCTCGCGGTATCAAGTTGTCCAAACATTTGGCACCCGCAAGAACCCACAACCGGGCCTCATTTTTAACTTTGTCTAACACGACTATTGGTGGTGCGCTCTTATTCTTAAACACCCTAGCGTTGCGCTCATTCCAAACCTCCCAAGTGACAAGCAAGGTGAGAGAAGCGATGGCCTTGCGGTTTGGCGCAACGTTCGTCATCAAAAGCCACCACTCATTGAAGTTGAGGTCTAGCCAATCACCGGTGTTGACGTTGAGAAGACCAAGCCAACCTCTTGCAAGATCCCAAATTCTTCTTGTGAAGCGACAATGCACAAGAAGATGAACTAGAGATTCCGTAGTTTGCTTGCAAAAAGGGCAAAGACCGCAATTTGGCCAACCTCTTTTGGCTAGCCGATCGGCGGACCAAACTCTATTTTGATTTGCAAGCCATGCGAAGAACTTCGTCTTGGGTGGAGCCCAAGGCCTCCAAACCGAATCCTTCATGGAGGGAAGGCCCGGGATATATTGAAAGCCACACAAACTGGTCCGGCCAGCAAAACATAGTCTTTTACACGGAAAGCAGTAAACAACAGGAAACAAAAACTATAGGAGTTTCAAGAGCAAACAGCAAGAACTGGACAACCACCACAGCCTACACTAGCTACGCCAACCTAGACACCAAGGGCGGAACAACAACAAGGTAGACATCAGCGAAACTAATTGCCCCTCCTCCGAGCGGCCTCCAGCAGCTGGTATCTTTTTGTTGATGCTTCAAGTTTATGTAGCAGGCCGTCCCACTTTCCCTTGCACTTTTCCGGCAAGAGAGCTCTCCACTGCGAAACATAAGAGATGCATTTATGGATGTTAGTGAAAATGGAAGTAACAATCTTATGGTTAAACATAACATCATTCCTCGAAGTCCAGATGGCCCACCCATGCATGGCACTCAAAATCGCCCATCCTGCATAATTCCCCGCCGTCCTAGGTTTTTTGGGAGCAACCTCAACAAAATCCTCAAAGTTTGCTGGTGGATCGGATGCGATCAAATGCAAGCCTCTTTGATGAACCACCAGCAAAAATGAGATAGCGAGCACCCAAAGATTAAGTGTCTGGCCGATTCCACCTCCCCACAAAGCCTGCACCCCAACTCTCCCGGCCACCCTTTGGCTTTCAAATCAACTGTTATTTCAATCCTACTTTTAAAGCACATCCAGGTGAAGATTTTAAATTTCATAAGTATGTTAGCTTTCCAAAGCTTCAGAATTCTGGTGTCTTTCACACCTGAATTACTTCCCTGAATCAACTAACGCCCAATACCCCACATCCGGCTCATTCGATAAGCTCACATCTCTCAGCATAACCTGTAAACCTGCCCATTCCTCTAAATCTCTAGGACCAAATGAATGAACAAACGAAAGATCAAGTTGCCCCTGCCCCAACACCTCACTAACAGTGACTACTTTATTATCGCAATGAGCATACAAAGTGGGAAAACATAGTTTCGGCGGAACCTTTTCCAACCGAACATCCTCCCAAAAACACAGTTTCAGATGGAAGATGGATGAGAGGTTTACACCGGATGATTTCGGAAGCGCAGCTTGATCAGTTTTTCGAGCTTTGGTAGCAAATTCAGCATGTTGATCTTTCTCAGGAAAGGGATACAGTGATCTGGAAGCTCACCTCAAATGGGCAATACTCTATGAAATTTTCCTATCATGCTCAGTTCCTAGGAAGATTACAACAACCAGACCTAGATGCTGCCTGGAAAGTTAGAACCGAAGGGAAAGTGAAGTTCTTTTTCTGGTTGCTCCTGCAAAACCGAAATTGGACTACAGCCTGAGAAATAGGGGGTGGCCTCATGATGATGCTTGTTGCCTGTGCAACCAGGAGCTGGAGACTGCTAGTCATCTAGCTCTTCACTGTTCTTTTACTAAGGAGGTCTGGAACTTCTTCACAGTTTCTAACCTGCCTTTGATCCAACTATTGTGTCATTCCAATTCCATTGGTGAGTGGTGGAGCAAGATTCGGAGCCGCCATGTCTCTGAACAGTTGAAGAAAGACACCTGCACTACAATTTACATCTTTTGGCATGTTTGGAAAGAGCGAGGCCGGCGAATTTTCTAGGAAAAGATCCTTGATGCAGCCTCGGTTGCTGCTTTGATCAGGAGTGATCTGGAGTTGTTGTACATTCCTGTTAGCACCTTTCCTTAGTGTGTTGTATGGTGTTGTGTTTACGAGTGCATAGCGTGTTTGTGCTGCTCATCCTGGAGCGTATGTTGTAAAGGTTTCTTCAAACCTGGCTGTATTTGTATTTGTATTTGTATTTGTTTCTCTCTGTCTAATAATGCAAAAGCAGAGCGCCTGCTGTTCCCCGTCAAAAAACATGGTAAGCAATCCCATTTTGAACCCAGTTTTTAATCTTATGGAGCCTTTTCCAGAATTGTGATGCCCCTCCCGATGAAGACGCAAAAACTACCATCCCCGTGTACTTTTTCCTAAGGATCTGACAACTCAGGTCCTGATCACCTCTCTCGAGTTTGATAATCCATTTCGCAAGCAGCGAGACATGTCTCACCCTACTGTCCGTGAAACCCATCCCACCATATTATTTAGATTTTGCAAGCCGGTCGCATTTCACCATATGATATTTGTGTTGCCCACTGTTGCCTTCCTAGAAAAAGTTTGCCCTATCTGTATCTGCTCCATGATGCACACACTCAGGCAGCATAATAACCCCCATTAGATATGTGGGCCCATTACTGAGGGAAGAGTCAATAAGGGTTTTCCTACCACCCGAGGACACTGGCTACCAATTCCCTAATTTCTTTTGAATTTTTGTCACCACAAAAATGAAGTCGGTTATCATAGAAGCTCCAACCCGCTACAGATAACAAACATGTTGATGCTGCTAGCTAGTAGTTGTTGAGATTCTGTAGTCGGTTGTATCCTTCCTAACTGATTGTATCTATCATGTAAACCCTGTCACTATGGCCTCACTATGCACGCCATTAACTAATCTACTATTCCCTTAGTTTTTATACGGTATCAAAAGAGCACGCGGTTCTGATCAGCCCATGACTATTTCCTCTGGACATCCGCACAAATTAATATGGGGAGTGCTTGACCGGATGGATGTTTGCATACCAGTTGATGATGCGACGCGCTTGATGAGGTACCATGGCGCCGATTGGCTAGCTCCTTGGCAATGACGGGGTTCTGTCATATATTTGTTTGCAGGTTGCAACCAGTCACACGATAATCTCATCAGTCATCACCCCCACAAGTGCGCGATGTCACGACTTCACCCTCGGGAGCTGTATGGCTGATGGGGTGTTAGCACCCATTTTTGGCAAGTTGCCGCCTTAAGTTGGAACTTGCACCCGGAAACAATTGACGACCCGGAAAGATGACTTAGGAGCTGATAAGATAACTCAGAAGATGATGTCCCGGGAAAGGCGACTCCGGAGATAAAAGATTGATGGCGTGGATCACACACCCATTGGGAACCCCAAGAGAAAGATATGATGCAGCGTAGAATGTTTTTCCTTGAGAACAAAACCAAGTTTATCGAATCAGTAGGCCTTGAGAGACTTAAACCCGGTGTCAATCTACTATGGTGCTTGTCGATTAAGGTGGGTCTACACACAACACAAATAAACTATTTTGCCCAACGAATCAGGAAGGTTGTCAATGTTCACGGCTTGCTGATCAAAGATATTAAATGTATGGTGTGGATAGTAATATGAAAGCAAAATGTTGCAGCGAGCAAATGATGATTAAAAGCTATGAAAACGGTTGTAACCAATATGAGAAAATGGACTGTGGTCCACAGTTCACTAGTGGTGTCTCTCCACAAGATAAATAACATGCTGGGTAAACAAATTACAGCTAGACAATTGACAAATTGTGGGGGCATAACAATGCTATCATGACATAATATAGTTCATTGTAATATTTAATTGGGCATCACGTCGAAATACATAGACCGTTATCCAACTGCGCATGCGTCTATGACTAATAATCCACCCGGTATCGCTATCCAACATGTCACCCAAAAGTATAAAGCTGCAATCAACAGATAATTGTAATAAGTATGGTACATAATGTAACCAATGGTTACAACACAAAATAATAAACACCGCTATTTTACCCCTAGTAGCAACAACACATACTTGGTCTTAATCGTTTCTATCAACTCGAACTCAGACAAAGGAGACATGAATTGAACTTACTATGTAGCATAAATACCCTCTCTTGATAATACAAGCAACTATTTGGCCAAAGTAACTACTAGCGTCAGAGAGCATGAAAGATCATAAATAAAACATACCATAGATAAATGAACAAAGATGAACATAATTCCACAATTCATCGGATCCCAGCAAACACAATATGTAGCATTACATAAAGATGATCTTGATCATGTTAGGCAACTCACAAGATCTAAACATGGAGACATAAAGAGTAGAGACAACCATCTAACTACTACCATGGACCCATATCGTCCAAGGATGAACTACTCACGCATCACTCTGGCGGCTTGCATGGTGATGTAGAAGCCCTCTAGTGATGATTTTCCCTCCAACAGAGTGCCGAGAAGAGCTCCAGAACCCTCCTGAATTAGGGTTGGCTGTTCTGGGTCCTTATGATTTTCTAGACGGGTGAATATATAGGCGAAGATGCGGCGCGAGGAGGCACCCGAGGCGGTGGGATGCCCCCCTGGCGCAGCCCCACCCTCTGGCGCACCGAGGTGAAGTCCGGGGCCCCCGGGTCGCCACCTCGACTGCCCTTTTGACTCTGTCTTCGTATCTTTGTAAAACTGGGCTCCATCAATTATCGTCCAATTCTGAAAATATTTCCCGACTAGCTTTTCTGAAAAAAAGGACATCGGAAAACAGGAACTAGCAATGTGGCATCTTGTTAATAGGTTAGTCCCAAAAATGCATAAAAAGATATAAATTGTAAATAAAACATGTAGCACTTAATTTAAAATAAGCATGGAACATAAAAAATTATAGATACATTTGAGACGTATCAGTAGGCCACATGGCCCACCAGGAAGCAAGACGCGGCGGCGGGGCCAAGCGGGGACCACCATGGGACGACGCGGCGGTGGAGTCCGGGTGGGACTCCATCTCCAGGTCGGTTCAGAATCGGGTGGGTCCCACCCAGGTGAGGTGGAGGGTTTTGCCCTCCACCAAGCCTCCCTACCAATTGGGCCACCTTTTTAAATCCCCACCCCCTGTCTTTTTGGACACACAATTTTGAGAGGCTTTTGGTTTTCTCGCAAGTCTGGAGGAGACCAATTGTCTAGATTAAATATCTCTCTCTCTCTCTCCCATGTGTTGGGTTTTCTCTACACCTCTTGTACACCAGTAGTTCCTAGTTCTGGCACGGTAAAGTGTTGTTGCACGTTGACAGATGTACGTGTGCTACCTCTTTGAGGGGTTAGAAGTTATAATACGGTTGGCCCTCGCTCTGCTGGATCTAGAAGGTTCGGCAAGGAATAGGCAACAATCTCACCTCCCTGCGTGGACATGAGAATTTTCATCAGGCTTCATCGACATCGTCATCAACACCTCTTCCGCTTCAGCGTATTGGTAACGAATCAGATCTATCCCGGCTTGTACATTCATAGTAGATCTTGGTTGTTACGTAGGTCGAATAGTTTAAATTTTGATACGTAACCCTTTAGTAGTACCAGAGCCGATATGTGCGTAGGTACAGGTACAATCTAGAGCATATGATTGTGTGGGCACCACATAAGTTTGTGTGGGTATGTCATTGAGCTCTTCCGACATTCAAATTATTTATGATTGCTTCCCAATAAGCCTTGTTGTTTTGTTTCCCTTGGCATAGTAAGATTTTTTACGGAGTTCTGGCAATCCGCGGACCTTTCAGCTGCTCTTAGTATGTTGGTCGGTGCCAACGAAGTGCATCAGTAGCTCTGGGTCTTTTTATAGTTGGAATCGTTAACGCTTGGTGCATAGGGCATGTGGACTGGGTCCACATGGGGGTTGATACGTCCAAAACGTATCTATAATTTTTGATTATTTCATGCCATTTTTATGTTTTTAGCACTTGTTTTATAATAAGTTTATTATTTATTTGGACTAACCTACTAATAGTTGCAAAAGTGCACAATGTTCTTGTTTTACTCTTTGATGTGTAGAAATTATCATGAATACAAGAGGAAACCTTGTTGGAGTCGAATTGGGACTTTCCTGAAATCTGTCTGACGAAGATTGCCAGTTTGACCCTCGAAGATGACGTTATCTGGAGACCTGGCTGTTACGAAAGTTCTCACAATTTTCCATACGAAGATTTTAAGCCCGAGATCAGCCCAATCGGAGTTCGGACGCGGCCTGGAGGCCCATTTTGGTGGAACCCTAAAAGGGGTGACGAAAATCCGAGAAGATATATAAAGGGAGGAAACCTAATTCGTGGAGGACTCCTCCACCCACGAATTTCCAGCCACCAAAGCCACGTTTTTTCCTCCCCCATGGATCCCATCTCCATGGGGGAGGGCTCCCAAGAAGCCATGAAGGAAGGGGGCTAAGGGGCGGTGCTCCCCCATGGAACCGGCGGCGCAGGAGGAGCCCCCTGCGCCACCGCCGGTGCCGGCGCCGCCCTGCGCCTCTCGCTGCCCTCTGCGCCGTCTTCACCGCCATCTCCATCACCAACTCCTCCTTGTATTCAGTGGTTCATCCTCCCACAAACCTCTGTACCGTCCTATGTAAACATGGTGTTTGATGCTATAATATTTATCCTATGATCTATGTTATGTTTATGTAGTTTATTTGTCTTTCGATTGCTTTGTTGAATGTCTATGGTTCATTAGAGTTGTATGTTGATATGGTACTGTCCTTTGGTGTCCATTATACTTGTGCGCGCATGGATCAACACCATAGGGTTAGTAGTATGTGCAAAGGAAGGGGCGTAGTTCTGCCGGAGTGACAGAAACCTAAGGACTCAAACCGGTTAGTTGCACGTATGGGAGTAAGAGGACCATAAACTTAAGGCTATGGTTGGGGAAACCTTAATGCATTATTAGTATTTACGGATGTTTGCTAACAATCCAATCATATAATACTTGTAATCCCAAGTAGTGGAGTGCATGTATATTTAGCCTCTCCCACATTGAAAACTGCATCAAAGACAATGAACTAGATGTCTTCACTAATTAATCTTGGACAAAGCCACCACAATTACCACCACTTTTCCACACTCATGGTACTGTTAGTATATGGTTACTTGGTGTACTTTATTGCTGCAGCACTAACATTTACTTTCTTGTATTTATTATCTTGCAAAACTACCTCTCATACCCGTATTGCTACCGTAGTTTTATTTTCTAGATAATGCAAACGTTTAGTATGCGTAGAGTTGTATCAGTGGTTGATAGAACTTGAGAGAATACTTATCCTACCTTTAGCTCCTTGTTGGGTTCGACACTCTTACTTATCGAAAAGGCTACACGCGATCCCCTATACTTGTGGGTTATCAGGGGTCACGCGCACATGTGATTGTTTAGATTGAGGCTTGAGATGTTTTCGTAATATCTGGGTCTCAATCATCCTGCCATGTAAATCTATCAACATGAATAATCATTCTTATTTTGTATGTAGATTTTACTCAGTAAATCCTAAAGCCTCTTAAAATTTGCAAAGATAGCGTTAGAAGGTCGTCTAACTCGTTTTTGCAGGACATAAGATGTGATGTGGTATATTCCATTTGTATGAAATGCTTATACCATATATGTTTGTTCTCTTTGGCCTTCGCGCCACATGTTACTAACCTTGTAGAAAGGTAGGAGAAGGACATGGAGATAGCGTCGTAGACCTCGACGACAAGGTGTGGAAAAATGAAAGAGTTCTTAGCCCACGGAAAAGGAAGAGGACTATACTACATCATTTTTCTGTGAAAGTTTATCCTTTTCTTTTATGCACTTTTGTTGATTGCGCAGTATTCATGATTATTACACTACTAGGAAACTATCTATAGGTGGATCAACATTCTGTGGCGCACCGTTTTGCGGTGCGCCACAGAAGTTTATCAGTGGCGCATCCCCTAGCGTTGCGCTCATTCCAAACCTCCCAAGTGACAAGCAAGGTGAGAGAAGCGATGGCCTTGCGGTTTGGTGTAACGTTCGTCATCAAAAGCCACCACTCATTGAAGTTGAGGTCTAGCCAATCACCGGTGTTGACGTTGAGAAGACCAAGCCAACCTCTTGCAAGATCCCAAATTCTTCTTGTGAAGCGACAATGCACAAGAAGATGAACTAGAGATTCCGTAGTTTGCTTGCAAAAAGGGCAAAGACCGCAATTTGGCCAACCTCTTTTGGCTAGCCGATCGGCGGTCCAAACTCTATTTTGATTTGCAAGCCATGCGAAGAACTTCGTCTTGGGTGGAGCCCAAGGCCTCTAAACCGAATCCTTCATGGAGGGAAGGCCCGGGATATATTGAAAGCCACACAAACTGGTCCGGCCAGCAAAACATAGTCTTTTACACGGAAAGCAGTAAACAACAGGAAACAAAAACTATAGGAGTTTCAAGAGCAAACAGCAAGAACTGGACAACCACCACAGCCTACACTAGCTACGCCAACCTAGACACCAAGGGCGGAACAACAACAAGGTAGACATCAGCGAAACTAATTGCCCCTCCTCCGAGCGGCCTCCAGCAGCTGGTATCTTTTTGTTGATGCTTCAAGTTTATGTAGCAGGCCGTCCCACTTTCCCTTGCACTTTTTCGGCAAGAGAGCTCTCCACTGCGAAACATAAGAGATGCATTTATGGATGTTAGTGAAAATGGAAGTAACAATCTTATGGTTAAACATAACATCATTCCTCGAAGTCCAGATGGCCCACCCATGCATGGCACTCAAAATCGCCCATCCTGCATAATTCCCCGCCGTCCTAGGTTTTTTGGGAGCAACCTCAACAAAATCCTCAAAGTTTGCTGGTGGATCGGATGCGATCCAATGCAAGCCTCTTTGATGAACCACCAGCAAAAATGAGATAGCGAGCACCCAAAGATTAAGTGTCTGGCTGATTCCACCTCCCCACAAAGCCTGCACCCCAACTCTCCCGGCCACCCTTTGGCTTTCAAATCAACTGTTATTTCAATCCTACTTTTAAAGCACATCCAGGTGAAGATTTTAAATTTCATAAGTATGTTAGCTTTCCAAAGCTTCAGAATTCTGGTGTCTTTCACACCTGAATTACTTCCCTGAATCAACTAACGCCCAGTACCCCACATCCGGCTCATTCGATAAGCTCACATCTCTCAGCATAACCTGTAAACCTGCCCATTCCTCTAAATCTCTAGGACCAAATGAATGAACAAACGAAAGATCAAGTTGCCCCTGCCCCAACACCTCACTAACAGTGACTACTTTATTATCGCAATGAGCATACAAAGTGGGAAAACACAGTTTCGGCGGAACCTTTTCCAACCGAACATCCTCCCAAAAACACAGTTTCAGATGGAAGATGGATGAGAGGTTTACACCGGATGATTTCGGAAGCGCAGCTTGATCAGTTTTTCGAGCTTTGGCAGCAAATTCAGCATGTTGATCTTTCTCAGGAAAGGGATACAGTGATCTGGAAGCTCACCTCAAATGGGCAATACTCTATGAAATTTTCCTATCATGCTCAGTTCCTAGGAAGATTACAACAACCAGACCTAGATGCTGTCCGTGAAACCCATCCCACCATATTCTTTAGGTTTTGCAAGCCGATCGCATTTCACCATATGATATTTGTGTTGCCCACTGTTGCTTTCCTAGAAAAAGTTTGCCCTATCTGTATCTGCTCCATGATGCACACACTCAGGCAGCATAATAACCCCCATTAGATATGTGGGCCCATTACTGAGGGAAGAGTCAATAAGGGTTTTCCTACCACCCGAGGACACTGGCTACCAATTCCCTAATTTCTTCTGAATTTTTGTCACCACAAAAATGAAGTCGGTTATCATAGAAGCTCCAACCCGCTACAGATAACAAACATGTTGATGCTGCTAGCTAGTAGTTGTTGAGATTCTGTAGTCGGTTGTATCCTTCCTAACTGATTGTATCTATCATGTAAACCCTGTCACTATGGCCTCACTATGCACGCCATTAACTAATCTACTATTCCCTTAGTTTTTATACGGTATCAAAAGAGCACGCGGTTCTGATCAGCCCATGACTATTTCCTCTGGACATCCGCACAAATTAATATGGGGAGTGCTTGACCGGATGGATGTTTGCATACCAGTTGATGACGCGACGCGCTTGATGAGGTACCATGGCGCCGATTGGCTAGCTCCTTGGCAATGACGGGGTTCTGTCATATATTTGTTTGCAAGTTGCAACCAGTCACACGATAATCTCATCAGTCATCACCCCCACAAGTGCGCGATGTCACGACTTCACCCTCGGGAGCTGTATGGCTGATGGGGTGTTAGCACCCATTTTTGGCAAGTTGCCGCCTTAAGTTGGAACTTGCACCCGGAAACAATTGACGACCCGGAAAGATGACTTAGGAGCTGATAAGATAACTCAGAAGATGATGTCCCGGGAAAGGCGACTCCGGAGATAAAAGATTGATGGCGTGGATCACACACCCATTGGGAACCCCAAGAGAAAGATATGATGCAGCGTAGAATGTTTTTCCTTGAGAACAAAACCAAGTTTATCGAATCAGTAGGCCTTGAGAGACTTAAACCCGGTGTCAATCTAGTATGGTGCTTGTCGATTAAGGTGGGTCTACACACAACACAAATAAACTATTTTGCCCAACGAATCAGGAAGGTTGTCAATGTTCACGGCTTGCTGATCAAAGATATTAAATGTATGGTGTGGATAGTAATATGAAAGCAAAATGTTGCAGCGAGCAAATGATGATTAAAAGCTATGAAAACGGTTGTAACCAATATGAGAAAATGGACTGTGGTCCACAGTTCACTAGTGGTGTCTCTCCACAAGATAAATAACATGCTGGGTAAACAAATTACAGCTAGACAATTGACAAATTGTGGGGGCATAACAATGCTATCATGACATAATATAGTTCATTGTAATATTTAATTGGGCATCACGTCGAAATACATAGACCGTTATCTAACTGCGCATGCGTCTATGACTAATAATCCACCCGGTATCGCTATCCAACATGTCACCCAAAAGTATAAAGCTGCAATCAACAGATAATTGTAATAAGTATGGTACATAATGTAACCAATGGTTACAACACAAAATAATAAACACCGCTATTTTACCCCTAGTAGCAACAACACATACTTGGTCTTAATCGTTTCTATCAACTCGAACTCAGACAAAGGAGACATGAATTGAACTTACTATGTAGCATAAATACCCTCTCTTGATAATACAAGCAACTATTTGGCCAAAGTAACTACTAGCGTCAGAGAGCATGAAAGATCATAAATAAAACATACCATAGATAAATGAACAAAGATGAACATAATTCCACAATTCATCGGATCCCAGCAAACACAATATGTAGCATTACATAAAGATGATCTTGATCATGTTAGGCAACTCACAAGATCTAAACATGGAGACATAAAGAGTAGAGACAACCATCTAACTACTACCATGGACCCATATCGTCCAAGGATGAACTACTCACGCATCACTCTGGCGGCTTGCATGGTGATGTAGAAGCCCTCTAGTGATGATTTTCCCTCCAACAGAGTGCCGAGAAGAGCTCCAGAACCCTCCTGAATTAGGGTTGGCTGTTCTGGGTCCTTATGATTTTCTAGACGGGTGAATATATAGGCGAAGATGCGGCGCGAGGAGGCACCCGAGGCGGTGGGATGCCCCCCTGGCGCAGCCCCACCCTCTGGCACGCCGAGGTGAAGTCCGGGGCCCCCGGGTCGCCACCTCGACTGCCCTTTTGACTCTGTCTTCGTATCTTTGTAAAACTGGGCTCCATCAATTATCGTCCAATTCCGAAAATATTTCCCGACTAGCTTTTCTGAAAAAAAAGGACATCGGAAAACAGGAACTGGCAATGTGGCATCTTGTTAATAGGTTAGTCCCAAAAATGCATAAAAAGATATAAATTGTAAATAAAACATGTAGCACTTAATTTAAAATAAGCATGGAACATAAAAAATTATAGATACATTTGAGACGTATGAGTAGGCCACATGGCCCACCAGGAAGCAAGACGCGGCGGCGGGGCCAGGCGGGGACCACCATGGGACGACGCGGCGGTGGAGTCCGGGTGGGACTCCATCTCCAGGTCGGTTCAGAATCGGGTGGGTCCCACCCAGGTGAGGTGGAGGGTTTTGCCCTCCACCAAGCCTCCCTACCAATTGGGCCACCTTTTTAAATCCCCACCCCCTGTCTTTTTGGACACACAATTTTGAGAGGCTTTTGGTTTTCTCGCAAGTCTGGAGGAGACCAATTGTCTAGATTAAATATCTCTCTCTCTCTCTCTCTCTCTCTCTCCCATGTGTTGGGTTTTCTCTACACCTCTTGTACACCAGTAGTTCCTAGTTCTGGCACGGTAAAGTGTTGTTACACGTTGACAGATGTACATGTGCTACCTCTTTGAGGGGTTAGAAGTTATAATACGGTTGGCCCTCGCTCTGCTGGATCTAGAAGGTTCGGCAAGGAATAGGCAACAATCTCACCTCCCTGCGTGGACATGAGAATTTTCATCAGGCTTCATCGACATCGTCATCAACACCTCTTCCGCTTCAGCGTATTGGTAACGAATCAGATCTATCCCGGCTTGTACATTCATAGTAGATCTTGGTTGTTACGTAGGTCGAATAGTTTAAATTTTGATACGTAACCCTTTAGTAGTACTAGAGCCGATATGTGCGTAGGTACAGGTACAATCTAGAGCATATGATTGTGTGGGCACCACATAAGTTTGTGTGGGTATGTCATTGAGCTCTTCCGACATTCAAATTATTTATGATTGCTTCCCAATAAGCCTTGTTGTTTTGTTTCCCATGGCATAGTAAGATTTTTTACGGAGTTCTGGCAATCCGCGGACCTTTCAGCTGCTCTTAGTATGTTGGTCGGCGCCAACGAAGTGCATCAGTAGCTCTGGGTCTTTTTATAGTTGGAATCGTTAACGCTTGGTGCATAGGGCATGTGGACTGGGTCCACATGGGGGTTGATACGTCCAAAACGTATCTATAATTTTTGATTGTTTCATGCCATTTTTATGCTTTTAGCACTTGTTTTATAATAAGTTTATTATTTATTTGGACTAACCTACTAATAGTTGCAAAAGTGCACAATGTTCTTGTTTTACTCTTTGATGTGTAGAAATTATCATGAATACAAGAGGAAACCTTGTTGGAGTCGAATTGGGACTTTCCTGAAATCTGTCTGACGAAGATTGCCAGTTTGACCCTCGAAGATGACGTTATCTGGAGACCTGGCTGTTACGAAAGTTGTCACAATTTTCCATACGAAGATTTTAAGCCCGAGATCAGCCCAATCGGAGTTCGGACGCGGCCTGGAGGCCCATTTTGGTGGAACCCTAAAAGGGGTGACGGAAATCCGAGAAGATATATAAAGGGAGGAAACCTAATTCGTGGAGGACTCCTCCACCCACGAATTTCCAGCCACCAAAGCCACGTTTTTTCCTCCCCCATGGATCCCATCTCCATGGGTGAGGGCTCCCAAGAAGCCATGAAGGAAGGGGGCTAAGGGGCGGTGCTCCCCCATGGAACCGGCGGCGCAGGAGGAGCCCCCTGCGCCACCGCCGGTGCCGGCGCCGCCCTGCGCCTCTCGCTGCCCTCTGCGCCGTCTTCACCGCCATCTCTATCACCAACTCCTCCTTGTATTCAGTGGTTCATCCTCCCACAAAGCTCTGTACCGTCCTATGTAAACATGGTGTTTGATGCTATAATATTTATCCTATGATCTATGTTATGTTTATGTAGTTTATTTGTCTTTCGATTGCTTCGTTGAATGTCTATGGTTCATTAGAGTTGTATGTTGATATGGTACTGTCCTTTGGTGTCCATTATACTTGTGCGCGCATGGATCAACACCATAGGGTTAGTAGTATGTGCAAAGGAAGGGGCGTAGTTCTGCCGGAGTGACAGAAACCTAAGGACTCAAACCGGTTAGTTGCACGTATGGGAGTAAGAGGACCATAAACTTAAGGCTATGGTTGGGGAAACCTTAATGCATTGTTAGTATTTACGGATGTTTGCTAACAATCCAATCATATAATACTTGTAATCCCAAGTAGTGGAGTGCATGTATATTTAGCCTCTCCCACATTGAAAACTGCATCAAAGACAATGAACTAGATGTCTTCACTAATTAATCTTGGACAAAGCCACCACAATTACCACAACTTTTCCACACTCATGGTACTGTTAGTATATGGTTACTTAGTGTACTTTATTGCTGCAGCACTAACATTTACTTTCTTGTATTTATTATCTTGCAAAACTACCTCTCATACCCGTATTGCTACCGTAGTTTTATTTTCTAGATAATGCAAACGTTTAGTATGCGTAGAGTTGTATCAGTGGTTGATAGAACTTGAGAGAATACTTATCCTACCTTTAGCTCCTCGTTGGGTTCGACACTCTTACTTATCGAAAAGGCTATACGCGATCCCCTATACTTGTGGGTTATCAGGGGTCACGCGCACATGTGATTGTTTAGATTGAGGCTTGAGATGTTTTCGTAATATCTGGGTCTCAATCATCCTGCCATGTAAATCTATCAACATGAATAATCATTCTTATTTTGTATGTAGATTTTACTCAGTAAATCCTAAAGCCTCTTAAAATTTGCAAAGATAGCGTTAGAAGGTCGTCTAACTCGTTTTTGCAGGACATAAGATCACTACTAGATATCGCAATATAGCCGAGGGCCATATTCCCGTCGGATATTAAAGTTTACCGTCGGTAAAGGCTATATCCGACGGTACACCGTCGGCTATCTCCCGTCGGCGAAGCTCGGTCAGCCATTACTCTAATGGCCGACGGTACTATCGGCTATTACCTTTACCGACGGCGTAAATCCGACGGTTAGCGGTCGGCAATGACTTGGCCATGGGCCTCCTAACGATGTTTAGACACCACTTATAACTGACAGTTTCCCGTCAATTATGTATTATCCGACGTATTTTCTACCGTCGGCATTCACAATGGCTGATGGTTTATTTGTCCCGTGGAATACTATTATACCTGAGAGGACGCTCGAAATTGTCATTCAGTGTAATAACCGATAGGACAAATAATTCACCAGGCAATTTGGTCCCAGCGTCAGTCATCATTGCTCCTCAAGGAAGGCTGCATAGGACAAACGTAGGGCACAACGTTGTCTACTCTAGTAGCATTCCGTAATTACATTTCTCAAATCTCACTATCACAAGATTATTCTCAAAAGTGCTTGCCTTTCAATATATTTGACCTGAATGACATACGATGAACCATATTTACAGTGTCTAATAATGTATCACAAACCGAACTAGAGTTGCATCCAGATCACGTTAAACCTTAATGATACATCCAAAGAAAAAAAGGACATCAAACACACTCCGGCAGGAGAACTTCAATTTATTGCATTGCTTTCGAAGAATTTCAACTCTACACCACTCCTATCATGCTCCATCAAAGATACTATTTTCTTCAGCGAGACTACCTTCATCTTCCCAGTCCCTACAAACATTACAAAACTAGTTGTAAGAAAGATGATAAACCAGAATCATAAGCGCAACAAACGAAAATAATCTGAACAAATGGCAAGATAAGTCGGACAAGTCACAATTATATATATTACAGAAATAGAAGTACTGCTACCACTCAACTTAAATTTGTCACAGCACAAAATTTCTATTTTTAAACCACGAAACCAGTAGATTATAATCTGACCGAGATGCAAGTAAGTATTTAACAGGTGTAACTTCCTCCAAACAAAGTTCTTGGTCTGACTGATATTTTCAGAGTCTAGTAGTGCAAGTCTCCTTATTTATTCAGAGTACTAATTATTATTAGTATTTGTATTCACTTTCAAGCAATTAACAGATCACTGACCTAAGATATATGCAAAAGAAATTACCATGCAGAAGTTTATGAGCTTCCTACAACATTTGTAAAACTGTTTAGCAGCTTTTGCTATCTCCTCGCCTGGAAGAATACCTGCCACAACAATTGCATTGACTATCTTGAAAAGCATTAAGTGTGCATGCTTACCATCAAGATGGTTGTGCGGCAACAGAAATTAGCCCAAATCTCACCAATCGAAGTCACACTTGGGGCACTCCAGCATCACCAGTGGCAGTGAAACTGAACTCCGGGCTCCTATGTGACCTGAACACTGAACACTTATCAAAATTACGCAAGGTAGAGAAAAAGCAATCAGTGAGGTATTTTTCTGCGTAAACTACAGCAGCATGACCCTACAATAATTTGGCAGGGAGATGTAACCATATAGAACAGACGTAGCGTCAACGCATTCACTAAATTAACATCGAGACATATGCAAGTCATAACATGCCATTCTTAGCATTTGGAGGGTGAGAACAAGTAAGGTCAGACCTCGTAGGCGCCGGTGCGATCAGGATCCTCCAACGCCATCCTGGGCGAGGCCGATGCTGCAGCCCTCCAGCACACAGATGACCCACTCCCTACATCGCCCGGCAGAACTTAAAACATAATTCAGAAATAGAGTAAGAATGGGAAACCAAAGACTCGAGGTAAGGGAACCACTATGATTACCTGCAGAGGATGTACAGTCTTGTTGCCTCTTTGATTGAGATCTTCCCTGGATTTTCGGAACTGAACTCCAGGATCCTGCGCGAATTGAACACCAATACGAATCAAAATTACAGAAATATAGAGAAGGCGACCAGCGAGCTATATTTTTTACGGAAATTGCAGTGGCATGACCCCATAATACTTCGTAAGTTAGATGTAACCATAGTGACCAGATATAGAATCAATATGAATTCACTAGCAAGTCCTTCTTGGCCTTTGGAAAGAGATCATACCTAGTTGGCGCCAGTGCCGGCGTGGTCAGGATCGGCCGACGACGTCCTAGTCAAACTGAGGCAACCATCCTCATGGAGGCCGCGAGAAGTTGGGTGCCCCTGGCAGCCTGTGCGCTACACCTCCTGCAGGGATGCCACCTCGGTTTTTACCACCTCCGGCGCCGGTCGGGACTCAAGATCCGCCAGAATGCATGGCCATTTGGTCATGGTCTCTCTTGCCTCGCTCCGAGTCGAGATAAATAACGGGAGGTGGGGGTGGAGGAGGTGGCGCGGAGACCGGATTTGAGTGGGAAAGTGGAGGAGGCCACCGGTGCTGGCAGATCGGGGCGGCGGCGGGGAGGCGGCGAGCTAGGGGGGAGTTGATTTTGGGATATGCGGGAGAGGGTTCTGATTGACGTGGTGGAGGCTTTACTGCCCACCTGTTAGAGGGGTGGATGGGTGGTTCGCCAAATTTCTGCATCGCCCGCGCGCACTCAGTGCGAAATTGACGCGCACGCGCGCCTAAAATCTGAAATTTGATATTCTCTTTTTCCTCCAAGTTTGCTACACGATTTTCTTTTGACCTTTTATTTTATTATATATCTGTGATGCTCTAGAAAATCACAGAAAAACGGAGCAAAATTAAAAAAATGAAAAATTTGGTAAAAAAACGCAGAGTTGCTACCACGTTGTAACCTCACGGGAGTTGTGCACCAAACAACTGAAATCATCGATGGAGTCTTGCCATACCACCATGTCGTAACTCGTCGGAGTTTTGGAAAATGAATATTTAATATTTTTTTAAAACTATCTAGCGTATTCGTAGTTTTAAGATCTATGTCGTGATTTTTTCCATGCTTGACGAGGTTGGATCAATAAATGTAACTCTGTTGGAATAGCTCTCAACGTCACTTCAAAATGCAAGGTTTCCAATAATCGCATATGCATGGTCGTATATTTTGCCTCTTTTTATTTTCTCTTTAAAAAAATAACCAAACAAATAATAATTTACACCATCGGCCACTAAATCTAATAACCGAGGGGTTATCTTAACCGTCAGCTATTACTATTTACTCTCGGCTATTTCATGTATGACCGAGGGTTAGTCACTGATCGTCGGTAATTTGGGCATATAGCCGAGAGTCGCTTTTGAACCCGTCGGCTATCTTACTAAATACCCGACGGTGGTAAATGTACCGTCGGCTATTACTAAGAACCGTAGGCTAATATGAATTAATACCCGAGCGGTGTTCGATCCCCGTCGGGTGTGTGAAAAACCGTCGGTTATATTACATAATATCCGAGCGTTTGACTTCAACCGTCGGTAATATGCTGCACCGTCGGTCATTAGTGTAATAGCCGACGGGCCGTCGGTTATAAAAATTCACCGTCGGAAATATGGGGATTTCTAGTAGTGGATGTGATGTGGTATATTCCATTTGTATGAAATGCTTATACCATATATGTTTGTTCCCTTTGGCCTTCGCGCCACATGTTACTAACCTTGTAGAAAGGTAGGAGAAGGACATGGAGATAGCGTCATAGACCTCGACGACAAGGTGTGGAAAAACGAAAGAGTTCTTAGCCCACGGAAAAGGAAGAGGACTATACTACATCATTTTTCTGTGAAAGTTTATCCTTTTCTTTTATGCACTTTTGTTGATTGCGCAGTATTCATGATTATTACACTACTAGGAAACTATCTATAGGTGGATCAACATTCTGTGGCGCACCGTTTTGCGGTGCGCCACAGAAGTTTATCAGTGGCGCATCCCCTGTGGTGCGCCACAGATATCTGTGGCGCATGAGATGGCCATGCGCCACTGAATATGGCATTTCTGTGGCGCATGCAAGCTCATGCGCCACAGAAATACCGTGGGCCCCACCACCCACGTTTGAATTCGAGGCCCACCACCCATTTCTGTGGCGCATGGGCCTGGATGCGCCACATAAACCAGCATTTCTGTGGCACATCCAAGCCCATGCGCCACAGAATTCAGGTGGGCCCCGCCCCCAATGATTGGGTGGGTGAACTTTCTGTGGCGCATGGGCCTGGGTGTGCCATAGAAATGCTTGTTTCTGTGGCGCACCAAGACTCATGCGCCACAGAAAAGACACATTCTGTGGCGCATGGGGTTGCATGCGCCACATAATCAGTGTTCCAGATTTACAAAAGGTAGCATCCCCTACCTACCACCCCCATTGTGGCCTTCTCCCTTCCCCCACCCAACTCGTCCTCCTCCTCCCTCCCATCCCATTTTGCCCATACTTTTCTCCATTTCTTGTAGTTAAACCTATTTTGTTTGATAGATAATTGGTGAGGGCTTGGGGAGAGCCTCCATATACACTCTCCTCCACTCCCAATACATCTCTTTTTCTCCTATTTTCTCTCCAACACCACACACTCTCTCTCATCGACCACGGTCACATCTCGGTAACGAATCTACTAGGTGAGTATTGTTGGATGGACATGCATATGCATGTTTTGTGTGTGGCCGGCGGTGTACATGTATGGATGTTTCTTCTAGGTGAAGCGCTTGACGTCGCGGTTTGCACGATGGCGAGACGATGTTTATACATGAAGCTTGTGTGGTGTGCATGGATATTTGCATGTTGTTGCTTTTTTTTGTTGCTTGCGCCAGCGTGGTGCATGGATGTTTGCCGAAATGTGGATTCATTTCCATTTCGGCAAATTTTTGCACCACCCATACGTCCTACTTTCAAGAGAAGTCATGGCAAATTTTTCCGTCGAACATGCATGTGTGATTCGTTTCTCGTTTGTGCTCTATGTATACCGCGCGTAGGCAACCATGGTCGTCATAATGAGCTCTAGTTGAATCAGTAGATACAAGGAAGAAGCGAAGGCGGAAATGATTCGGTGCAACAGGCGCCAGATAAGATGTCCGTGTCGAAAATGCAAACTCGTGAGCTGGATCGACCCTGATTCCGGATAATTGGAGGATCACCTGCTCAGGCACGGTTTCATGCTAGGCCTTAACGAGGCGCCGACAGCAAATGGTGCGCATGAAAACGAGGGTGGCCGGCCACTACAAGAAATATGTTATCCTATGACCCTCAATATTGGTCACGGAATGGTCATATATATTAATTTGTGACCTTTTTGTGACCAAAAACATTTGGTCACGTTATGAGCGTCACTAACGATCTAATATGACCTTTCTTGTGGATTGGTCATAGACCTCTATGACCAAATTAAAAGGTCACAGATTTTATGACCAATTTTTTGGTCACTGGCAATCTGGCCACGCCACGTCAAATCCAACGTGGCAAAGCTGACGTGGCAAATTTGTGACCAAATGAAACGGTCATAGACAAGAATTAGCCCGGTCCGGTTCTGCCAACTAAATGGGCCAAGCCCAATAAATCAGCCCATTTAAAGTTTTTTCCTGTCTATTTCTGACGGCTGGATGGGCCAAGCCCAATAGTTTGGCCTTTTTTTATTTTCTAGGCCGCGGCCTTTAAGGCTCAAAATTTCAATCTTCTTTTTTGTTTTCGGAAGATGGGGCCCCACTTGTCAGGTTAAGGAAAGTGGGTCCCTGTCATTTTTTCTGGTTAGTTGCTCCAACGAGTCCTCGAGCTCCCGACGAAACATGAACGAAGGACAGCATCTGGATGTTATAGAATGGTTAGGATCAAGACATAGTTTCCAACTGGGGAGTATATATGCAAGAAAATCTCAAATGTATCTTGTTTAGCCTTATCACAGACAATTTCAAAAATGCAGCTCACGAAATATAGTTCCCTATGCCATCTGGCTGAAGAAAAGGGCACAACCAAGCATATATAAAGCCTAACAAAGGCAAAATTTCTCATGACACGATTTTCTCCAACAAAAGACATTGATTTATTATTCTGGTTACAAATTTAAAGGTAACAACAAGTATATGTGAAGCATTAAGTTCAGAAGAAACCAAAACATAAATTACAATTGTCTTGTTAAATAGCAGACACTAGGACAAGTACAAGCAATGTTAGGATTTGACATTTAAAAGAAAGGCAAGTATATTAACTTCCAGAATTAGTAGCAGTATATACAGAAGATTGTATACACAACTAGTACTCCATTTATACGCAAAAGAACCAAATCTATCAATACTTTTGGAGGCAATGTACATTGTTGCGACAAGTTATTCAAAAAATGGTAGCGATGTGTAAGTCACTGAATTTCATAGCACTAACCAGCCACAGCTCTGTGCTGATCTGCTTCAAGCTACCAAAAGGGTACATGCAGGGATCATCCTTGTGCTCTGCGACAATAGAGGATAAAACTGCATTAGCTTTGAATTTTTCATCGAAGAAGTTGGACAGAAAAGATAAATGGACGTCAGTTCGCAAGTGCAGAACGTTGAACATATAGCAGTGGGTAAGCTCGAGTTACCTGGCTTGTCGATCAGATGTGACTTCCACCTAGCCCTTGTTGCTTAGGTTCTTGATTTTCTGAACACACAGAAGTCTCAGATCAGAACTTGTAATGCACATTGCTGCTTGTCTAAGCAAATTAACTACCTAGTCATACTGACATGCGATAGTTATTGTTATACCTTTTGTTTCCATGGTCCCTTGAACTGGTTTGGAATGGTTGGAGCTGTGCATTTGGCATATTATGCAAACTGCACATTCAAGCAAAGTGTCTCATCAAGCACAAGGAGTTGTACAGAAAAAGGTATTTGGTTCAATGCTTCCACTCCAAGAACATTATCTATTTTTAGTTAAATAAAAACAAATGTTATAAATATTATCTAATGCAATTATATGGAGTTCTCAAGATTTAGCTGTATTGATAGATCAACAATACCTACGAACAATATATACCAATAACAAATGTTAAGATTTATCTGGTTGTTTTTCAAGCACATCAGCATCACATAGATAAACTACTATCTACAGAACTTCAGTCTTTGCACAACTGACACAGGAACTACAGAACAGCACCACTGGCTGCTATGCTAAGCTACAAGTCTCCTTCTGCTGCTGCTACTACAAGGTTCAACACAGAGGAGCAACATACATAGCCTAACTACTAACATCAATTAAGATAAGCAACAATCACACCGACTGAGGAGGGAGCGGGTATGCGGACTGGACCTGGAGGGCAGTGGAGACGCGGGCGAGCTCGTAGTCCTTGTAGATGAAGTAGCCGCCGCCAACGTCAGTGGCTGCCGCCCTAGTTGACCAGGCATCGACGTTCCCGAGCGTGTTTTTGCAGCCCCTGCAGCACCCGGGCCCTGAATCACCAGTAAGACAATAAAAACGTCAGATATGAGCCGTCTCTGCTCTGGTCAAACGCGAAGAAGATGAAGGAGTAGATCTGCGGGGGGGGGGGGGGGGTGGTGTGCTGTCTAGGAGGAGGGAAAGTCGGGGAGGCGTCCAGGGAACGAGGAGGGGTCGGGTGCAGCAGCAGCCGTCGGGGACGCAGCTACCTCCAGCATGGATGAGAGGCCGTGACGAAGGAGGACGTCGGCGCGGTGCAGAGCCCGGAGGAGCGGCGGCCGGTGGAGGAGACGAGGCGGATCTTGGCGTCAAGTGCTCGGAACGGCGGCGCCACCGCGCTCCGGGCGGAGTTGTCAGAGCGCTACGCGGCGAGCATGGAGGGGACGAGGGCGTGGAGGCACAGCCGGTCGAGCTTGGGGCCGAGGCTGCGCTGCCGGCCATGGAGTGCAGAGAGAATGAGGAGGGCGGCGCTGCGGGTGGAGGAGGGGATCGATAGGAGGAGAGGAGGCGATGGGGATCGATAGGAGGTGTGCGTGCATTTTGTGCTGCGAGAGAGGGGGAGTTAAGGGAAAGAAAGAAAGGGAGGCGGGGGTGTAGAAGGAAAAACGCCAAGGGGGAGGGCAGGTGGGAACTAGGGTTTGGGGTCGGCTGGGCCTTGGGCCTGGCTGGCTGCCCTCCTAAAACTTTTTTCTGTGTTCTTTTTCTTTTATTATTATTTTTCCAGAAAAATAGGATAAAAGGTTTTGCATAACAAAAGAAGGTCAAACTATTTTACATCTATGAAGATTCATGTCTTTCGGGCAATTGTCTTGGAAAAGTGTTCTCGGAAATGAGCTACTCCCTCCGATCCGAAAAAAGATTCGCACAGGCCATTTTGCGAAAACGTCCTCTAAACTTTTGTGTCTCAACCCGCGCTCCACCTTGTCGTGCTCGCGCACCAGTCTGCTCCGCTCTCCGCCGCCAATCCCTCTGCTCTGCTCTCCGCCGCCAATCCCTCTCTCTGCTCTACCATTCGCCTCTCCTCTGCTCCGGCGCCGTGATCCCCTCGACTGGCTGCGCATATCTTGGATCACAAGATAATCCTTGATCGGAGCCACTCGCACCTTGGTCAACACTGGCGACGAATCGTCGAATGCAGCGACGAATCGCCGAATCTGGCGTCGGGGAGGTCGGATCCCGAGTCTGTGCCGCCGGACGAGTTGATCTGGTGGCTGCTGTGATCTGCTAGAGAGGAGAGAGAGGGGAGCGACCTGGAAGGCGATCGTTACTGTTGAGACCATTTCCTTTTTCCACCCGACACCCGACGGCTAGCCGCCGGCCGTCACACGCCACCGTCGCCTGAGACCGCCCGGAGCAGATCGAAGACCACCGGAAGCTCCGCTGCGGCTCCCTCGTCCTCCTCGCCAACTGAATCGAGTCGGGAAGCGCTATCTCGCCAAGAAACCATCGTCCCCTTCCGCTTCGGCCGCCGCGCTCCGGGCAAGATCGCCGTAGACTCCGACCATCTCCGTCCCTGCCGAGCCGTTCCACGCGTCGAGGTGCTTTGAAGTTGTTTTAGTCGGAAAGCTCAGCTCTCGTGACCGCGTTCGTCCCCCTGCTGAGCGTACGGCGGCCGCTGCCTCGATCTACCTGCTCCGGCCACCTTCGCTTCCGCCGCGAGAAGACCTGGGTCTCCTCCGTGCGCTCTCTCCTCTCCATCTATAGTGCAGCGTCTCCGTCGACAGAGTCTGAGCTGATTGTGTAGCTGCTGCGATCGTGGTGAGAGTGAGCTGCTGCGATCTGTTCGAGAGAATCAGAGGCGATGCGAAAGAACGAGCGGTGCAAGACGTGGGAAACGATTTTAGAATCTACGTGTGGTTTTTTGCATAATGACACTACGTTACGCCCTCCGACTATTTTTCCGGATCGGAGGGAGTATCATCTATGAAGATTCATGTCTTTCGGGCCAAATGACGAATGTTATGGCCACATTCATGGCATAGTTTGTTCAAATATGCCCATATTGGGCACAAACGTGCATCTTGGAACCACGAACAATGTTGACGAAGAAAGTTTTTATTTTTCTTGCACACAAAAATATTTTTTTATTTTCTGAGTGCAAACAACGGGTTATTTTGTGAAGCAACTACCGAAAATATGTCGTAAAATAGAATCACTACATTTTCTAAAAATACTATACCACGTTGTATTTAGAAATACCAAATGGTTGCGTGTAAAACGGTTTCCATCTACCTCTCGTAAAAAAGACAAATTCCTGCCGATTCAGTTGGAAGAGGGTCAAAGTTGAACTACAGGTGCCTCATAGTTTTCTCATGATTTTTTGAAAAATCCATATTTAGGTACACAAGTACCAATTTCATCAGAGATACATCAAAAGTTTTACAAGATTCAAAACCTAGCTACGAACGGTCATGTCCGCCGTTTTGTCCGTATCTTGAAATTGTCATACGAAATTCAAAAAAATTCAAATAAATGGAAAACCTTCGCGTGGTGTCATTATATGTGTCCTAGTATCCAATAAAAATCATAAACTTGGAATACGGAAATTTTCTTAACAAAGTGTTCTCAGAAATGAGCTATCATCTACAAACATTCATGGCTTTAAGGCCACATGACGAATGTTATGTCCACATTCATGGTATAGTTTGCTTAAATATGCCCATATTGGGCACATACGTGTACCGTGGAACCGTGAACAATGTTGCCGAAGAAAATTTTCATTTTCCTTTCACGAAAAAATCATTTTTCAATTTTTGAGTGCAAAAAATGGGTTTTTTTGTGAAGCACCTACCAAAAATATGTTGCAAAATTGGAGCAATTCATTTTCTAAAAATACTAGACCACATATAATTCACAAAAAACTAAATTTTTGCATGCCAAACGGTTTCCAACCACCTCTCGTAAAAAAACAAGTTTCCGCCGATTCAGTAGGAATCGGGTCAAATTTGAACTACATGTGTCTCATAGTTTACTCAAGATTTTTTGAATAAAACATTTTTAGATACACATGTACCTATTTCATCAGAGAAACAACATTAGTTTTGCAAGATTCAACCCCTAGCTACGAACAGTCATGTCCGCCGTTTTGGCCGTATCTTGAAATCGTCATATGAAATTCAAAAAAAATCAAATAAATGGAAAACCTTCGCATGGTGTCATTATATGTGTCCTAGTATCCAATAAAAATCATAAACTTGGAATACGGAAATTTTCTTAACAAAGTGTTCTCAGAAATGAGCTATCATCTACGAACATTCATGGCTTTAAGGCCACATGACGAATGTTATGTCCACATTCTTGGTATAGTTTGCTTAAATATGCCCATATTGGGCACATACGTGTACCGTGGAACCGTGAACAATGTTGCCGAAGAAACTTTTCATTTTCCTTTCACGAAAAAATCATTTTTCAATTTTCGAGTGCAAAAAATGGGTTTTTTTGTGAAGCACCTACCAAAAATACGTTACAAAATTGGAGCAATTCATTTTCTAAAAATACTAGACCACATATAATTCACAAAAAACTAAATTGTTGCATGCCAAACGGTTTCCAACCACCTCTCGTAAAAAAACAAGTTTCCGCCGATTCATTAGGAATCGGGTCAAATTTGAACTACATGTGTCTCATAGTTTGCTCAAGATTTTTTGAAAAAAACATTTTTAGATACACATGTACCTATTTCATCAGAGAAACAACATTAGTTTTGCAAGATTCAACCCCTAGCTATGAACAGTCATGTCCGCCATTTTGACCGTATCTCGAAATCGTCATACGAAATTCAAAAAAATCAAATAAATGGAAAACCTTCGCGTTGTGTCATTATATGTGTCCTAGTATCCAATAAAAATCATAAATTCGGAATACGGAAATTTTCTTAACAAAGTGTTCTCAGAAACGAGCTATCATCTACGAACATTCATGGCTTTAAGGCCACATGACGAATGTTATGTCCACATTCATGTTATATTTTGCTTAAATATGCCCATATTGGGCACATACGTGTGCCGTGGAACCGTGAACAATGTTGTCGAAGAAACTTTTCATTTTCCTTTCACGAAAAAATAATTTTTCAATTTCCGAGTGCGAAAAATGGGTTTTTTTTGTGAAGCACCTACCAAAAAAATGTTGCAAAATTGGAGCAATTCATTTTCTAAAAATACTATACCACATTGTATTTAGAAATACCAAATGGTTGCGTGCAAAACGGTTTCCATCTACCTCTCGTAAAAAAGACAAATTCCTGCCGATTCAGCTGGAAGGGGGTCAAAGTTGATCTACAGGTGCCTCGCCGTTTTCTCGGGATTTTTTGAAAAAATCATATTTTGGTACACAATTACCTATTTAATCAGAGATACAACAATTTTTTTGCAAGATTCAACCCTGGCTATGAACGGTCATGTTTACCGTTTTGACCGTATTTTGAAATCGGCATACGAAATTTAAACAATATCAAAAAATGGAAAACCTTCGTGTTGTGTCATTATATGTGATATACTTAACGTTAAAAATAATTAACTTGGAATAAGGGAAATATGTTGAAAAATGTCTTGAATGTAAAAGAATAATCCAATTTTTTAAAAAAATTCTTCAAAACCCTATGTAAAACAATATATAAGGTTAGTGGTATTTTGTTATTTTATTTTGACTAAAAACATTCCCTAATAGTTTATATTTACAGATTACATATTTATGACAAAATTCAAAATTTATTTGGTTGAAATTGGAGATCAAAATCAAAAGTAATAAACTAAAACAGAAAAGAATAATAAAAAGCAAAAAAAAAGAACCAGCCGGGCCGGCCCATTAACTTGCCGCGCCAGCCCAGGCCTGTTTCTGATACGGAAACAATAAAGGAGATAGCTTCGCAATACCAACAACTAGTCTTGCATAGCCCAGTGGTAGCGATCAGCTCTTCGGAACCAAGGTCGTTGGTTCGAGTCCCCCTCCTCCTGCAATGTTTTTGCAATATATTTCACGGCTGTGGGGGCGGGACCACATGTCAGGGCTTGGCTGGGCGGGTCCCACTTGTCAGTGGGTTGGGGTGGGACCCACGTTTTAGGTAGGGCGGGTGTGGGACCCACATGTCAGTGGCGGGTGGGACCCACGTGTCGGGTAAGGTGGGCCCACGTGTCAGGTAGGGTGGGTGCGGGACCCACATGTCAGCGAGTGGAACCCACATGTCAGTGGTGGGTGGGACCCACGTGTCAGGTAAGGTGGGACCCACGTGTCAGGTAGGGTGGGTACGGGACCCACATGTCAGTGGCGGGTGGGACCCGCGTGTCAGGTTGGGTGGGTCCACATGTCAAGGGTGCACTGGGACCCACATGTCATGTAATGTGCGGATGGTCCAACATGTCAGCGCTAGGTTGGGGCGGGTCCCACCGGTCAGGTTAGTCAATGTGTATGCTAGTGCTGACAAATGGGTCTACATGTCCCTGACACGTAGGCGAGATTGGTGAGTTGGCTGTCCAGTCAGAGTGACACGTAAGCGAAAATGACACCTAAGCACTGACACGTAGGCAACACTCCTGAGTTGGCTATTAACAAATGTGAATGACCATTTAAATTGGTCGTAGTCGTCCAGAAATAAGGTCATGGGCTAGTGCTTGATGGATTATGACCAATTCATGAAAGGAGGCCATGACCTTTATGAGAAAATTGGTCATAATTTTATGGGGTTTACACCCTCAATAGCAGCATATGACCAACTGGTTCAAAATGGTCATAGATCTATGACCAATATTTTGGGGGTCACTATAAAAGGTCATAGGATAGCATATTTCTTGTAGTGGGCGAGAAGATGAAGAGTCTCCCAGACATGGTTATCAGGACGAAGGAGATGTCGGCGGACAAGATGATCATGACGAAAGAGATGTCAGTGGAAAAGATGGTCATGATGAAGGAGTAGATGGTGGTGGAGAAGACGCGAACACGCAGAACCCGCTAATGTCGGCCTTGCAGGACTCTCATGTTCAAGAACTGCTCCTCAAGGAGACGAGCAACGCCAGAGCTGCAGCCAGAGAGAAAGCCAAGCTGGCGCAAATGGAGATAGACGGGAAGACTCCGTTGTATCCTGGGTGCCGACCACAGGATACGCGCATGCAAGTAATGCTTGATGCTCTGGAGATGAAGGCGGAAAACAGATGGACCCACGTGAGCTTCACCAAGAACTTGAAATTCATGCACGATCGTCTTCCCGAGGGGAACACATTGCCAACTAGTATCGAGGATGCCAAAAAAGTCGTGTGCCCTCTTGACCTACCGCACGTTAAATACCACGCCTGCATCAATAATTGCGCAATTTATCGGGGCGAGTACAAGGACATAACCACATGTCCGGTGTGCGGCCAAGGACGGTACAAGAGTACTGGGAACAAGAAAGTTCCTCGAAAAGTGGTATGGTACTTTCCTATCACTCCCCGTCTGCAGTGGTACTTCGTGGACCCTAAGGAAGCAAAGCTCATGCAATGGCACGCGGAAAGGGAGAAGCCCGAAGAAGATCCGGAGAAGGGCAGGATCCTGACACACCCTTCAGACGCTAGCCAGTGGGAAGCATTGGACAGCGCCTTCGAAAATTTCGGGGGCGACGCAAGGAACGTCAGGCTGGGTATGAGCAACGATGGACTCAATCCGTTCGGCAATCAGAGTAGCACGCATAGCACCTGGCCCATGTTTGTATGGCCTTACAACCTTCCCCCATGGCTGTGCACGAAGCAAAGGTACATACACATGAGTATTCTCATTCAGGGGCCGAAACAACCAGGTGTCGACATACATCTGTATCTCGCGCTGTTGAAAGAGGAGTTAGCCACGTTGTGGGAGACGCCAGCCCGTACGTGGAATGCCTAGACTGGAGATTATTTTGACATGAGAGCCACGTTGCTCACGACGGTGCAGGACTATCCTGGTTGCTCATATGTATCGGCCCAGGTAGGCCACGGATTTTGCGCATGTGTCAGGTGCATGGATGAGACCCCGCATCTCCAGCCAGCAAGGGATCTCGGGTCTTCGAAAACCGTGTACCCAGGGGCTCGAAGGTGGCTTCGCATGGATCACCCGTGGAGGAAACGTGGTGACCTGTTCAATGGTGAACACGAGCCCGAAAGAGCCCCGCGCCCGAGGAGCGGCACCGAAATCGACGAGCTTTTGAAAAATTGGGAGGAGTGCCCTGCGCCGGGAAAGAAGCGACCGAGGGTAGATCCGCTGCTGGGTGTATGGAAAGCGAGGTCTGTTTTCCACGACTTGGAGTATTGGAAGGTCCTCAAGACGCCACATAGCCTTGATATGATGCACATTACGAAGAATGTCACCGAGAGTCTGTTTGGCACTCTTTCCAACATGCCGGAAAAGGCCAAGGATGGGACGAGAGCAAGATATGATCTGAAATGGCTTGGCGTCAGGAAAGATCTTCAGGCACCTAATAGTGATGATGACGATGATGATGATGATGATCAGACGGAAGGGACTCAAGGTCGCCGCAAAAGGGTAAAAAAGAACACGGTGGTGCTTCCCGCTGCCTGCTTCACTATGAGTCCGGAGGAGCTCAAGCAGTTTTACAGGTGCCTCCTAGGAGTCAAATTTCCTCACGGTTACGCGGGGAAGATCAGCAGATATCTGGACACAACGAATAAGAGGTTCAGCGGGATGAAGTCTCACGATTGTCACGTGCAGATGACGCAGATACTTCCCGTTGCGATCCGAGGGATAATGGACGAGCACGTCCGGTATACGCTGCTTGCCCTTCGCAACTTTTTCGACGTCATCAACAGGAAGTCGATCGGTGTGAAGCAGCTCGACAGGCTACAGGATGAGATCGTGCTGATACTATGCGAGCTCGAGATTTACTTCCCGCCCGCATTCTTTGATATCTGCGTGTATCTCCTTCTCCATGTCGTTGATGACATCAGGAAGCTCGGGCCGACATTCCTGCACTACATGATGCTGTTCGAAAGGCAGAACGGTGTCATGAAAGGATACGTTCGCAACAGGGCCCGTCCAGACGCAAGCATGGCCAAGGGCTTTCTAACCTACGAGTGCATCTCCTTTTGCCAGAATTATCTAATTAAGCACTGAGAACAAGGATGTTGGTCAGCCCACCAAGAAGCACCTCGGCAGGCTCGATGGATATGGTCACCGCGAGGACTACCGCTCACTCTTTGTCGGCGTTCATGGTCGAAAACACGACTTCGACAGGGCTCACCGGGTCGCGCTACAACACTTACAATTGATCGAACCTTGGGTGGAAGAGCACAAAGTCTTAATCGAGCAGAATTACGTCGACCTGGGCCGGCCGAGGAAGAAGGGAGACGTAACCAGAGAGCACAACTCCACCTTCACGCGTTGGTTCAAGAAAAGGCAACTTCTTGAAGCAAAGAGCAAAACGCCATCTACGGAAGATGAAAAACTCATATTCTCCTTATCACAGGGCCCCGGGCACAACGTAAGGACCTATCAGTCGTATGACATCAGCGGTTTCAGATTCTGCACCGAGGAAAAGGATAGGAATAGCGAATTTCAAAACTCAGGAGTAACTATGCTATCCTACGGCGATGACGAGGCTACTGTCAAGGAAAGATTCTTCGGAAGGATTGAGGAGATATGGGAGCTCAACTACTGTGGAGAGTCGGTGCCAATGTTCCGTGTGAGATGGGCCAAGGACGCCGTCAAAGAAGGCCGGTATTTCACCACCATGGTAATACCCAATGCCAAATCGAAGAACGCCTCCGCGAAAAATGAGCCATGGGTACTCGCTAGCCAAGTTGAGCAGTGCTTCTTCATTACCGACCCCTCAAAGCCTAGCCGTGTTGTCGTGAGGAGGGGCAAGAGGAGCATGATACGTCTCCAACGTATCTATAATTTTTGATGTTCCATGTTTGTTTTATATCAAATGCCACATGTTTTGCATATACTTTATGTCACTTTTATACATTTTTTGGGACTAACCTATTAACAAGATGCCGAAGTGCCAGTTCCTGTTTTCTGCTGTTTTTGTATTCCAGAAAAGCTAGCCTGGAAATATTCTCGGAATTGGACGAAACTTCACGGGGGATGCTATTTTGCCAGAACACACCTGAAGGACCTAAGGATCAACAAAGGAGAGCCACATGGACCCCACACGTGGCCAGGGCGCGGGCCCTCCTCTGGCGCGCCCAGGGTGCGTGTGGGCCCCACAGAGGCCTCCAGCCGCTGCCCTTTCGTCTACTTATTCCCCCCGACGCGAAAACCCTAAGTGCCTGAGCCAATATCAACGAAAAGTTCCAGAGACGCCGCCGCCGTCAACCCTAGCTCGGGAGGGTCCAGAACCTCTTCCCGGCACCCTGCCGGAGAGCGGAATCGTCACCGGAGGCTTCTACATCGCCATACCTGCCTCCGAAGTGATGCGTGAGTAGTTCATCCTTGGATTATGGGTCCATAGCAGTAGCTAGATGGTTGTCTCTCCAATTTGTGCCATCATGTTTAGATCTTGTGAGCTGCCCTACATGATCAAGATCATATTATTGTAATGCTATGTGTTGTGTTTGCTGGGATCCGATGAATATTGAATACTATGTCAAGTTGATTATCAATCTATGCCCTATGTTATTTATGATCTTGCATGTTTTCCGTTACTCGTAGATGCTTTGGCCAAGTAGATGCTTGTAACTCCAAGGAGAGTATTTATGCTAGATAGTGGGTTCATGCCTCCATTTAATCTGGGACAGTGACAGAAAGTTCTAAGGTTGTGGATGTGCTGTTGCCACTAGGGATAACCTAACGATGCTATGTCCACGGGCATATGTGTTTGTTTACATTACACGATTTACTTAATGCGATTATCCATTGCTTGCAACTTAATACCAACGGGGGACTCGGATGACAACCCGGCGGTGGATTATTAGTCATAGATGCAGTTGGATAACGGTCTATGTATCTTGTCGTAATGCCCAATTAAATACCATAGTAATCATAATGTCATGTATATGCATTGTCATGCGCTCACTATTTGTCAATTGCCCAGCTGTAATTTGTTACCCAACATGTTAGTTATCTTTTATGGATAGACACCACTAGTGAACTGTGGACCCCGGTCCATTCTTTTACACTGATTAAACAACCACAAACTGCAAACTGTTCCTTTTTCATTCATTGCATTTTAATACTCATTTTCCACACCATACGTTTAATCCTTTGTTTTCAGCAAGCCGGTGAGATTGACAACCTCACTGTTTCGTTGGGGCAAAGTAGTTTGATTGTGTTGTGTGCAGGTTCCACGTTGGTGATCGAGTAATGGCGCCGCCAACAACCTTCAGAAGAGTTGCTGCTCCTACTGGTTCGATAAACGTTGGTTTCATACTGAGGGAAAACTTGCTGCTGAACTACATAATACCTTCCTCTTGGGGTTTCCCAACGAGCGTGTGATTTACCGCATAGCATCAGAGCATCATCGGAATGGAAGGAGACGCTAACGAGGAAGACTTGGACAAGTACGGCGATCCGAAGATCGAGGAGGAATTCGACAAGTACTTCGACATGCCGACTACTAGCAAACACACAAGGAAGACCTCCCTACCTACTAAAGGTTGTCCGTTCACGCGAAGAAATCTCAAGGTGCCCGGCCTAAAGTATTCAACCGCGAAGAAGGGAAAGAAGAGAAACTAGCTTGGAACCGGCCGCCGGGACGAAGAAGACTTTTTTTTGTGTATTTAATTTGTACATGCATGTGTGTGTCAGACACAAGCATATATATACCATGAATAAAATATGTGTGGTCTACTAACAAATGTGTTTGTGTTCTTCATTTAAATTTAACCACAAAAATTAAAAATTAAAAGAAAAAAATGTGGGACAGCAAGGATTCGAACCTGGCTGCCCAAGTACAAGGTTCTGAAGCAAAACACTAGAGTATGTGTGTGTTGTTGTCATAGTACAGCACCACATGTTTTTAAACTTTCAGGCCAAAGAATTCTGTGGCGCATCCCCCACCGGATGCGCCACAGAATATGAGAATTCTGTGGCGCACCCCCAAGAGGATGCGCCACAGAATATGAGAATTCTGTGGCGCACCCCACCCGTGGATGCGCCACAGAATTTGGTTTCACCCACTTACCCGTGGGCCCGCCCACGCGCTGCTCTTCCTTCTTCCCAAATTGGTAGTGAAGGAAACCGTCCCGCGCTCGACCGCGCTCTCGCGATCCCCGCGCCACCGCGCCACCTCGCCGCGCTCAACCGTGCTCTCGCGATCCCCGCGACACCGCATCCGTGCCACCTCGTCACGCCACCGCGTCCGCGCCCACCACGCGCCCATGCTCGATGCCCACCACGTGCCCGTGCCACGAGCCGCCGACGACACACCACCGTCCTGCCACCTCGACGACGACGCCGCCGCCGCCCTCGACACGCCACCCTCTCCATCCCCTCCCCGAGGTGCTGCTCCCCTCCACACCTGCACATAACCTGTTTGCTCAAATGCCAAACCGAGAATAAGGAGACAGAACATGATGTGTCAATTTATCTTCATCATCCATACATGCTCTTCTTATGCCTGATGTTGGCTGCTACATCTCTGTCTCCCGTCCTGGTACTTCGCCACTCACTTGCTAGTGGCACCATGGTTTTGCAAAATGTGGCACCATGGTTTTGCAAAATTTGGGGATGCACCCAGCATCCTTTTAGAACATCATCTTTGCTGAAACAGATTAATGGACTCATGGTAAGGAATTGCATTGCATCGTCAAATCGTATTGCCGATGCTGCCTTTTTGTGTGCATGTGCGGTGGGCTGGAATTAGAATAATCTGGTGGGGGCTGGTGCCGGCTGGGTGGCATGTTGGAGGCTTCTGTCTCGCAAAAGGATGTCTGTCTGGTTCTCCTCTCCACTTGTTGCTTTGCTTACTTATTATGGTGAAGTCTGAAAAATGAACATGTCTGTAAACATGATGATGCTCTTCCTCTTTGCACAATGCTTAGAAATAGTGAGAAGTCTTTTTACTGAAGCAAACAGTAGGATAGGGATTTCCCTACAACACAAACCTGCTGTTGGAATAAGTATTGTATAAGCGTGCTTTGTTGGGTAGTGTTAAGTTGCTGCATTTTTAATTAACTGTCTTGAAGATGCATTTTTAATTAACTAATGCATTATTTTGCCATATGCAGGAAATTTAGAAGACGAACCTCAACGTTTTTTCAGGTGAGATGTGGATGTGGCAACTTCATGCTTTCGAAATGCTCCAAAGTTGGTACTTTGGAGCATGTGTTCTGTGCTACCACGGCCATCGTGTCGTGGTTGTTTGTTTTTCGACCATCGTGTCGTGGAGATGCCGGCCGGAGATGCCGGCCGGAGATGTGGATATTTATGTGAAATGTTTGCAGGTACCCCGAGAGGCCCTTGAGATTATCGGAACGTCGATTAACTTCCGTTCTGGCAAATTCGGGTACTCCATATGTCCCTTTTTTAGCAAAGGTCATGCCGAAATTTTTCGTGAATTTTGGCATGACTTTGCTAAAAAAGGGACATATGGGGTATTGCGACTAATGCATGGGCCGGGGTATCTTAGTACTAAATTAAGTGATTTATTCTTATATTTGTTGTACTAACTTTTTGCCTCTTTTTATTAATGCAGGGCAAACATGTCGGGGCCCGGCCCTTCTAAGCACATGAGCGTCGAAGAAGAAGCTAGAGAGGGCAACAAGCCGTTCTGGGTTGTGTCCCAGGAGTTGGAGGAGGCGGAGGCCGCTAGAGCTGCTAGTGGTGGCGACCGTGCCGACGATGAGCAAGAGGATGACGCCAAAACCATCGATGGAGCTGCTACTGGCGGCCATGAGGATGACACCACCACCGATGGCGGCGACCACACGGATGACGGTGGTGGCAGTAACCCGACCGCTCAGAAGCAGAAGAAGCCAAGGAGGGATCGGACACCGCAAGTGCTCACCAACGTCACAGACGTGTTCACTGAGGTCACGCCAAGTGGCCAACCTGTGGAGCCTAAGGAGCTTGCCAAAGGGTATGGCATGCAACTAGGATGCATCCTTCGTGAAAGCGTGTCGATCAACATGAAGGACCTCAGAAGCAAGGACAATGAGGCTTTGGTCGCAAACCTCCTCCAGAAGCATCACCAATGATACACGTTCCCGGAGCCGTTCAACAAAAAGGTGGACAGTTTAGCCATCACGAAGATGAGCACCGCCTTGAGCAGCTGGAAATCCCGGGTGAAGAAGAAGATTGATAAGGGTGACAGCTGGGAGGAGATAAGGGTCAAAGAGCTGATGCTGACCAAGAAGAGTTCGAGGCATTCAAGCTGTTCTTACATTCTGAGGAGGCTAAAAAATGGACCACCTGGGGAAGCAAATGCGGGACCTGAACATAGGTAAGCACCATTTGGGAAGCGGCGGTTACCGAGGAAAACAGCCCATTTGGGACAAGGAGGATGCCGAGGTTGCACGTCTGGGAAAAGAGAACCTGGCACAAAATCACGGACGAGCAAGTTAGGAACTTTGTGCGGTCCCCCTACTATCTGAACAAGGCGATGGGGAATTCGTTACCGACGATGACGATGTGAGGAAATTCGAGAAAGTGCTGGTAAGGAATTTAATTACCGTTGATATCTCAAAGTCCATTTGTTGATCTAATTAGATAACCAAGCCATAGTTCTACATGGGTTCACCTTAATTTCCTTTGTCTGCAGGAGGACGAGTTGAAGGCTAACACTGAGGCCGGCCCGTCGTCCCAGGGGTCGACGGAGCCGTAGGACACGACTTTCAACAGGGCAATGCATGTTTACAAGGAAAGGGACAAGTCGGCGCCGCCGATGTCAGCTGGCCGTGTGACCGGCTTTGGTACGAGCATGAAGTTCCTCTAGTACTACAGCACGGACGCCGAGACGAGAAAGGAGAGGAGGAAGTCAAGTAGGGATAAAGCCGAGGTGGTGGAGCTAAGGAAGAAGGTGGAGTCACTAGAGCAGGAGAAAGTGGACTCCACCACGGTGGACAAGTTAGTGGAGGAGAAGCTCCGGGCGATGTTACCCCTGGGTTAGTGGAGGGTTAGCTGCCTGGAACGCGGGAGGTCGACAGGGGCCGATACACGTGCCCAGCTTCGCCGGCAGCACCTCCAGCCATAACTTGTTGCCGCACCTGGTGACCCCGCTGCCCAACACCGCGCGCAGCAGCCGCTCCATTTGGTCCCACCGGCGCCCCCTACCGCGGAAGATACCGAGGCGCTGCCGGTGGCGGCGGTGAATGATAATGCACACGAGCGGCCGGAGAATGATAGGCCAGCCGCCGGCACCGGCGCCCTTGTCTCGACAATAGCCGAGCTCAACGCCATCACCAAGGTAACTAATTAGTTAGTCCGCGGCATCTTCTATAACTATGCGCCTTTGATGACTGCCATCTCTCATGATGCCCAACATGTGTTGACTCCCAGGACATGCCTTGCATACTCCTGCATACGGTGGGGGCCGGCGGCGAGTTGAAGGAAGTCGCAGAGGGCACTCTCATACAACCTTTGACCCGAGATATGCACAACGTTAGAATGAGCGAGGTTGTGATGAGAGTCAGGTTGACTGAGGTAGTGCCTGAGTTTCGTGACATCGACCCCCCCATGCAACCTCCGGGAGCCGATGAACACATGGTCCTTGGAGAATGCCCCAAGTGGGTCCTCGAATGGCCGAAGACCCAGATTCGTCTTGGGGGGGTCAGGCGCACCACCGACGCCACCTCGAAGCTCCGGCCCCGATCGTTCGGCCCTCGAGGCCGCCACGAAAACTTGTTGTGAAGGAACCGGCGCCAGAAGCAGCCGTCGCCACCACCCAGAAGGAAACGCCGGTCGTCGCCACCACCCGGAAGGAGCCGCCGGTCATCGCCGCCACCAACCGCCACAAACAACTGTTGGGGACGTCTGAACCGCAACCGTCCAAAGACAAAGCCGTTGCACCTCAACTTGGTGGCAACAACGACGATGATGACGATAATGTCGACGTCGATGGCTTCATCAACACTGGCGCCAGCAAAGATTTGTTCATGCCTCCTGTACATATGGATGAGGAACCGTTCGCGCTCACCGCGGTCAACCTGCTCGTCCCAGTACATGCACGCAGCGCCTGACCTTCCATGGTTTATCTCAAGACACGCCTCCGGAGGCCGCGATCAATCTCAACCGGCTAACGTTTTCAGCCCTGGCACAATCCTGAAGTCCGTTCACGAGGGAGTGCAATCCCCAGAGATGAAGAAGAAGAAGCACAGGAAGAGAAGTAGGCCAGGCGCCTCTGTGAGCCAGCCAGCTCCTAAGACTATCCGGGGTCATGAAGACATGGTACCACCCCGTGCGGATGGCTTGACCCGAGTTCATGAAGCTGGTAAACCGATACTGCCTCCGGATCTGCTCCACCTCGCAGGGACCCATGCACACTTTGCATGAATTATCTTGACGCTAGAGGGCATCCTTCTTCAAGACAAGAATCCAAATTACCCGGTGTTCACGGCCCAGGTGCCAAAGGACTTGGACTTTGTCCAAGAAGCCCCCGCGATGTGTTCTTCATAGCGTACGAGGACGTCTTCAAGCTGTTTCACTTAAGACGGCTGGACTATAACATGGTCCGCCTATACACGCTCAATCTGGCGATGAAGATCAGGAGAGATAATACCCCGTACGTCGCGGTAGTGGATCCCTACTACATGCGTGACACTAGCTAGTGGAAGGATCAAGGACACGGACCATGGCGAAGGAGTACCTCCAGAGGTTCATGCTGACCAACAAGAGGAAGAACACCTTCTTCTGTCTTTCTTTCCCGAGTAAGTACACATGCGGCCATGGCGGATCTTATGCTTTCTTATCGATTTCTTCCATTGCTGATCCTTTCCAACATTCCGTTTCAATTGTGTGTTGACCAGGGACAAGTACTGCATACTCATTGTCCTAAGCCCGAGGTGGTCCATTGCCACTTATTTCGACTCGGGGAGTTTGGATAGGAAGAAAGACTACACCAGAATAAAGGGTGTTCTAGATGAGGCTCTCGAGGGCTACGCCCAAAAGGGAGGCCCCTTCGAAAAGAAGGGGGAATCTCTCACAAATGACAAGAAACACTGGTTCGGGCATGGGACCGAGTTCCATTGCATCAAGCAGCAGCCTGGCAGCGTGAAGGAGGCCTTCTACGTCCTCCATCACATTAAAGGGTTGGTCCGGGATGCAAAAAAACGAGGATGCCATCTAGTCTCTCAGAATGGACCAAATGTGTGGGGGATATCACCGATGATGAGCTTAGAGAAGACTTCCATCGCATCCCGATGCAGCTATCGCAAATCATCGTCGAAGATGTCAACACAAAAGGGGGGTCCTTCCACAACGCGAGAGGTAGGACGATGTATTATAAACGAAAGACTTGCCTCACTCGCAAGAACTGCTTCTTTATTTTCTTTATTATAGACTTATCCACTTCGATGAATATAGCATACTCTATTTATATTACTAACCAATATATATCCCAATCCATCTCCAGGGTTGTGCAAGAGGGACACCGAAGAATGCCTAGAGGCTCAGCAGGACACCAGGACGTGGACGACGAAGGAGATGTATAAACCGTTCCCGGCGCCGCTCAAGAAGAAGACTCCATGATCGTGCTCCCGCTATTGCTCACCATCATCGCCGATGTACTCTATTTGATCCTAGTTTAGGCGGTGAACTTCATTTGTAACGTGTGACATGATCGATGAACTTTTGTATCATAACTTCTGTAAATATTCGGCACTTGTCACTATATTTATGTATCTCGGGCTCTAAGTAATGTGATGACATAGTAATGTGTCTGTTTTCATATGCCGTGTCAAATATATTATTGTTTCTATTATATCTGTATAAATCCTGTATATATACCTGTATTTCCTGTAATATACATGTATTTATACAGCTGGCAGCAGCAATTTCAGAATACCTGTAAATTATTCTGTGGCGCATTTTATTTTTTCTGTGGCGCATGCAATTATGTGGCGCACGCTAGTAGGATGCGCCACTGAAATAATTCTGTGGCGCACCGGTGCGCCATAAAAACCTGGGCTTTCTGTGGCGCACCCAGGGATGCGCCACAGAAATATATTTTAGTGGCGAGCTAACTGTGGCGCACCCACCATGCGCCACAGAAAGGCAAAGTGGGTGCGCCACAGATGGCATGTTTCCTAGTAGTGTTAGCGTGATTCCTCAAGTAAAATATCAAGGAGTTCGTGCTCATCCAACTGTGGAACCGTAAAACCCACTGGTTGTTGATACGTCTCAAACGTATCTATAATTTTTTATGTTCCATGATGATATTATACCAATTGTTACATGTTTTGCATCCACTTTATGTCTTTTTTATATATTTTTTGGGACTAACCTCTTAACAAGATGCCATAGTGTCAGTTCCTGTTTTCTGCTGTTTTTGTATTCCAGAAAAGCTAGTCAGGAAATATTCTCGGAATTGGACGAAAATTCACGGAGGCACCTATTTTATCAGAATACACATGGAGTCCAGAGGGGAGACGAAGAGGAGCCAGGAGGGCCCCACATGCCCCCTGGGCGCGGCCAAGGGTGGGCCCGCGCCCTAGGTGCGTGTGGGCCCCTCGGGGCTCTCCAGCCGCCGCCCTTTCGCCTACTTATTCCCCCCGATGCGAAAATCCTAAACACCCGAGCCATATTCCACGAAAAGTTCTAGAGGCGCCGCCGTCGTCAACCCTAGCTCGGGAGGGTCCAGAACCTCTTTCCGGCACTTTGCCGGAGAGGGGAATCACCACCGGAGGGCACTACATCACCATGCCTGCCTCCGGAGTGATGCGTAAGTAATTCATCCTTGGACTACGGGTCCATAGCAGTAGCTAGATGGTTGTCTCTCCACTTTGTGCCATCATGTTTAGATCTTGTGGCCTGCCTAACATGATCAAGATCATCTTATTGTAATGCTATATATTGTGTTTGCTGGGATCCGATGAATATTGAATACTATGATCAAGTTGATTATTAATCTATGATACATGTTATTTATGATCTTGCATACTTTCCGTTACTAGTAGATGCTTTGGCCAAGTAGATGCTTGTAACTCCAAGAAGGAGTATTTATGCTAGATAGTGGGTTCAGTCTCCAGTAATCTGGGCGAGTGACAGCAACGCCTAAGGTTGTGGATGTGCTGTTGCTACTAGGGGTAACATAACAATGCTATGTCCACGGTCATATGTATTTGTTTACTTTACGCACATTGCTTAATGCGATTATCCGCTGCTTGCAACTTAATACCGACGGGGAACACGGATGTCAACCTGAAGGTGGATTATTAGTCATAGATGCGGTTGGATAACGGTCTATGTATTTTGTCGTAATTCCCAATTAAATATCATGTTAGTCATCTTGTCATATATGTATGCATTGTCATGCGCTCAATATTTTATCAATTGCCCAGCTGTAATTTGTTTACCCAACATGTCGTTTATCTTTATGGAGAGACACCACTAGTGAACTGTGGACCCCGGTCCATTCTTTTACACTGATTAAACCACCAATTGCAAACAATTGTTCTCTTTTACTTTTTGCAATTAAATACTGTTTTCCACACCATACGTTTAATCCTTTGTTTTCAGCAAGCCGGTGAGATTGACAACCTCACTGTTTCGTTGGGGCAAAGTAGTTTGATTGTGTTGTGTGCAGGTTCCACGTCAGCGCCGGATTCCCTGGTGTTGCGCCGCATCATATTTTGCCATCGGAAACCTTCTGAAGTGCTACTGCTCCTACTGGTTCGATAACCTTGGTTTCATACTGAGGAAAACTTGCTGCTGAGCTACATCATACCTTCCTCTTGTGGTGTCCCAACGGAAAAAACAGTTGTTCTCGGGCGACATGTATCCATGCGTCACGTGGGTCAAGTGGTTGGGAGGCGGATATGACCCATTCATATAGTATGATTCGTTCGTTGTCTTGACGTTCAGGCATGACTAGTCATGAGCTCAGAGCACTACATCAAAAGATGAACGGAAATCACGGTAGGAAATGATTGGCAACTTGGCCTACCCGTTAATCATAGTTGGATGAGCTATGAGGATGGTAGGGATTGGATGAGATTGTTCATGCAATAGGAGTCAGATCATTAGGGCCTGATGCCTAGTATCCAATATGTGTGTTAATTACCGTTGTTGCAACTTGTTGTGCTTAAGGCTTGTCACTTAGGACCCGAGTGACATGTTTCAGATATGAACATGTTATATTTTGATGAGTATAATTATTGATTTGGATCCACCTATTACTGTCCGGAGCCTGAGACACAAAGTGATAACAATTGGGACAATTGAAGGGGATGGCTGTAATTTGAGGATCACATGTAATTCACTGAGTATTAATGCTTTGCTCCTGTGATCTATTAAAAGGATTAACTTAATTACCATTAGGTTTCATGATTGGCCCCACTGAAACATGATGGTTAGACAAAAGATGTCGTGCTAGATTCTTATTGCAAGCATGTATGACTATATAGGGAATACATGCCTATGTTTGATTAATACCTGGATACTTTATTACTGCTTATTTGCATTGTGCCCTGCATTATGACAATTATATGAGCTATCTTATTCATGCAACGCCCATTCATTCGTTCCTATGCATACGGTGCTTTTAATCCCGTTGTTTACTAGAATAATTTCTGTTGCTACTATTGTTGTTTTTTACTTTACTGATGCTACTAGTAAACCATTGCTGCTATTATATTACAGGTGCTACTAATAAATTGTGTCAAGCAAGCATCTCTTCAGGTGTGGCTGAATTGAGAACTCAGTTGTTAAGACTTATAAATATTTTTTTGGCTCCCCTTGTGTCGAATTAATAAATTCGGGTTTTACTTCCCTTGAAGACTGTTGCGATCTCCTATGCTTGTGGGTCATCAGGCACCGGTACGTTTCCACTGACGCGACCAACGCAACGCGAGCCGGGCCATGGCGCAACAACATAACGTCGTGAGTCATTTTTCATCGTTTTGTTCAACTCCTAAAAAATTATTTCCCTCCGTTCAGATTATCCATAACTTGTATCGATATATTAATTCCAGCATTCCATTCAATTGGATTTTAAGAAACAATTTAACTGATGTATATTGTTGAGTTTTAGGTGTAAAAAATGAATATTCCTTGCAGTAGGTGATGTTGAAGATTTATTCTTCATTACTAATGAAGTATAAGCCCAGGGTTCAACAAGTGAATGAGTAAAGAACCTACTAATGGTCCTTCCTCCATCAGTTTATAAGACACGCACGCAATTTAAGAAAAAGCTTGACCATCAAATTTGGTCAATAAAATATAAATTATATATAACAAAAATTATACCATTGATTTAGATTGAAAATAAGTTTTTTATGAAATAATTGTGATATAGAATTTAATTTTTGTTGCCTAAATTAGTGGTCAAAGTGTGTTCTTAAATGGCGTGCGTGCCTTATAAACTGTGATGGAGAGAGTACAAATATTAGCAAATGTGTACTTGATGTGTTCAATCATCTCCCAATTGCTCCTTTCAGAGCCTAGAGCTAATGAGTGGCCTTATCTACGGTCGGACCTGCTATGATGTCTGGTCTTTGTGTACACCCTCCGTATGAAAATATAAGATGTTTTACCATTTTTATGCACTGCACATATCTAGACATGTTTTAATATGTAGATTTGTATGCATCTTATACTAAAATAAGTCTACATACGTGTGTGACAGAAAATGTTAAAACATGTTATATTTTGATACGGATGGAGTAGTTGTGTTCATTGGTATATTCTCCCGCGTGTATCTAAGAAATTGAATGGGAAATATGAGCTGCTCGAGATTTTGCATGCCAGTGTGTAGTGGTTAGTTTGGTTGTTCGTTAAAAGTTATACTTCTCCATTCATTTCTGAAAGGATGTAGCAATTATTTCTCAAATGATATGTATCCCAAATCCCGACTCAAATGATTTTAGAAGCGGCACACCATTATTATGCTTCAGTTTGCTCTTTCGTTGGACCAAGTTTATCTAACTCTGTTGTGGATATCCTTGCACTGGTTGGCAGGGTGTTAGGCGCTTGATCCCCCGCCTACCCACCACCACGATGGCGACAAAGATGGTTCACCTAATCATCTTCTTGGGTTTGTTTCACTCTATCCATAGTAACTTGATTATTTAATTTTGCATTTACTTTTTTTAATGATCGATGTGTAGTTGGATTTGATGAATGGAGGCTATTTCTTTGGTACTGTTAGGAACAACTAGCCTTAGTATTAGGCTAACATGGCAGTTAGAATTGTACTGGGAATATTCTACCGAATATTCCTCCTAGCAGTTAGGATTATTTGTTTGTCCAAACGCTGTCTATAGCGAACCGTCGCCGTGCCTCTTCGGAAGCGACGTAAAGGTGTAAACCGACATTGTAACCCGACTGTTGGGCTACTATAAATAGCCGCAGTCTCAATCAACAAGGAATCAATTCACTCCATTCTCTCTCGACTCTTCACACGTTATCATGCACGCGCCTCTGCCAAAGCAATAGGCTACAGTAGAAGAGACAAAGAAAGGTGAGTAGAAGATGGCTTTTCTGCCCGAACTCGCTTTTTGCTTTGCTCGGTTTGTGGCCAGGGAACACCGTCGCGGCTATCCTCGCCGGACTTTCTCCCTCGCTGCCGCTCGCCGCTGGAACTCCGGCCGTCGCCGGGAGTAAAACGGTGGCCTCCGCCGCCGCCACCACGGCAACCGTTGGGTACCCCGTCGCCGCTTCGGCCCTGGAGGTGTCCTCCGCCGCCGCTTCCGCGGCAACCGTTGGGCGCCTCAGCAGCACAACAGTCACGGCAACCGCTGGCTGCAGCGCCACCGTTACCGTGGAGAACCGGGGCCAAGCACCACGGCTGCTGCAGCGCCGGAGGTCGCATCGCCGGAGGTCGCCACGGAAGATGTAGTTGACGCAGTGTATGAAGACGAGGCCTCAGTCTCGAATGTTAGCGCGGACGCCGACGAACTGGTGCCACCAGTGCCGCCGGAGTTCGCCGTTCTGCCCATGGAGTGGCTGCTGGGCGGCCCAAGCGCCGGTTGGCTCGTCGACGACGCCGAACGCGACTTCAGCGACGACGACCTCGCGGCACCGCCTCCGTCAATGTACTACTACCTGCGCCATGGTTTCATACCGTGTCTCCCGTCTCCGACGCCATCCGACGAGGACGCACAGCACTTCGCTCCGCCGGGCTACGACCCCGTGCTGGAGTTCTCCGTGCCACCAGACGCGGTCCAGCCAGAGGCGGCAATGGAGGAGGTCGAGGCCGTGGCTCCCGCGCCCAACGGGAATTACTTCAGGCCGAGAAGCATGATGAGCTTCTCATGAAAAATCACAATGCTTGCCCAACGGGCGCCATGCCAATCCCTGAAGCACATGCTAATGCTCATTTTACTAACAAATTTGGAAACCGTAAAAGGAACTTCCGAAAATTCAAAGGAAAGTGGAAAAAGAACAATGGTCAAAAGACCTACGGTCAATCTAAGGGGAAAGGTCATTTCAAGAAAAATGACCGTAATGACAGTTCTCAAACTTGTCAAAGGTGTGGATGTGAATCATCGTACTAACAAATGCCGTATTCCCAAGCACCTCGTGGATCTATACATGAAGTATGGAGGAAAAGGGAAACAAGTTCATGGAAACAAAGCTGAAGCTCACTTCAACGACATACAAGACAACTCTCAAGTTGGTCCATCTCAGAGTTCTATTGAAGAATTCAAGCCAAAGGACGATATCATCCTCGATGAAGACATGCTTGTGGACTACACCCAAGATGTTTTTGGAGACCTCAATTAAACTCCATAAATAGTCGATGTCATTTAGCCATTTGAATATACTAAGAAATACTATATTGTATAACAATAAGAAGAATAAAGTCATCAGACTATGTATATAGTATTATGTGAATCAGACATAATATTGTAATGTATTTATATTTGAAGTTTGTAATATAAATACCATGTATGTAATTTGATGAATATATGAATAAAATAAGATTTATTCTAAAATATTCTATTTCTATTTATAGAAATTTACGGGAAACATCCGATGGAAGAAGAATTATGTTTAGTGGATAGTGCTACCACTAATACAATTTTAAGGGAAACAAAGTACTTCCAAACTCTTACAAAGAGAAAGGAAGATGTTATGACCATAACTGGTAGTAACAAAGCAATTATTGGTTCAGGAAGAGCCACTTTCACACTCCCTATGGGTACTACTATTGTAATTCAGAATGCACTCTTGTATCCTGAATCTACACGTACCCTTATAAGTTTCAAAGATATCCGATCTAATAATTTCCACCTAAAAACAGTTCAGGTGGATAAGAAAGAATTTTTGCTTTTAACAAAAAGCAACGGATATGAGGAAGAAACTCTTGAAAAATTCCCTTCATTCTCATCCGGATTATACTTTACATACATTAAACCCGTACCTTATGTTGCGTATAAAATAATTTTTCAAAATCTTGATAAATTCAAGACTTGGCATGATCGCCTTGGTCATCCTGGAATAGGTATGATGAGAAAAATTATAGGCAATTTGTTGGTCACAATTTACCAACTACAAGATTTCCTAAATCATCAGATTTTGTATGCACCGCATGTGCTACTGGGAAATTAATTATTAAGCCATCCTACCTTAAAGTTAAAAATGAGTCACTTAATTTTCTTGAAAGAATTCAAGGAGATATATGTGGTCCAATACAACCTCTGTCTGGACCATTTAGGTACTTCATGGTGCTAATTGATGCATCCACTAGATGGTCACATGTGTGTTTATTGTCCACACGCAACCATGCCTTTGCCAAATTAATTGCTCAAATTATCAAATTACGAGCAAATCATCCTGAACACAGGATAAAATCAATAAGAATGGACAATGCTGCTGAATTTAGTTCACGCGCATTTAATGATTATTGTATGGCTTTAGGTATCCATCTAGAACATTCAGTACCGTATGTTCATACTCAAAATGGAATGGCTGAATCTTTAATCAAAAGGGTAAAACTAATTGCTAGACCATTATTACAGAATTGCAATTTACCAACCTCTTGTTGGGGACATGCGGTTTTACACGCCGCAGATCTGATTCAAGTCAGACCAACTGCATATCATGAAACTTCCCCGTTTCAAATAGTACGTGGCAATCAGCCAAGTATTTCCCACCTGCGAAAATTCGGTTGCGCTGTCTACGTACCGATATCACCACCGCAGCGTACCTCAATGGGCCCCCATAGAAAATTAGCAATCTATGTGGGATATAAATCTCCGTCAATTATAAAATATTTAGAACCCCTTACAGGGGACCTGTTTACAGCCCGGTACGCTGATTCAATTTTTGATGAGGACCATTTCCCGGCATTAGGGGGAGAAACAAACCACAAAGAATGCCAGGAAATAGATTGGAATGTTACAGGCATCCAGTCCTTAGACCCACGTACTAGAGAATCTGAATCTGAAGTTCAGAGAATAATAGATTTGCAAAACATTGCAAACAATCTGCCAGACGCATTTACTGACCACAAAGGTGTCACAAAATCTTATATCCCTGCAGCTAATGCACCAGAACGAGTAGAGGTACCAAATAAAACTACTCAACTCCCAATTGCAAATAAAAGGGGGAGAAATCTGGTTACAAGGGAAAAGGCTTCTCCAAAGCCACCGCGGAAACAAAGAAAATCAAAATCTATGTCAGTAAATGAAAATCAACCTGAAGTTGATAGACACCAAATTGATGCTCAACATCAAGAGCCCAGCATAAATGTGCGCACAAATACTAATGCTGGGACATCGAAACACTCAGACCCCGTTGTTATGGGAAATCACACGGTGCCTGAAGGAATCAAAGAAATATCCACAAACTATATTGATTCGGAGAATCATACGATAGAAAGACTACTCTTGTCGACATATATTTCTCCTCGAAAATTGCTAAAACCCTTCAACTGGATCCAGAGCCAAAATCTATGAAAGAGTGCCTGAAGCGCTCGGATTGGCCTAAATGGAAGGAGGCAATTGAGGCAGAACTGCTCTCGCTTAACAAAAGAGAGGTATTCTCTAAAGTAATACCTACTCCTCATAAAGTCTTCCCTGTGGGAGCTAAATGGGTTTTTGTTCGAAAAAGGAACGAAAACAATGAGGTGGTGAGATACAAAGCGAGACTAGTAGCACAAGGGTTTACGCAGAGACCCGGTATCGACTACGACGATACATATTCTCCTGTAATGAGTGGAATTACGTTTCGATATTTAATATCATTGGCAGTACAAATGAATTTATCAATGCAGTTAATGGATGTAGTGACCGCATACTTATATGGGTCACTAGATGCGGATATTTATATGAAAGTTCCTGATGGACTTAAAATTCCGAATCCAGACATAAATCGCAACATGTATTGTGTAAAATTACAAAAGTCACTCTATGGCTTGAAGCAGTCGGGTAAAATGTGGTATAACCGACTTAGTGAGTTCCTTCTCCATAAAGGATACTCAAACAATGATGATTGCCCATGCGTTTTTATAAAGAAATCCTCAAAGGGATTTTGTATCATCTCAGTATATGTTGATGACCTCAACATCATTGGTAACGCAGCAGACATAACTGTCGCACGCAATCATTTAATGACGGAGTTCGAGATGAAAGATTTGGGAAAAACCAAATTTTGCTTAGGTTTACAACTTGAGCACCTTCCCTCAGGAATACTCGTTTATCAGCCCGCCTATATTCAGAAAGTTTTGGAAAAATTCAATATGGATAAATCATATCCATCCAAGACACCAATGGTCGTTCGATCCCTTGATATGGAAAAGGATCCCTTTAGACCTAGGGATGATGACGAAGAGATACTGGGACCTGAGTTCCCATACCTGAGTGCCATAGGAGCACTAATGTACCTCGCGAATTGTACTAGACCAGATATTGCCTTTGCAGTAAATTTACTGGCTAGACATAGTGCAGCTCCAACAAAACGCCATTGGGCAGGAGTAAAGAATATCTTCAGATATTTAAATGGTACTAAAGATCTTGGTTTATTCTATAAGAAAAATCAAGAAATGACCCTGATTGGTTATACTGACGCTGGCTATCTTTTGATCCCCATAATGCCAGGTCACAAACAGGGTTTGTGTTTTTATATGGTGGAACTGCTATCTCATGGAAGTCAACAAAGCAGACTTTAGTAGCAACATCCACTAATCACTCTGAAATAATTGCATTATATGAAGCTTCACGAGAGTGTGTATGGCTTCGCAGAGTGATCAACCATATTCAAACTTCATGCGGTATTGGTTCATTAGAATCACCAACTATTATCTATGAGGATAATGCTGCATGTGTTGCTCAAATGCATATGGGATATATTAAAAGTAACATCACAAAACATATTGCTCCAAAACTGTTCTTTCCTCATGAATTACAGAAAAATGGAGAAATTGATATTCTGCAAACAAAATCATGTGACAATCTTGCAGATTTGTTCACTAAGTCTTTACCAACAACTGCATTTCAAAAATGCATTCATGGCATTGGTATGAGACGACTACGGAATTTGCAAGGTTCAGGGGGAGAAAATTCCTAGAACTGAACTTATTAATTATCATCCGATAATAATATATTGTACTCTTTCCTTATGAGTTTTCCTATATTGGTTTCTCATATGGATTTTATTGAGACAATAACTATACCTACGGTATATCAAATTCCTATATTTTCTCCATATATATTTTCAGGATTTTTCGAGGATATCAATTCTACAAGATCAAAGACTATGAAGATCAACAAGGACATCCCAAGCTCTCAATACCATATGAAGAATTCATGATGATGAAGCATACAAAGGATAGCGTTTGTCCAAGGGGGAGTGTTAGGAACAACTAGCGTTAGTATTAGGCTAACATGGCAGTTAGAATTGTACTAGGAATATTCTACCGAATATTCCTCCTAGCAGTTAGGATTATTTGTTTGTCCAAACGCTGTCTATAGCGAACCGTCGCCGTGCCTCTTCGGAAGCGACGTAAAGGTGTAGACCGACATTGTAACCCGACTGTTGGGCTACTATAAATAGCCGCAGTCTCAATCAACAAAGAATCAATTCACTCCATTCTCTCTCGACTCTTCACAGGTACGTTTCAGTATCTAAAGAGTGATGACATGTGCAATGCTGACACGTGAATCCTTCCAATTCTCAAATGCTCCTTATTTTGACTATATATTTGAAATGATAAAGTTAGAGGGGTTTCAGATAATCTCTTGTAGCATGGAGATGATATCATATATATACCCCTTTTATCACACAAATATGACAACCAAACTGAAGACACCGCAGGAGGTAGTTCACAGAAGGTAGTTCACAGAAATAGTTGAGCGTCTATACGGGAGATCCATCAGTGGTGATTTTTACCTTTTCTTCGAAAAAGTACTTTCATTTTATTTTATTTTTGATAACATTTTCATCTCAATTTTCACCTTGTCGGATGAACTAATGTTTGAATAGAGTTCCAATGGAAATACCGATTCTAGGGCATTCTGTATCATCTGATGAAGAAGCAGCTGGTGTGCTCAAAGATAGTAAGAAATGTAGTAGTTTGCACGATTGACAATAAAAAATTCTCTCACATGCGGAAGCAACACTTAAGATCCAATCTAGAATATGCTAGTAACGAGAGAGTAGATCGTCATATGCTCGAAGAATATGAGCGTTGAACGTTTAAGCTCGCTGAAGTTGTTGGTAAAGTTCGATCCGATCAGCACCGCGAACGAGCAACACCTTCGGAGGCTTGAACATGTACAGCTCGATGATCCAGCAAGCACGAAGGGGAAGTCGATGAGATCGATTCAAGCAGCACGACAGCGTGGTGGTGGATATGGTGGAGAGTTTCCCGTGGGCAGGGCTTCGCCAAGCCGTGCACGAGAAGGAGGAGGAGGTACTGCAGGAGTTGGGCACTTCTTGGTGTGCCTCTCCCCCTCTCTTTATATAGGCAAAGGGGCGGCAGTCACTTGATTTCCCAAGTGATAACCCCCTCTTTTTTTTTGAAAGGATAACCCCCTCTCTTTTAAAAGTGGTAACCCCATTCTTTGGTTTTTAAAGGACTGTCCATTGAATGATCACATGGACCAAGGAGGGCTGGCCACTTGGACCAATGGGTCACCCTTGGTCGCATGTAGGCCCTCCGGGACAGGAGGGCCCCAATAGTGGGACCCTCTGGAACCCATAGAACATTCCGACACTCTGCCGTAAAAGTCCTGAACATTGAAATCAACTTGCCATATATAAAACTTTACCTCCGGACTCTTCCGGAGCTCCTCGTGATGTCTATGATCTCGTCCGAGAATCCGAACAATATTCGTCCACCATTAATAAAATTATCTCAGAACTAGTCTAGCGTTACTGAACGTTAAATGTGTTACCCTACGAGTTTGAGAACGTGCAGATATGATTGAAACACATCTCCGATCAATAACCATTAGAGGGATCAGAATATACATAATAAATCCCACACATTCGATGTTTGTCGGTTAAACCACTATGTCGTGAACTACTATAATCCATATATAATTTCCTATGTCACGATGATATTATACTTACCCGAGATTCGATCGTGGACCCTACGGGAAAGCGAAGCTGGTGCAACGAGGAGAGCTTGTGGCAGCGGCTGGACGAGCACCTCTTCCTCGCTTTCATCACCATCAACATTCACGCCTACTGCATGCTGCTGGTCACTCGTCATGAATTCTAGGACAATATCTACACGGTGTACGTGAACATACACACTAAAACATGTGTATATACATTGGTATATAGATGAATGTGGATAAAAGCTAAAATATCTTATATTTAAAAAGAGAGGGAGTAGTTTATTAGTTCTCCTTTTGTCACTCCGCACCTGCTGAATCCCAATATTATTGCGGAGCTAATACAACAGCCGCTACAAACAACTTCAGTGTCAAGGTGTATGCGTTTACAGAACAAATGACTGAATGTGAAGAGACTAGCTAGTTTGTGGTTTTACACGCCTGGCCAATTCGAGGACAAAGTTGCTTATACAAGTAAGCAGAAACAACGACAATGGTGGATAAAAAGAATATTTGGTACAAAATTTCACCAAAAAGTGAAAAGTGCTAGCTAGGGAACGGCCAAACTGAACGATGCATCATCATCCAGTGCACTGAGGAGTCGAATCAAAACGGTGAAACTCTACCTTCAGGCCATTTTCTTTCCAGTCGTCCCATCTTTGATGGCGGCCAGATGATCCGGGTCACTCTCCCCTTTATTTGACCTAAAGGGATCTGAAGAAACGCCACAAAACAATGAAATAAGTCATACGGTGCAACACATAGTGGTGCTACATGGAATAACAAGTCCTTGCACATTAGTTAAGCTTGAGAGTCAATATAACATATCGGTTTTCCATATCCATCACAACACCTTGTTTGATCTACATATAGTAATTCTAGGACATCCTGAACTATCAACTTTAGAAGGACTGCAGCAACATAAATAAGAAGATGCCACTGCAAGTATGCAACTTGCCAAGCTTGAACCTCCTCCACCCCAGGCCATAGCACAAAAATGTGCCTTATGGTGTATTGATGTGCTGGTATGGCACTTACAGTTTAGGTTTTTCTGAGTATCAGGTTTCTGTTTTGTTCTGTTTGTCCTTTTGTGCTATATTATGTTCGAACGATGTCTAGTAAATGAAGTATGGCTCCGAGGATATTGAATCATAACATGCTATAAACTATGTTTATTTTTGCTACCAACCTCACATTAAAAATAACAGTATAGCATGTTCCAAGAACCAGGAGGCCTACGACAAACTGGCATATTCTAGGAAGTTTGCTAGGCTATTTTCCTGTCAATTAATGTTGATTCTTAGAACCGTAAATTGCACATCTCCATGGATTTATGGTACAAATATTCAGCCAGTGAGATTTCTCCATAGAAGGAACTCCAGTTTTATATGGAAGAAACTCTGTATCAGTTCGCAACAGTGGCTAGCATTTCAGAACTCTTTGGCCACCAGATTCACACGATAGTACTAGAAGTGCTGGTATGCAGGAGCAAAATGCGGTAAAACTTGTAAAATAGACAAGCTCCTAATCCACCGGTACTACACGATGACACCTGATGCATTAATATGAATCACTGAATCAACAAAAAATTACCTAAGTAAAATAGTAGTTTTTTCGAGCAAACAACGCGGACTAGTTTTGCAAGTTGATAGCAAATTACCGGGCCAAATGACCTTGAATCCCAACTCCGAGCGGCATTATCACCTTCAACCCAGCAATGCCCTTCTGGGATCTCAATTATCTGAGAGGACGCGGGGATCCGTATCCACTCACCAGGCAACGCAATCAACCTCTTCACGAAATCCTCCTTATGATCACTAGGGCATCTACAACAAAAGGAACAGTCATACTGAGCAGGCCGAACAACAGGGAACAAGCTCCAAGACATAGCCAAGCTTTTTTCGGTAATGTGAGGGCACACACTTGAATATGACAACATCGCCCCGGGAGAACTTGTGCTTGTCGAGGCAGCCCCGCTCCGCGAGCACGACGTCACCTGGTTCGAGCACCCTGGTGAGGTCAGCACAAAATGATTGAATGTGAATCGCAGAATAATCCGTTACTGATGTGTAGAAGCTGAAACTACAGTAGTACTCCCTCAGTTTCTAAATATAAGATAGTTTAGCCTTTATTAGATTGGTATGTATCTAGACACGTTTTAGTTTAATGTCCACTCATTTTAGTCTGTATATAGTCCACATTTGAATACCTACAACATCTTATAATTAGGAATGGAGGGAGTACCTCGGAAGAAGCTATCAGAGGCCGTAAGGGTAGGGTGCATCGAGTCGCCCTTGGTGGTGACCACGGTCACGTAATGGTCGGAGATGGTGAGACCGATCACGGCCCCGGTCGCCGACGTCTTGGCGATCGACCAGAGGTGAGTGCGGGTTCCCATGTCCGGATTATCTGGTCGTACGGTCAGTCCCGGATCTGAATTGTGCTCAAGTGGATAAAACACTGTAGGAAATGCAGCGAGCTGAGTTCTGAAGTGCCAACCACTGCAGAAATGTGTGGTCGTTACTAGTACAGTCAGGACCTGAACTTTTCTGAAGCGCAAGCACTCAAGAAATGCAGTGAACTGAGTGAAATGCAGTTTTTGTGTGTGCAGAAATGAAGATTTGAAGCTAATCGAGCGGGTGGTGAAGATGAGTGAGAGACCACAGATTAGGGAGAGTTAATCCAATGCATCGAGGCTTACCGAGAAATGTTTGTTCCTTCCGTCCGGCAGATTGGGCAGACGGAGGGGCTGGCGACAAGCGACGGCGGGAGTTGGCGGCGGCGGCGGAGGGATTGAGTTTGTCGGGCGTGGGAAACCACGGAGGTAATTAGGAAACCGGAGCCGGCAAGGAAGAGCGAACGGTACTAGTCACGACACTCTTTTCGGATCGGAGGTATTATGTGTTTGAGATACCTTGTATCATTTACTTTCTTGATCCTATATGTTCTGTTATCTGATATTATGTATGTTCCCTAATGCTACACTAAGTATGATATCTTTGGCCATTTCTTTATGCAGTGTAATCTGAAGATTCCAGCCGAAGGTTCTCGATTCAGTTGTATTATTAGGAAGAGAGGTAACGAAGTCTTGTAGCGGTTGACTGATGGATGGGTCCAAGGGTTATGCTGAGGAAGATGGCTGTCATGTGATAGGAGACTTACGATCAACAAAGGTTCCTAGGATAAGTCCTGATGGTTCCAAGGATAGGGAATTCAATAGGAAGGGGAGAGAGGATTGGGGCTCTTCGAGAGGTGAAACCTCTGCAGATAGGGCTGATGCAAGGGCCAGGAGGTCCGGTAGCTCGGATAATACAAATGAGAGGAGAGAATCTGCTATGGCAGAGAACATCAGTGAAGATAGGAGATCAGTGGATCAAAGTCATCAAACTGGTAAGAAGGAAGAGATTCTTGGGCATAAAGTGGAGTACACACATGAAAGTGAGGGTGGTGTGGAAAACAAAGACTTGGATAATGAGAGGACTGCTGGTACAAAAGATAAAACAAGAGTGGATGCCCATCGGGACACATCAGACAGAGGGAGGGACAGCAGTCGGAATGTGAAAACCCTAGACGCTGAAGGATCTGAGCAGTACTCGAGGAACCTTCAGAGGCGAGATCCTGCGGAGGCAAATGTTTCTGAATGGAGGAACACACAGGAAAGGTTAGATGGTACACGTTCTCATGGTCGAGCTGGGTACCGGCAGGATTCCAGGGGTAGATCTGAAAGTTTTAGAAGTTTTTCAACCTATGGAAATCGGTATGACAGGTCTGATTCAATAGAGATCAGGCCAAGTAGTAATTTTGATTTTGGGCAAGAGGGCTCTGTTTCTGGAAGAAAATCTGATGTTGGGACTCATCAGGATTTAATACCTGGAGCAACTGATGATAAAGGTACCAATCATCCTGAAGCTGATCAAAGTGGTACCACAGCCATGATTTCTTCATTTCCACAGCAAGGGCCCAAAGGTGATAGACCCTCTAGAGGAGGAAGGGGGAGATCAAATGGAAGGGATTCTCAGAGAGTTGGAGTTCCAGTTCCACTCATGCCGCCGCCAACATTTGGTGCACTCACTCTGCCACCAGGACAAATGCAACATATGGGTCCCAATATTCCCCATTCTCCAGGTCCTCTTATGCAAGGTGTTATCATGCCACCGTTTCCAGGACCTATGGTGTGGCCTGGAGCAGGAGGTGTTGACTTGAGCATGCTCTCTGTTCCACCTAATCTTCCCATGCCTCCTCCTGATCATAGGTTCACTCCAAGTATGGGAGGTGGACCTGGTCATAATGTTCACTTAAATCAAATAGGCCCAGGAATAGGTACTCCAATGAATGTGCCAGGATTGGGTTTCAGCCAGATGAACACACCATGTCGTGAAATGCCACATGATAGACTATCTGGAGGTTGGGTGCCACATAGGAATAGTGGGCCGAACAGAAAAGCTCCTTCAAGGGGTTAGCAAAATGATTACTCCCAGAACTTTGTGGACACTGGCATGCGACCTCAAAACTTCATTAGAGAACTTGATCTTACAAGTGTAGCAGAGGACTACCCAAAATTGAGAGAACTCATACAGAGGAAGGATGAAATTGTTGCTAATGCTGCTTCACCACCGATGTATTATAAGTGTGATCTCCGTGAACATGTTCTTTCTCCAGAATTGTTTGGTACAAAGTTTGATGTCATTCTTGTGGATCCACCATGGGTAGAGTATGTTCATAGTGCACCAGGAATAACAGATCACATCGAACATTGGAATGTTGAGGAAATTATGAATTTGAAGATTGAGGTTGTTTTCGTTATCTGTTTGTTTTATCCTTTTTAAGTGTGTCCCTTTTACGCTACAGAGTTATTAATATGCTTCTTTGAATTGTTTGAACCAACAGCTATAGCTGATACTCCCTCTTTTCTCTTCCTTTGGGTTGGTGATGGTGTACCCCAATCAATCTCCTAATGCGCAGCAGTTAGGGCAATTTATTTTTTTCCTTGTCAAGATAATAACCAGAAGTCGGTTTTTTTCCGAAGCAGTTCGGTTGCGCTTCAAGTTTTCAAGAAAACAAAATTGACGGTGGTATTTGGAAGCCGCTCGCTCGCCACATATTCCGCGCGGCGGGAGAAAACTAGCACGAACCAGAGGATGGCACCGTGGTATTTGGAAGCCTGCTGTGCACGGTGACGCATTTTCTATCAAGTGTAGTAATGGTACAAATGCTGGTTTTGGTCAATGTCAGATTACCCTCTCCTCTTTTCTTCACGTAACAATGTAGCAAAAGTATGAAATGATGAAACTAGAAATAGATGAATGCTAAAATGCAACAATCGGCACACATGTATATATGTAGCTGTTGCATATTTCAAATTCCTCATCAAACACACATGCACCAAGACCAAGGTCGGTGCACACAACAATCTACTGCTTAGTTCAAGCACTCACACTAGTAGCTGCACGCAGGCACACACTGACATCAAACACTCTCAAACCACACATATCGCGGCATGCAGGCACGAACCAGTCCGGCCGCTTCTTATTTGAAAGCCACACAAGAAGTAAGAGCCACCATAAGCTCAGACCTGGCACAACAACACATGATAGTAGTAAAGGCAATCGATCACATCTGGAATTCTCCTTCCAAGCACACAAGCAAACCACACGAATACAACCGCAGGAGCATCCAAATCAGCAAGCTAGTCATCCCCATGGAAAAAACACACAAATCTCGGTGAAGTGCAGTGCAGGAATCACCTAGGCAATGTGAGAGACAGAGAAACAAATTAAGAATGAGATTACTCCGAGCATGCGTTCAGTAATACAACTGATGACAAAGAAATATGGATGGACACATTGATATGCATGTCGATGAGTATACCTGAGGACGGAAGTCCTGGGCAGTTTCTTCTTGTAGTAGCGCGGGTGCATCGGTGCCCCAAAGTGGCTAGGATGGTGGCCGCCGTCCCACTCCAGCGCGTCCCACACATCCTTCTCGATCTCGACGGCCGGCTTCTTCACGCCTGCTGGGTTCACAGACGGCAGCCTGCGCATGGCAAAGCATCCTCTGATCTTGATGCTCTCCAGGTTTGGCGCCACCATCTTCACCTCGCATATCTGTTGCAGCGCCGGGAGGTCGTGCAGGTGAATGGTGGTTAGCTTGGGGAAGGCTACACCGTTGGTGGCTATCTCCTCGGGGCACCATCCGTCCAGCACGAAGATGTGCTTGAGGTCGCCGCAGTGGATGACGTGGAGGGTCTCCAGGCTGGGGAAGGAACTCAACCGCACGGGGAGCGGGAGCACGTACTGGAGCCTGGGGCAGGAACTCAGGTGTAGGTGCTTCAGATTTTGGAAGGACCTAGTTCGGCCGCGTGGACCTTCACTCCAAATCTGGCGGGCCATCAGAAGATCCAACGCCCAGAAGGTCTCCAGTGTATCAAATCCATAGGACGCCCAAGGGAATACGGTAACCAACTTGGGGCACCTCTCCATGCGGCACTGCTTGAGCACATCCCAACGTCCCTCGGGCATACTATCACTCACCGAGACGTCGTGCACATGTAGTGACTCCGCATACAGTTTCATTATATCAGCTAAAATACATCGCGGAGAATAACCGTCCAGTGCGCTCTCCAACCCACGTCCTCCTTGAGCAATCTCGATGTGTCTGTCCAAGTTGGTGGCCGGTGGCTCCAGAAAAGCCCGCATCAGGGCATCACTAACCATGCTAAGGACATCAATGTATTTGCTTGCAGCTGGAACACATCTCTTCTCCTCGCAGATTGCTTTAGATCCGTTATAGTATACAGGTGAGGATGTGACATGGATATTAAAACAAACCTCCCTAGTGCTGTCCATAGCCATACTTATCGGGGCCATAAGGACCAACCAAGCCTTGCATCCTCAACAACAGCATGCACTTGCAACCTCAAGGGTTTATCCCGGCCAAGGGTGGCCAATGACGCTGATCAGTTCCGGCTCGCGTGTCTATGCACAACAACTCTAGGTCAAAATTCTGTCTATCGCCCCATCTTATTGAACGAAGGTGCTCACATCCTAGCAGAAATAGTCTTCTCAGACCTGGGACTTCAACCACCATGGTATCAAAGTCAAGAAATTTAATTGCACTTCCTGAAAGGTCCATCTCAACAAGATTTGGTAGGCCACGCAAAAATACATTATCCAACTGTGTGCAACCTCTTAGGGAGATTTTAGAAATACTGCTGACACCTTTCCTACGAGTTGCGGTTGATTTTTGTTTTAGAAATGGGGAGTAAAAACCCCAGCCGGTTGATGGACTGAGATGTTCCGTAGGCTGCTCAATAGTTGGTGTCCGTCGAGTTGACGGCCCATGGCCATCAAGCCTAAATGACCTTAACAAATGAGGGAGCACATCAGGCACAACATCTTGAAGCTTAGTGCAACCATCCAGGACAAGCACCTCAAGGCTACTCACTTCTGATAGGCTGCTTGGTAGAATCTCCATATCACTATTGCCTGACAAATCAAGTATCTCTAGCTTTGTCTTGCCGAGGAAGGAGTTGCTTGTGTCCATTGAAATCTCAGGTTCACGTGTTGGCTTGATTATCCGGAGCCTCTCAAGGTTAGGAAGCCGACCTTGTAAGCGGGTTGTGTATTGCCAACACATGAATCCCTCTATATTTAGCTCTCTGATGTTGTTCATGAGATCAATCTTCTCTTGAGATAAGATCTCATTCCAGTACGTGGAACATAGGTCTAGAACCCTCAGCCTATACAAACATGCCCACTCAGTATGATCCTTTGATTCACATGTTTTGTTATCTCTACAGTGGTCTAGTCCAAGGAATTTCAGGCTATGGCATTTCACGAAAGGAGGTGATGCAAAATTGAAGGCACACCAACAAAGGATTAGCACACCAAGGCTCCTGGAATGTTCAAACATACCATTTGGCAATGCTAGCGGTGGCTTAGATATATCAAATTCCAAGATAAATGATGATGTCTGTGCAGGTATAATTTTTATACCATGTAGTTTTGTATCCTTTGATGTGATTGAAATCCAACGGTATGGTCCTTCTTCATATACATCATGATCTTTAACTCTCACAAAAGGAAGCTTCAAATGTTTCTTGAACATTGTAATCACATCATCAAGCAAAGAAGCAATGTACTCCAACCTTATCTCTCTGTTCAACACATTGCTTATCTCCCTTGATATGTCCTCATGTAGTATCCCATCACCTATCCAACAATTGGAAGCATGACCAGCCCAATCATATACACTGGTGGTACGAAAGCTGGCATGCAAGAAAAATTTGTACAGACAGCAATCTACCACTATTGTGGGGTCGATGCCCGCAGCTATGATGGCAGCCTCTTCACGCAATAGTGCATAAAATTGTTCAGAAGTTAAATTCTTTGTTCTGTCACAAACAAAAACATGGGTGAACGTCAGCTTGGATACTTGTTCATTTTCTTCATATTCTTTTATGGTCAGCATCCTCCTTTTGAACGTCCATAACAAAATATTTTGGCTAAACTGGTTAAATGGTGGAATACCAAATTTACTTAAATCAATTTCCGTACCGCTCCCGTTATAGAAAACCACCCCAAATCTACTGTCCTTCAAAGTACGATGAATTTTTTGTGACACACTTGTTATCTCACTCCTTGAGATTTCATCAACTCCACAAAAATCATCCTCTTCATCCTGCTTATCGAGAATAGCCACTGTTGAGCGATCAAGTTTCAGTTCCTCTGCAATTGCCCTCTGCATTGATCTTCTACTTTTCCATTCTGAGCAATCTATAAGAATTATCCTGTCAAAGCATAGCTCTGGAATGTCTCTCCTGGAAGGAAGCAGTTCTGCTATGGATCTCAGAACAGCGGATGCCCCGAGTCCACTCCATCCATGAAAATAGATGACCCTTTGATCCTGTATTAGCCGAATATAGGTAAATATCTCATCTCTGGCGCCATCAACATCTTTGCTGGCGATCCACTGGAGAAAATTTCGTAATTTAGTTAGACCAACTATGCTAGCAGCAACACTAAATATTATATGAATTTATATCGACATATAATCTATGTAAAAGAATGAACAATGGGTGCGTCAGATGAACTAACGAGTGTGTGTTTGAACGGTCATTTCAGTTTACTCAACTTTTTTTCTTTTTTTCAGGAGGTCGAACTCCCGGTCAGCATCATAATGATGTATACAACATTTTTATTATAGTATTCAACAAAGCCTTATAAGATGATGGAGTGGCCATGATCAATCCAAAGCTACCTTCCTGACAAGTATCACTACACCTACAAACTTGATGATGGAGTGGCCATGATCAGGGCTATGTGCCTTGACCTCACACCTACACACATCATATAAAACTGAAGCACCAGTCCAGCAGATACTCAACGCACACCGCATGCGCACGCTTGAGAAGTCGCCGCAGCCATCTTCCGCAAACTCATCTTCGGGACAGGGATCAACGCATTAAACTTGTCAGGCCTGTCGTCGACGCCACAATGACTCCAGACAACGCCACCATCCTACGCGCGTCCATCGTCACGCGTCTGCCGCCGAAACCCCGCCGCGCCACGCCGCCGAGACTCATCATCTTCGAAGTGGAAGAAACCACACCGCTCCAACTCAGGACCCCTCCAGGCAGCACCTGCTCCAAAACGATGTCCCCAAGAGGGAGAATGGCGCCGCGTGTCGGTGTTTCGTAACAAGCTAGTGAATTTGTATGTAGGTAGAGCTTGTGACCACGATCGGATGGGCTAACATACTCAAGCACACAAGGATGTATACAGGTTCGGGCCCCGGGATCGTCACCGGTAACAACCCTACTCTTGTGTGGTCGATATATTGTTGCGTGTGAGACGCTCAAAGTTATAAGGGATAGACGGCTGGGCTCTTTCTCTTGGGAGAGAAGAAGAGTAGTGGATATGTGGATGTGTGTGTGTGTGTGAAAATGGAGAAAACATTTGTCCCCCCTCTTTGAAGAGGGTGTACCCCTTATATAGGGGCGCACCACTGCCTTATAGACGTGGCAGGGTGTGTTTCTACAAGCCAGGGTACATACTATGATGGGACAGAGGCTACTCTAGGGGGTTGTAGCTTACACCCGGCTAGACGGCCCGTACTGCGGTACGGGTTGGACCACTTTGGAGGGTGTCAGCAGAAGACGTCGAGTTTCCTTGGCACTGATGCCAGGGTCAGCCCGGATTGCCCGGGATGGGACCTCACCAGAGCGGCGATGTCATCATGCCTCTCGTAGGTAGGGCCGCAGAGCTGGCCACAGTGCTGTCTTGTCCACTTGCACCTGCGTTCGTACGGAGAGTAGACTTTGGCCTTTTCGGCTGGCCTTCGAATGGCCGACTGGGAATCGATTGTCGGCTAAGGGATGTTGCTCCTTCGGAGAGACAGAGAGAGAGAGAGAGAGAGAGAGAGAGAGCTGCTCTTGGAAGTTGCGTTGGCGATGTCGTCTCACCGGCTGCACCAACCGGTGCTAGTAGTTCTGCCTTTGAAGGATACCGGGTATCCATAACTCTGTCACCACGCACCGCCATCGTCCAATCCGGGAGACGCGGATCTAGGGTTTCCCCAGAGCAGCCCGAACGGGATGACGACAGCCGCTTCAATGATGCCTTCGACAAAGTAACAATGTAAATACGATGCCATCATCCGCCATAAACGAAGTCGACGCGGTTTTCACTGGAAGACGCACCTTCCTGAACCTACAGCCGGCTAGATCGCCCCCAACCGCGAGTTCGGTGCCACCACCATCATCCGGAGCCACCGTCCCGGCTTCTGATCCGCAGGCCCTCAAGGGTTGCGGTTCTCTCGCATCCAGCGTCGTTGATACCGGAGATAGCTCTGGCCACCACGCGCCTCATGCGATGAATCAGGGTTCAGGATCCCGTGATCCCCTGCCCCCAGGGATCAACACATGGAGCCGCCCCCCGGCCAGTCATTCCTCGTGGAGGGGACGCCTCCGCCGTGTTCGGAGCCGCTGCTTCGGGGTCCTTACGTCACAGACCGGTCGCACCCCCTGCCAAATCCGTTGTCCCTGTGATGCCGCCGGGAGGTACGTCAGGAGGAGGAGGCTCTCACTACCCCTCGAGAAAGCCGCGTCACGGTCGCGACACGCCAGATCCTCGACATCCCCATTACTGGCGGCGCGTAGGCTTTTCTGACAGCCGCTTGTGGGGATGACGAGGGGAGACGGGGGGGAGGAGGCGGTGCGGTGGAGGGGCTAGAGTTTGCTCCCCGGTCGCCCTGGAGGAGGTGACGCGAGGGAGGAGTATCTCAAGTGACCAACTATTTTCTCAGTTTACTCAACTGCTTACATCTGGGCCACAATGAGTGAAATTTTGGCACCTTGCGTGTTACATAGTATCTGCTTGATCGGCCGGTTTCTTCATTGGAGTAGCAATTAGCGACAAGTGGTAATCAAGTTTGACAGCTACTGGATTTGTTCAGTTTCCTTGCACTAGTGTTGACATTTACTTTAACGAAATGACCTTGAGTTTGTTGCGCTATTCATTTCCATGTAATAAAGTTGAGAATCCAAAAATGGCACTTTCATTTTTTGCAGGAGATAGCTCGTAGGCTTAGAAAAACCAACCAACAAACAAAACATAGGCGTTTCCTGTTTCCATAAACAAGCACTGAATGTGACTTGAAACAACAAAACCAATTATCACTCCTTTTTTTCGTCTAGGATCCTCTTGGGATATGTAACTTAAGATATTTTCACATGATGTTTATGATTCAGCAGTTTATCACAGAGTGAAGTGATCGTCATATTATGAGAGGCGATCATGTTTCTTTCCCACGTATATGCTGACTATCATGATGGAGATAAAACATTTTAATACATCATGCATGATTCACGGTTGATGTGGAAAATTGGCATACACAACTATGCACTACAGACACCTTACCCGTCGGCACAGGGCTGTGCCGACGTCGTCGGCGTAGGTGCCCGTAGGCACAGGCTATTTGCCCGTCGGCACAGCATTTTCCCGTCGGCATAGGCGGTGCCTACGGTGAAAAAATGCCCGTCGGCACAAATTCCGTCGGCGTAGGTACGGTGGGCCCCACCGTGGGCGAGCTCGCTGAACAGCTGTGCCGACGGTATTACCGTCGGCACAGGGGCACACGTGGCAGCGCCTGGGACGTCCTGGCTGGGGGGCTGTGCCGACGGTATTCCCGTCGGCACAGGTGTGACCCTGTGCCGACGGGAATACCGTCGGCACAGGTTCGTCCCAGGTTTTTTTTTTTTGCAATTTGGTTGCAGGCGCTAAAATGGCAGAAAATTAAATAAAATATCCTGACAATATCATCTCAAACAAGATCACACATAGCTCCATATATCATCCCAAAGCAATATCATCAAGCAAAATGCTATATCATCAAGTAGATACACACATAGGACCATCATCATACATAGCTAAATGTCTAGATCATCAAGCCCTACATCTATTGCGGCGGCGACGGGGTGTACCCCATATCTGCCCGGGTGAGCGTAGGCGATCGACGGCTCGGCGCAGCAGTAGAACCACCAGAAGAAGGCGAAGCACCAGGAGAAGTCGAAGCACCACGCGAAGCACCAGGAGAAGGACCACCAGCATGTACCGGTGCGATCTGACGCGAACCCGGCGAAGCACCAGGCAAACGACCTTGGTTTGGGTGGCACAACCTAGGTTTGGGTGGGGTTCCGACGCTCCGGGGCCGCGCTTCGGCGAAAACCTGAATCCGCTGGAAAAACCCTAACGTTTCCGTCTACCCCCATAGACGTGCGTCGAAAGGGGGTAGCCCAGTGGACTTTTTTGCTTGGTTGTGTTAGGTTAGGCCATAGGAACATGAGGAACCAAAGTCTACCCCAAATCGACACAAGATTCCATCCGGTTCGCCCGAAAGGGGAGTTTTCACCTCTAAGTGCAGAAACTCACTAGAGAGAAAGTGAAGCCGGTGATGTCAGTCACACCTAGGAGTAGATTCTTGGACATTTGAAACACCCAACACAATTGTATACATATGTTATGGCACAACCTAGGTTTGGGTGGGGTTCCGACACTCCGGGGCCCCCCTTCGGCGAAACCCTGAATCCGCTGGAAAACCCTAACGTTTCCGTCTACCCTCATAGACGTGCGTCGAAAGGGGGTAGCCTGATACGTCTCAAACGTATCTATAATTTTTGATGTTCCATGCTTGTTTTATACCAATTGCTACATGTTTTGCATCTACTTTATGTCAGTTTTCTACATTTTTTGGGACTAACCTATTAACAAGATGCCGAAGTGCCAGTTCCTGTTTTCTGCTGTTTTTGTATTCCAGAAAAGCTAGTCTGCAAATATCTTGGAATTGGACGAAACTTCACGGGGGATGCTATTTTATCAGAACACACCAGGAAGTCCAAAGGAGCAACGAAGAGGAGCCAGGAGGGCCCCACACGCGGGCTCGGCGCGGCCAAGGGTGGGCCCGCGCCCTAGCCACGTGTGGGCCCCTCGGGGCTCTCCAGGCGCCGCCCTTTCGCCTACTTATTCCCCCCGATGCAAAAACACTAAGAGCCTGAGCCAATATCCACGAAAAGTTCCAGAGACGCCGCCGCCGTCAACCCTAGCTCGGGAGGGTCCAGAACCTCTTCCCGGCACCCTGCCGGAGAGGGGAATCGTCACCGGAGGCTTCTACATCGTCATGCCTGCCTCCGGAGTGATGCGTGAGTAGTTCATCCTTGGACTAGGGTTCATAGCAGTAGCTAGATGGTTGTCTCTCCAATTTGTGTCATCATGTTTAGATCTTGTGAGCTGCCCTACATGATCAAGATCATATTATTGTAATGCTACATGTTGTGTTTGCTGGGATCCGATGAATATTGAATACTATGTCAAGTTGATTATCAATCTATGCCCTATGTTATTTAAGATCTTGCATGCTTTCCGTTACTCGTAGATGCTTTGGCCAAGTAGATGCTTGTAACTCCAAGAGAGAGTATTTATGCTAGATAGTGGGTTCATGCCTCCAGTAATCTGGGAGAGTGACAGCAACTTCTAAGATTGTGGATGTGCTGTTGCCACTAGGGGTAACCTAACGATGCTATGTCCACGGGCATATGTGTTTGTTTACATTACGCGTTTTACTTAATGCAATTATTCGTTGCTTGCAACTTAATACCAATGGGGGATTCGGATGACAACCCGGCGGTGGATTATTAATCATAGACGCTGTTGGATAACGGTCTATGTATTATGTCGTAATGCCCAATTAAATACCATAGTAATCATCATGTCATATATATGCATTGTCATGCGCTCACTATTTGTCAATTGGCCAGCTGTAATTTGTTCACCCAACATGTTAGTTATCTTTTATGGAGAGACACCACTAGTGAACTGTGGACCCCGGTCAATTCTTTTACACTGATTAAACAACCACAAACTGCAAACTGTTCCATTTCCATTCTCTGCAATTTAATACTGTTTTTCACACCATACGTTTAATTCTTTGTTTTCAGCAAGCCGGTGAGATTGACAACCTCACTGTTTCGTTGGGGCAAAGTATTTTGATTATGTTGTGTGCAGCTACCACGTCAGCGCCGGAATCCCTGGTGTTGCGCCGCATCATATTTCACAGTTGACAACATTCAGAAGAGTTGTTGCTCCTACTGGTTTGATAACGTTGGTTTCATACTAAGGGAAAACTTGCTGCTGAACTACACCATACCTTCCTCTTGGGGTCTCCCAACGAGCGTGTGATTCACTGCAATCAAGCATCATAGCCCAGTGGATTTTTTTGCTTGGTTGTGTTAGGTTAGGCCATAGGAACATGAGAAACCAAAGTCTACCTCAAATCGACGCAAGATTCCATCCGGTTCGCCCGAAAGGGGAGTTTTCACCTCTAAGTGCAGAAACTCACTAGAGAGAAAGTCAAGCCGGTGATGTCGGTCACACCTAGGAGTAGATTCTTGCACATTTACAACACACACCACACGTGTATACATATGGTATGGCACAACCTAGGTTTGGGTGGGGTTCCGACGCTCCGGGCCCCGCTTCGACGAAACCCTGAATCCGCTGGAAAAACCCTAACGTTTCCGTCTACCCCCATAGACGTGCGTCGAAAGGGGGTAGCCCAGTGGACTTTTTTGCTTGGTTGTGTTAGGTTAGGCCATAGGAACATGAGAAACCAAAGTCTACCCCAAATCGACACAAGATTCCATCCGGTTCGCCCGAAAGGGGAGTTTTCACCTCTAAGTGCAGAAACTCACTAGAGAGAAAGTGAAGCCGGTGATGTCGGTCACACCTAGGAGTAGATTCTTGGACATTTGAAACACCCAACACAATTGTATGTGGGTGGAGACCGCTATTCGGCGTAGCTATATAGATATAGAAATGAATAAAAACATATTAAACTCAATTGAAAGTAATAAATAGATACATAAAAATGAAGATTAGGGTAAAAAAAACATGATGACTATTTTCGGCGAAACTACATACATATAGCTATTCGGTGTATCTATATACATAAAAATGAATATTTTTTTAAACATATTAAACTTTATTTACAGAACATGAAAAATGAAAAAAATAGGAAAATAGGACTTAAAGGAAAAAAAATAGGGAACCTATGCCGACGGTAAAACCGTCGGCACAGGTTTTTTTACCGTCGGCACAGGTTTGTACAGATGCACGAGGTAAAAGAAAAAAAAAAGGGAACCTGTGCCGACGGTAAAACCGTCGGCACAGGTTGATGCCGATTCTATGCCGACGGGGATATCTGTGCCGACGGCCAGGATCACGGGGTGCCCGCGTAGGAACCTGTGCCGACGGCCCCGATAAAAAACCGTCGGCACAGGTATTCCCCGTCGGCACAGGTGAGCTCTCCTGTAGTGATGGACGTCTCAACAAGATTGGCCAAAAGATAGCCATCTGCTGTTTACTTAATGAAGGCAAAATGCACTAGTGTTTTTAATACCTCTACACGAATATCCTTGTTGAATTCCTCCATGGAAGACCAAGAACGATAAGCTTCAGCGAATTAATCAATCCATCTAACCCATCAGTGAAAGATTTCTCGCCGCCGTCAGTTTGTGCTTCACCACTGTATACTCCCGGGAAAAGAACACCCAATACGTAGTACTCTACATGCAAAGAACAAGTTTTGTTTCAGTCTAGGATGAATTCTTCATAACAAGGTTTGAGGGCGCCAAGGAAAAAGAATGCTACGATTTTCTTACACCAGAGAGTGCGTACCTCAACAATAGATAGGCGCAGCTTTGATTTCAACAATACGAGAAAGCACCATGATCTGCTTCTGGCACTGCTAGTATATATGACTCCAAGCTAGAGCAGAGCAGAGGCGCAGGATGTCCAGGATCAGAGCAATATGGTCTGGCTCTCGATCGAGTTTGGCCTCCGGACCACGCCAAAGCGTATATGGCTAATTCATTTCTTCTTGTCTCCATATACTCCTTGTCTTCTCGCAAAATAAAAATAGAAAATATACTCCTTGTCTGGATCACATTTCTCTTTACCAAAGCTAGCGTGCATGAATGATGACGCGCACATCCTGCTTTGCTCTCCCTCTCTCTCACTCTTTTCTAAAGATGATTCTTACAGGCATGCAAATTTTCCTATGTAGGTGCTGCTTTATAAGCCCCCCCCCCCCCCCCCCCCCCCCCCCCGAGATGCGGTCGGCCTAGTAGACCACGAACCCTAGTAGACCAGATCTGAGCAAAGCTGAGAGAATCCATGGGAGTAGAGGGCGAAGTGCAGGAGATGGTTGAAATCAAGTTGGGGATGCTCACCAAGTGGAACAAAAGCAACGGTGTTGTAGCTCGAGAAGAGGCGGACGTCAGAGGGAGGCGGACTGGCGGAGGACGTTGGCCGTCGCTGGAGAGGTGGAGGAGCTCGCGATACGACGACGGAGGTCGGCGATACGGAAGGGCCCCAAGGCGGCTGAGTTCGCGAGGCAGAGGCGGAAGCGGAGGTGGAGGAGTCTGAGAAGCAGTGCGCTCGTTGCCGGGAGACAGTGCGGCACGGTCTGGGAAGAAGAAAAAGGAGAAGAAACAGAACGGCGTCGCGGTCGGAAGGCAGTGAATGGGCCAGGCCCAGGTTGCGTCGGGGGGTAGGCGAAGCTAAGCTCGCATCGCGGTACGCGATGTATAGGTTTTGCCCGGTCGGCCTCCCTGGTCTTCCTTTGTCTCTGTTAGCTGGACCGTGACCGGCCTCCTTCTCCTTATACAATACCACACGAGCACTGTCTGGCCCGGTGGCAATAGAAAACGAGAAACGGATTTCTAGTCTAGCTCTCTAAGAGGCCCGGCCCATCTTACTGTACTCCGAATTCCGCCCATCTTACTTGCACCTTGGGTACTACGTCGAGTTTCCGGTATCGATACGCGAAGGGAGCCCTTCGCGAAGGGAACTTTCGTCATCAGCGAGCGCGCCACGTGGTGCCCCACGCGAGGAAGCGAAAAAGAATTTTGGTATCGAGGCGCACGAACGGATCCTCTGTCGCGCATCGCTGCTGTACATGCTTCGTACGACCGGGGCATGCTCGCGCGCGCAAAAGGCTGCGCTCGTACGAAGCCCCCCGCCCCGCGTACATCCCTTCAGGCAGCACGTACATCCCCGTTCGCCAGCCAGATTGATCGTTTTTTTATTTTTGAGCATTGAGATCGATCGTTGTACTTCCCCGCGAGTAGGAAAGCACGACACATAATAAAGAACGAAGCCCCGTGTACTCGCTGGGTCAATGCAATATACAAAACTCAAGACTATTTGCTGAAAAGAACAAGAAATTTAGGGAGTACAAACAAATAGACTACGAGTTGTATAAAATATAGAGAGCAGATGTACGGAGTTTTTTTTTTTTTGAGAGCACAGATGTACGGAGTACAGAGTACAAAACTACACAGAAAGATGATGTACAAATTATATAGAACTGAGAGTACAGACTACACAGAAAACATTGTACAAGTACGCACACACATAAAAAAGGAAGATGTACAAACTACACAGAACTAAATGTACAAAACAAACAGAACATGATGTACAAAGTACGTAGAACAGCGAGTACAAAGTACACAGATATAAGTTGTACAACTAAAAAGACACAAGGTGTACAACTACACAGACACAGTTTGTACAACTACATAAACACATGTTGTACAACTAGACAGACACAGGTTGTATAGACACATGTTGTACAACTAGACAGACACAGATTGTACAACTATACAGACACATGTTGTACAACTACGCAAACACAGTTTGTACAAACACAGATTGTATAACTACACAGACACAGGTTATACAACTATACATAACCGGTTGTACAAAAAAAAATCGTCGAAACCTACCAACATGGGATCTAGTTTTGAAGATCTCGACGAGAAAAGCTCAAAAGTGAAAACGGTTCGTAATTCGGATAAACGGTTCTCAAGATATTTCGTTTTTTAAAAAACGAATCTCGAAATAAATGCGGTACAAACCTGGCGGGGAGAAAAGAAGAAAACCCACCAAAATTCTCTCATGCTGCCATTTGTCACACATGCAATCATCCACGGGGGCCGCGTAAAAGGAGAAGCTGACACTTGTCACGACCACAACGCGCGCGGGTTTACCTAAGAGAACCCTTTAATTAGTGATTTCGCGAGTTTCCAGCATAGTTTCCACACTTCCCTCCGATCAGAATTAGAGGAGGAAGCTGCACCCACCTCAACTGAAACTTGCTCTGCGTTGGAATCAACAAGAGCTCTGTAAGCCGACTGGACCGAGAAATGTCCCGACTTTTCCAGTGCCCATGCTATCCAATCTTCTCCACCCTGATATCTCAATGGTATTTGCATGATCAGGTCAATATCAGGTGCCAAAAAAAATTCCCTGAGTTTTGAAACATTCCATTAGTGAGTGCTCTCATCAATTAGCTCGTTCACCATCTCACATGTTGCTGATGGTAGTCGTCTCATTGGTCTTAGAGTTCTTGCCGCTGGGATTCAGCTATCCTCCCAGATCGAGACAGTGTCCCCCGAGCCAATTCGCTTAATTAGGCCTTTTTGCAAAGCCGTTCTTCCCGCTACCACCGCCCGCCAGGTTCGTGACGCCGTTCGAGGGACAGTCGCCTCCATGAACTCTGAGTTTGGGTAGTATCTACTCTTGAGAACCTGGGCACACAACGAATTCGGAGCCGTAATTAAACGCCATCCTTGCTTCCCCAAGAGTGCTAAATTGAAAACTTGCATATATCTAAAGCCCATCCCACCTTTGCACTTGAGTACAGAAATTCGATCCCATGCCAACCAGTGCATGGATTTCTTGTCAAGATCACCACTCCACCAAAATTTGGCCATCAACGAGGTCAGCTTTTGGCAAGTTCCTTTTGATAGTTTAAAGCAACTCATACTGAAGTTGGGCTTAGCCTGTATTACTGCTTTGATTAACACTTCTTTTGCAGGATAAGAAAGTGTTTTCTTCGCCCATCCGTTCACCTTTGCTCGTGCCCCTTCCACAATATAGCTAAACGCTTCATCTGTTATAGCCGACCCACTGCTGTAGGGAGGCCTAAATACTTCTCGCTGAAAGCCTCGACATCAATGTCTAGAGTTTCTTTGACAGCCACCCTGACAGTTTCATTAACGCACGGACTGAAGAAAACAGAGCTTTTTGATCTATTCACCATCTGCCCCGAGGCTTCATTATATATTCTCAGAATCTCATTCAACCGGCTAGCACTTGCTTCGTTTGCACTGATAAAAATAAGGCTATCGTCCGCAAACAGTAGGTGTGTGATCCAAGGTGCTCTAGAGCACACCCTAACACCCCGATCAATGACCCCTCCATAGTATCTGTTCAGAAGTGTCGAAAATCCCTCTGCACATATCAAAAACAGAGAAGGTGACATTGGGTCGCCTTGCCTAATCCCTCTAGTTGGACTGAAATGTGGTAATAATTCTCCATTGACCTTTACTGAGAACTTAACAGAGGAGATGCAGCGCATGATCAAGTTGACCATCGTCTCCGGAAACCCTATCTTCAACAACATGGCCCGAAGCAAAGGTCACTCGACACGGTCGTACGCTTTCATCATGTCAAGTTTAACTGCATACAGCCTTTTTTTTCCTTTCTTATTGCGCTTCATCGAGTGCACACATTCAAAGGCCACCAACGCATTATCGGATATTAAGCTCCCGGGAACGAAAGCACTCTGTTCAACACTGATAATCTCCTCCATAATTGGCCTCATTCTGTTTGCAACTGTCTTGGTACAGATTTTGTATAGCACTGTACATAAGGAGATCGGTCGAAATTGAGAGATAAACTGGGGGTGTCGTACCTTTGGAATTAGCACAATGGATGTGTCATTTAAGTCTTGTATCCACCCCCCCTCGTTTAACAAACTCAAAACTGCTGGAACTAGTTTTCCTTTCACCAATTCCCAGTGTCGCTCATAAAACCCAGCCGTGAATCCATCAACCCCGGTGGCTTTGGATGGGTGCATCTGGAACAGGGCTGCTTTAACCTCCGCCTCGGTGAAGTCTTTATCCAGTGTTTCCCGGCTGTGAACATCTATCTTTTCCTGCACAAAGGATAAAAGTTCGTCCATCACCGACGCACCCTGTGAACTATACAGTTGCGTATAAAAACCTTGTATTTCTCCCTTCACCTCTACAGGATCCTCACAGACAGTACCATCAGCCCTTTGCAGCGTTGTGTTATTATTGGTGCGGCGCCTTTGTGCAACCTGGGCATGAAAGTATGCCGTATTCCGATCTCCCGAACGAAACCAATTTACTCTCGCTCGCTGCTTAACCCAGATTTCTTCTTGGAACAACACATCACTAATTTTCTGCATTAACATCTTCTCTTCCTGAGATGGTCCTCTGCCTACTGAACGCGCGCGTACACGCTCCAGATTCTCTCGTAGCTTAGCTAGTTTTCGTTTGAAAATTCCAAAAGTGGCCGTCCTCCATCGTGACAAGCCCACCTGCAGTTCAGAGCGATTGGGCCAGCCCCCCAGCGCCCTCCTCTTGCCGTCCAGATAGCCAAAGTTCCTGAACGATTTTGTCGTAGTCAGCAGTGAAGTCTTTATCCAGTGTTTCCCGGCTGTGAACATCTATCTTTTCCTGCACAAAGGATAAAAGTTCGTCCATCACCGACGCACCCTGTGAACTATACAGTTGCGTATAAAAACCTTGTATTTCTTCCTTCACCTCTACAGGATCCTCACAGACAGTACCATCAGCCCTTTGCAGCGTTGTGTTATTATTGGTGCGGCGCCTTTGTGCAACCTGGGCATGAAAGTATGCCGTATTCCGATCTCCCGAACGAAACCAATTTACTCTCGCTCGCTGCTTAACCCAGATTTCTTCTTGGAACAACACATCACTAATTTTCTGCATTAACATCTTCTCTTCCTGAGATGGTCCTCTGCCTACTGAACGCGCGCGCACACGCTCCAGATTCTCTCGTAGCTTAGCTAGTTTTCGTTTGAAAATTCCAAAAGTGGCCGTCCTCCATCGTGACAAGCCCACCTGCAGTTCAGAGAGCGATTGGGCCAGCCCCCAGCGCCCTCCTCTTGCCGTCCAGATAGCCAAAGTTCCTGAACGATTTTGTCGTAGTCAGCATGCGTTTGCCATACATTTTCATACCGGAAACTCCTTGCTGCTCGCTGCTGTACTTTTTGTTGACGAAGTTCAGTCAATACCAAGCAATGGTCTGGCTCCACCGTACTGATATGTCGCACCTTAATCACTGGGAACAACACGGTTAAGGCCGTGTTCCCAAGAGCTCTGTCCAGCCGAGCTTTCACGTTGGCGCTACCAGTCTGCCTATTATCCCAAGTGTACGGCTGTCCCTATAGCCCAGATCGACAAATTCACAATCTTCCACCACTTTCCGAAAAGGTCTCATTTGCCACTCCATTTTCTCAGTCTCACTGAAGTGTTCCATCGCATGAAGGGTCTCATTGTAGTCACCTACACATAGCCATGGATAACTCCGGCGTCCATGTAAACGCCGAAGAAGCGTCCAGCTTTGGTGTCTGTTTTTGAGGTATAAGGTGGTCGTATCCACCGTCCGAATAGATAGAAAGAATTGACCCAGTTTATAAGGGAAACCGGGTCCAAAAACCATACAAGCTGTGAAACGCTTCAGCTGCGTTTATAAGGTGGTGTCTGTTTTCCCTGCGTGGCTCTCCATAGAAACCTGTGAAACGCCATGGGGAATTCCAACATCATTATGTGTCACAACTGCATCAATATGGTTCGAGTTAAAACTCTTCAGGTCCACTGTAACCACTGCTGACAAACACAGCCAATACCTCCACTTAATCCATCACTGTCAACTGCAAATCCTCCGTGAAAACCGAAGGTGCTCACTAACTTTTCAACCCTCTTCGCCGTAATCTTTGTTTCCATTACGAAAAGAAGGGCGGGATCTTGCTGCTTCACTAGTCTGCGAAGCTCTCGAACTGCCGAGTGGTTCCCAAGCCCTCGGCAGTTCAGGCTTGCACAATTCATTGCGTTCGGCCTAGCTGCTCTGCAGCCGGCGCCGAGTTTGACATGTTGTCTGTCACATCTTCTGTCACCTTTGTTTTCTTGGCATCTGGAGAAGGAGCTGCTGAGACATTCCCAGACCCCGGCCTTTCGTCCCTCTTTGCACCCAAAAGAGGTGGATTATACACCACCATTCTGTTTTCAGTCTCCATTGGCTCTGAAGAGCCATCCAATGCCAGCTTACGATAGACCTGCGTGTTACCACGCGCTCCTACAAAACGGCCACAACCTCTGGTTCCATCACGACCTCGTCCCCTACCTCCCCCTTGGGGCACTGGTGGAACTTGCCCGAAGGCCTCCTCTTCGGAACGTTTTTCTGTTGCACTCTTCGGGTTCTGGTAGTGGTTGTCAGTGGTCTGGGTACCACCATGTGCATTGCTTCCACCCGGGCCATAACCCCAGGCATTTGGTGCAGCTTGCTTCCTCCGCTCATCTGGCGCTCGAAGGCTAGGCCAGTATGGGAGCCGACCCTGCTCATCTCTCTCCGCTGGATCCGAGCACACTAGATTCGAGTGTCCCAAGATGCCGCATGAGAAGCAGAAATAAGGCAGATTTTCATACTTGATCTCATACCAATCACACGTTTCTCGGAGGGTGGAGTCAATGGGGATCCAACGCTGCAGTGGCTCGTGCACCGTGATCGCTACTCGAGCCCGCAAGAATTTTCCACTAACACGCTTTTATTGCTGTTATCCATGCAGATGAAATCACCAATCCTCTCCGCAATCTGAATTCCCCAGTCATCATGTAGATTAAAGGGTAAATTCATCACCCTGATCCAAATAGGCATACGATCAAACTTCAGCTCCGATGGACGTTGGCTGCGTCTGAAATTCTCAAGAACGACAGCGTGTCTGTTTACCGTCCATGGTGATCTTTCCCTAATTCTATCCCTTTCCCGTTCTGAAGGGAGCTCCGCCACAAACAGATTGGGGCCGCCATCACGGAACACCAACCCTTTCGGATTCCCCCATGCAGGACGTAGCACATCTGCGATCGTCTGGATATGGACAATATTTGGGCTTGCTAAACAGATTTTACCCGCACCATCGTCAATGAAAAGCTTCGAGGACTCCGCAGCCGTGAGTTTCATCCGGCCAACCCGGCTAGCTGGGATTCACAGTATACGTTGCCAATAAAGAAACCTACAAGTTCTAACCATTTTTCATACAATACCATAAAACAATAAAAATACAAAGTGCCTAAATATTTTATCAGTGGCGGGCCGCAAAACAAGCCCACCACTGGTAAGGCTTGCCACAATATGTCTGCGCTGGTGCCAAATTGGGGCCATATTACCAGTGGTGTGCGCCTAAAATGGCCCGCCGCTGCGGCTGTAAATACACCTGCCCACCACTGGTAAGTTTGGCCCAAATTAACTGTGGCGGACAAGGTTACGCACCTGCCACTGTTAAGATAATTCCTGTGGCGGGCATGGTTTTGCACCTGCCACTGGTATCTGACCAGATAACATGTGGCGGGTTTTAGGTCCTGCCCGCCACTAATGAGACCCCACCTATATGCAGTTTCCCAGTAGTGGATTGATTTCTCTCGGAGCAGTACGGACGTGCGCGTCTAGCCGCGTATGTCTACCTACGTGAACCTCGCTTTGGCTGGCTACGATTGGATCGATCAATCTCGGCCACTCTCGTCGAAACATCTCGTTAAAAAAAGATAAGTATTTAGTATAATCCTGCTTTTATCTCATAAACTAGTGTGCTAAAAGACGCGCAAATTATGAGTTGGCCTTGTATTTTTGAAACGCAAATTAGGGTGACGAAAAGTAACTTGTAATACAAACTTGTATTTTGGTCGTATTACATTGCTTTAAAGAAACTAATGCATATGCCTTGAAAATAAAAACTACACAAAAGCAATTTTAATGATATGAAAGCAACTATTTTTCCGAAATATGCTTTTTACCCAGGCATAATGCATAACAAATGATTGACTTATCGTTGAGGAATAATATCAGTCTGAGCTAGATAAGCCATGTTTGTATCACAAACTTGCCTTTCGTGACTCAAAGTTGTTTTTAGAACTTTTTATTGGAATATGCCCGTGCGGGATCTAGTTTCAAAGATCGTGTCGTGTGAGGAACTCAACAGTGAAAACGGATTTCAATTTGGATGCTCGGTTTGAAAGCAAGGCATTTTTGAATGTTTGAAACAATTTTTCAATGTCGCTGGTGTCATCTATTTTGGCTCAATGTAATTTGTTGCTGGTTTTGATTTGTACCAAGGTACGCGTGCGCTAGTGAAATGAAAAAGCGTCCGAGTGCTCCCTAGCAGCATCCATATACTTAGGTGCACGTACGATTGACGGCAGTATCGAAAGTTGAGGTCTTGGTTTATTCTATTCTTATTATCTATTCCGCTGCGTAGTTCCCACGCAACAAGTTTAAAAAGAAAAATCTTTTATTCTTATACCATGAGTATATAAAAAGGATCATATTCAAGGTATAACACGTGACAGCATTAACTAAAGAATAATTATACCTAAAAAATATTCGGAAGAATATATACTTAGGTGCACGATTGATGGCAATATATCGAAAGTTGAGTTGAGCTCTTGTTTTATTCTTATCTCTTCCGCTGCGTAGTTCCCACGCAAAAGGAAAAATCTTTTATTCTTCCACGAACCATCATTAAGAGACCGTAGACTAGACGAGTGTGTCTGTGATGATGGAGGTCCATCACCCCCCACGGTTTGGTATAAGGAAACGTTTTATGGGAGGTCCATCGAAAGGAATAATTTTGTGTGCTGTAGGGGTCAATTGCACATGGTTTGTGGTTCTAAATTGTGTGCAACGTTATGACCAACACAGCAGGTTTATTTTCTTTCAAATTTAAAACAGATCAATAGCCGGATATTCACAACGGGCGCCCACTACCCAAAAAACAATTTTCCAAATGTCAAAAAATTCAAATTAAAATTTTTGGGTGGGGCAAAGGGAGGGGGAGAGGGCCTGTTTCATGTCGTATCCAATTAAACACTACAGGAATGACCAGCTGTGCCGACGGCCGAAGCCCGTCGGCAAAGGTCCCGATGCCGTCGGCACACACCTATGCCGACGGTCACCGTCGGCACAGGGTGGTCGGCATAGGGCCCTGTAGGCATAGGCCACCTGGCCGTCGGCACAGACATAACCCGTCGGCACAGCTTTTCCCGACGGCCAGAAACGCACCGTCGGCACCTAGGTTGTCGGCACAGCTTTTCCCGACGGCCAGAAACGCACCGTCGGCACCTAGGTTGTCGGCACAGCGGCGTGTGGGCCCGCACAGGCCGGGCCAGGGGTGGGAGCCTGTGCCGACGGCAAAACCGTCGGTACAGATCTGCCACGTGGAGGCAGCTGGGCGCTCCTGGGAGAGCCCTGTGCCGACGGCAATGCCGTCGGCATAGGGGTGACCATTTTGTCACATTAAGGGGTCTTTGCCGACGGCAATGCCGTCGGCACAGGTGTTACCAGATTTTCGGAACCAGCAGCTCGTTTTTTGCGGCAAAAATAGCAGAAAAAATAATCAAAAATCACGACAAAATCACACAATGGCTCCATATATCATCAAACAAAATGCTATATCATCAGGTAGATACACACATAGGACCATCATCAAATAGATACATACATATATAGCTAGATGTCTAGACGCCCAAGACCCTACATCTATGGCGGAGACGGCGACAGGGTGAACCCCATATCTCCCCGGCTGATAGTAGGTGAGCGTCGGATCGGCGTAGCACCGGGAGAAGGACCACCAGAAGCGCTTTCCTTGCCCTGACTCATATTGTTCAATCAACTGCATTGAGAAAGAGAAAACAAGTAAGCATCGAGACATAATAAAATGTAGACACTAAGCATAAAGACATAATGCAATGAAGAAGCATGTCAAAAAATAAATACTAAAGAATAAAAGACATAATAACATGTAGATACCAAAAATAAATACCTATCGTCATCACTCTCCTCATCAGGGTGTCGGTTCTCATTCTCACTATCACTATCACTATCACTATCACGTGAGTAGTAGGGCGGAAGCTCATCGCCAGGCTCGTCATCGTCGTCATTTTCCGCATGAAACTTCGAGAGCACATCTATGTCCTTCAGATCGACCACTGACTCACCATGAGTGTGTGCATTGTTCTCGAGTTCCTCGAGACCACCTATTTGTAAGTCAAAGTGCCCGAAGTCCTCTTGCTCTTGATAGAAAATTCCCTCGTATGTTTTAGGGTCAATGTTGTTGTAATCGTCGTCGGAGGGCCTGGGTAGCTTACCATGTGGGGATACCCGGAACACGACTTCCCAGCCCTTGAGGTTCTCTTTCTGGCATGGGTAGGGCAAATAATAAACTTGCTTGGCTTGGTGAGCCACAATATAGACATCGGCTCCGGTATAGGTGGTTGAAGGCTTAACTTCAACTAACCCAATGGAAGGCTCACTTCTCTGTCCACCATGTGGTCCAGTGCATGGGTCGAACCAGTGGCACTTGAACACAACGAGCTTGAGTTCTATGTTTGTACGATTGAACGTCAGCTCGTATACGTTCTGTAACCTTCCGTAGTAATCTACGTAATTGGCTCCATCGGCTCCTCTGGATCCTTTGGTGAAGACCCCAGTATTTACAGTTTTTGCTCCAGGACGATTATTCTGGTGATACTCTGTATGGAAGCGGAACCCATTCACATCATACTTCTCATACTTCATGACGGTACGGTTAAATCCTTGGGAAACACATCTCAGCTCATCTGTCATCTCAACGTTGGGATCAGCTCCCTACAAGTACGGTTCAAATTGTTTTGTGCATTAGTTACGTGTAATAAGAGGGACAAGTCACATATTGCAAGGTAATAGGGACACGTTAGAAATTACTTTTCCCATGAACCAAGACACAAATTTTTTTCCTCCGTGAGCACCCTCTTTCAGAAGAGTGTCCAGCTCCGCGGGATCGGGATCCACCGTTCCCAACCAGTATTCATCTTGGAATTGCCTAAAAGGAGAAAATACGTATTAGACCGAAACTGAGTTACTAGTTGCAAAGTAATTTGTTCACCATTTACCTCATGAAATCGAGTACTTCCGTCATGTTTATAAGCACATAGAGCATTATGCAATCCTTCTCTTCCTTGGTCAATTTACAATTTTCACCGGCACCGGCCTTGCCACCGGGACATTGGAAGAGGAGGAGCTTGGGGTCATTCTTGGGCTCGTCGACATTGTACCGAGTGACCGGGTTATGCATAGTGGCAACTTCATCGGGAAAGTACGTTGTCACGGCGTCTGCCATCTCCTGTCGTATTGTTGCTATGCATGCTTCAATCCTAGCTTTGTTTCCAGTTATGTTTCGAATGTACTTAAACTCTCTCTCAATACAAAACTGCCAACGAAACTGCACCGGTCCACCCAAGAGTGCCTCGTTCGCGAGATGCACAACGAGATGTGCCATCGGAACAAAGAAGCCTGGCGGAAAGATCATCTCTAACTTGCATAGCAACTCCGGCACAAGATCACGCAGCTTCGCAATAATCAGGGGACATATCTGTTTCGCACAGAGCGTGCGGAAGAAATGGCTCAACTCCGCAAGCACTCGCCAGATACTATCGGGGAGATACCCTCGAAGCATCACCGGCATCAACCGCTCAATCCATATGTGATAGTCGTGACTCTTCAGCCCAGTGACTTTTGATGTAAGAAGATTGACTCCATTACTTATATTGGAACAGTAACCATCAGGGAACATCACGGCGATGTTTTTGAGCCACTTCAATGCCTCCTTCTTTTGGATATTATTAAGGCAGTAGTCGGCATTTGGCTTAAACCAATTTTTTTGACGAGGGTTCGGAGGCCGCATGTGTAATCTCTCCCTATCACAGAGCTTCTGAACATCAACTCTAGCCTTCACATTGTCCTTTGTCTTCTTAGTAATGTTCAGGACTGTGTGAAAGATCATCTCTCCAACATTCTTTTCGGTGTGCATCACATCGATGTTATGGGGAAGTTCGAGGTCCTTGTAATACTCTAGCTGCGTTAAGCCTGCCACATGAGTCCAGTTGTGCGTTACACCATACCCCTGAAATTTTCGGATAGATCCCTCAGCAGGCACGAGAGCACGTAGCTCGGCATCAACTTTTGCACCATCGAACTTCGGTATTGCTTTTTCTTCACGCACAACTATGCCCTTCGTGAAGTTTTTTTTGTCTTCTCGATAAGGATGGCTTCCTTCGAGGAACTGTCGATGCTTGTCAAACGCGACATACTTGCGACCTGACTTTAGCCAAAGGAACTCAAGTTGGTTCCTGCACACTGGGCATGGCCATTTACCAGCTGTACACCATCCGCAGAATAGGGCATACCCGGGTAGGTCGTGCATGGAATAGTGGAACCAAATTTTCATCAAGAAGTTTTTCTTTGATGCTCGGTCGTATGTCCACGTCCCATTGTGCCATGAGTGGTGCAAATCATCCACAAGCGGTTGCATGTAGACACTCAAATTCTTCCCCGGGTATTCGGGCCCTGGAATGATCAGCGACAGAAACATGTGCTTCCTTTGCATTAGTACCCCAGGAGGGAGATTGAGCGGAATAACAAACACGGGCCAGCAGCTGTACGACGCAGTCGACATCCCATATGGATTGAACCCATCTGTTGCTATTGCAATTCTGACATTCCGAGCATCTGCTGAATTAAGGGGGTGTTTCAAGTCGAAGTTCTTCCATGCCTCACCATCAGATGGATGTCCCATCCTTTCCCGTCCTAACTCGTCGACGTATCTCTTCCCTTTCCTGTGCCAAGTCATTTGTTTGGCAGACTCCTCGGACATGAAAAGCCGCTGCATTCTTTTTATGAATGAGAGGTACCGAAGAACCTTCACAGGGATTTTTCCCTGCTTCTTCCGACCATCAGGCAGCGTTTTCTCCTCATACCTAGAGGCCCCACAAAGGCTACAGTACTTGTCATTCGCATATTGTTTCCGGAACAACAGGCATCCTTTTGGACAACAATGAATCTTTTCATAATCCATGCTGAGCGATCCCAATAGTTTCTTCACCTCGTGCATGGATTTTGGCAGACAATGCCCTTTGGGCAACATGTTACCAGTTGTTGTCAGATTAGCTTCAAAGCCTGCACGGGTGGTGGAGAACTGACACTTGTCACTTAGTAGTTGAGCTACGGCATCGAGCTGGCTCTGGTTTGCACCCTCGTATAGAGGCTTCGTAGCCGAGGCCATCGTCTCATAGAAAGCCTTCGCGGTTGGCTCTGGTTCCTCCGGTTCATCCGGTGCCTCCGGTTCACCCGGTTCCTCCTGTTCCTCCTGTGGAGGTGGCGAATCCGGCATGTAAGCAGCATGGTGATCATCTAGCATGTTTCTCAACCCATCGTACTCATTGCCATCGATCCGCTGCCGCATCACCCCAACTCTGAGACGTTCGTACTGATCAAATTTGACATGCGTGACGTAGTTAGGCGTATACCCATACAACCAAAGATGTTTAGTCATATCTTCCTTTCCTTGACGGTCACGATTCTTGCAATGAGTGCAAGGGCACCTTCCACGAACTCCTTTTGCCTTTGAACCACGCCCTAACTCCTTCACTAATATATTGGTCTTCATCTCCCACTCCTCTGTTCTTTTAATCTTATCGACACGGCCAGTGTACATCCACCCATTATCAGCCATCCTCTGCTTTATTGGGAGCGAAACAAGCACGCAGTCTTTTAATATGCACCAAGTAATAATAAAATGATTTAGTGTCACCAGATTAATTACGGTCAAATTTTAATCTTTACATCATGCAAGGGTTCACCTACACTTCTAATAGGAGGGCCTATCCCGCCCGAGTACGTGTAGATCGAGCCGTGTTCCATGTTCTACCCCGACCCGAGACGGAATTTCGGCAGCACCTCCCCGCTGTTCTTCAGAATACACGTCTCGAGCTTGTCAAGCCGAGAGGGTGTGCATCCGAAGAACAACAGGGAGGTGCTGCCGAAATTACGTCTCAGGAAGGGGTAGAACATGGAACACGACCCGATCTACACGTACTCGGACTGTCCAACAGGACAACCCGGAAGTGTTACGGTTATAAATATGCAAAGATGGACAATCCTGCATATTTATAAATTTGTAACCCTTCCGGATGGGATCTGACTCGGGTTACGCGACTGACTTGGTGATCTAGACCAAAATAAACCTATGCAGCAAGAGAGGCGAAAGATTTATACCCTCGAAGCGTGATCGGTGGCCGGAGAAGGTCGAGGACGTGCTCCGGAAGAGGGCGACAAAACAAAGGGCACCGAGGCGGCCCCTCCTCAGCTGGAGAAGCCGCGACGACGCGCGGGACCGACGGTGCTGGCTGGCGGGAAGCTACGTCATCTAAAAAGTACAAACAATCGAAATATATAAGCAAATATCCCTCCATTTTACCTAATAATTAAACATAAAACAGAATAAACCACAGAACGATGTAACCATATTAGCTAAACATAACACATATAGACAAGTAGCACAATAATACATAGGTAGCATGTATGATAAGTCTAGCAGTACAACAGGTAGCAAGATAAGTCTAGTAGTACGACAGGTAGGATGATAGACATCCTAAACTCGACTCGCGCCGGTGTCAGTGGCGTCGTCCAAGCGGTCCCAACAAGAGGACAGGCTGCTGCTAGAGTCCTCGCCCTGCTGCTGCGTGCCGGAGGGGCCGGCCTCGCCCTGCCCGCGCTGCTGCCGGCTCTCGCTGAAAACCTGGTACTGGACCGCCATCACCTGGGGATCAAGGAGGAGATCCTTGACCAAGGGGTCATCCTCCTCGCGCTGGTGGCGCGCCCTGAGCAGCCTCTCTGCCTGCCGGTGCTCCCTCTCCTCGGCCTTCGTCGCGATCCTCATGCCATCTGGCGCTAACAGATGCGCCACGCTCCGCTCATCCTCAAAGTTGAGGATCGCTCTCGCCCCAAAGTGCTGGACCGCCGCGCAGTCGTAGGCGCGGGCCGCCTGCCACGGGCACCTGAAAGTACCAAGCTGGATCTTCCTGTGATCCACTGTGATCTGAGCTGCCCAAGTCGGGATCTTCGTGGGTCTCCGATGAACACCACGAAACTTTCGCTCCGGCTCCGACATGATACTTAGTTAAGTAAAAGCATTTGATACACGGGTTAGTCATATATGAAATGAATATATAAAAACACTAACACCTATTTTCCTTCTATGATTGTCAACAACATTTTATTTGCTTTGTTATTTTCTATTTTCTACCACTAAATTTCCATCTATAATTTCTATTGTGCTATTTTCTAATTTCTACCACTAATTTTCCATCTATTTTCCTCTTTTCTACCACTAATTTTCCTAAAATCCTACTCCTAAAATCACTAAATCTAAAATACACAGAAAATAGGGGAGATGCGAGGAGCACCTGGCGGTGCGGAGGGTACCTGCGGCGAGGAGGGTAGCACGTCGAGGGGAGCGGCGAGGTTGCGGGGCCGGTGCGGCCAGAGGGGAGCACGGCGGAGGCGGGGCGAGTGGCGGCGGGGGTCGGGTAGGGGCTGGCGGCGGGGGTGGGTAGGGGCTGGCGGGTGGAGGGGGCGGGGTTGCCGGCTAGCGGGTGGAGGGGGCGGGGTTGGCGGCGGCGGGGTTGGCGGCGGGGGTGGGTAAGGGCTGGCGGCGGGGCTGGGTAGGGGCGGGTGGCGGGGATGGCGGCTGGCGGGTGGAGGGGGCGGGGTTGCCGGCGGCGGGGTGGCGGCGGGGCTGGGTAGGGGCGGGTGGCGGCGGGGTCGTGGCTGGCCGGAGCAGGGCGGCGGGGGAGCGGGGCAGCCGCGGAGCGGGTAGCCGGCCGAAGAAATGCGGATATGGGTGGTCGAGGAGCTGTGGCGGGATAAGGATAAGGTGTGGACCTATGCCGACGGCTTTGCCGTCGGCATAGGCTTTTCCTTTTTTTTTCACTTACATCATCTTTTTTAATGTATTTATTTATTACTCTTATCACAAGTTTTTCCGTAGGCACATGGGAAACCATCTTTTTTAATGTATTTATTTATTACTCTTATCACAAGTATTACTCCGGGGCCCCGCTTCGGCGAAACCCTAAATCCGCTGGAAAAACCCTAACGTTTCCGTCTACCCCCATAGACGTGCGTCGAAAGGGGGTAGCCCAGTGGACTTTTTTGCTTGGTTGGTTAGGTTAGGCCATAGGAACATGAGAAACCAAAGTCTACCCCAAATCGACACAAGATTCCATCCGGTTAGCCCGAAAGGGGAGTTTTCACCTCTAAGTGCAGAAACTCACTAGAGAGAAAGTGAAGCCGGTGATGTCGGTCACACATAGGAGTAGATTCCTGGACATTTGAAACACACAAACACACTTGTATACATATGGTATGGCACAACCTAGGTTTGGGTGGGGTTCCGACGCTCCGGGGCCCCGCTTCGGCGAAACCCTGAATCCGCTGGAAAAACCCTAACGTTTCCGTCTACCCCCATAGACGTGCGTCGAAAGGGGGTAGCCCAGTGGACTTTTTTACGTGGTTGTGTTAGGTTAGGCCATAGGAACATGAGAAACCAAAGTCTACCCCAAATCGACACAAGATTCCATCCGGTTAGCCCGAAAGGGGAGTTTTCACCTCTAAGTGCAGAAACTCACTAGAGAGAAAGTGAAGCCGGTGATGTCGGTCACACCTAGGAGTAGATTCCTGGACATTTGAAACACACAAACACACTTGTATACATATGGTATGGCACAACCTAGGTTTGGGTGGGGTTCCGACGCTCCGGGGCCCCGCTTCGGCGAAACCCTGAATCCGCTGGAAAAACCCGGACGTTTCCGTCTACCCCCATAGACGTGCGTCGAAAGGGGGTAGCCCAGTGGACTTTTTTGCTTGGTTGGTTAGGTTAGGCCATAGGAACATGAGAAACCAAAGTCTACCCCAAATCGACACAAGATTGCATCCGGTTAGCCCGAAAGGGGAGTTTTCACCTCTAAGTGCAGAAACTCACTAGAGAGAAAGTGAAGCCGGTGATGTCGGTCACACCTAGGAGTAGATTCCTGGACATTTGAAACACACAAACACACTTGTATACATATGGTATGGCACAACCTAGGTTTGGGTGGGGTTCCGACGCTCCGGGGCCCCGCTTCGGCGAAACCCTGAATCCGCTGGAAAAACCCGGACGTTTCCGTCTACCCCCATAGACGTGCGTCGAAAGGGGGTAGCCCAGTGACTTTTTTACGTGGTTGTGTTAGGTTAGGCCATAGGAACATGAGAAACCAAAGTCTACCCCAAATCGACACAAGATTCCATCCGGTTAGCCCGAAAGGGGAGTTTTCACCTCTAAGTGCAGAAACTCACTAGAGAGAAAGTGAAGCCGGTGATGTCGGTCACACCTAGGAGTAGATTCCTGGACATTTGAAACACACAAACACACTTGTATACATATGGTATGGCACAACCTAGGTTTGGGTGGGGTTCCGACGCTCCGGGGCCCCGCTTCGGCGAAACCCTGAATCCGCTGGAAAAACCCGGACGTTTCCGTCTACCCCCATAGACGTGCGTCGAAAGGGGGTAGCCCAGTGGACTTTTTTGCTTGGTTGGGTTAGGTTAGGCCATAGGAACATGAGAAACCAAAGTCTACCCCAAATGACACAAGATTCCATCCGGTTAGCCCGAAAGGGGAGTTTTCACCTCTAAGTGCAGAAACTCACTAGAGAGAAAGTGAAGCCGGTGATGTCGGTCACACCTAGGAGTAGATTCCTGGACATTTGAAACACACAAACACACTTGTATACATATGGTATGGCACAACCTAGGTTTGGGTGGGGTTCCGACGCTCCGGGGCCCCGCTTCGGCGAAACCCTGAATCCGCTGGAAAAACCCGGACGTTTCCGTCTACCCCCATAGACGTGCGTCGAAAGGGGGTAGCCCAGTGGACTTTTTTACGTGGTTGTGTTAGGTTAGGCCATAGGAACATGAGAAACCAAAGTCTACCCCAAATCGACACAAGATTCCATCCGGTTAGCCCGAAAGGGGAGTTTTCACCTCTAAGTGCAGAAACTCACTAGAGAGAAAGTGAAGCCGGTGATGTCGGTCACACCTAGGAGTAGATTCCTGGACATTTGAAACACACAAACACACTTGTATACATATGGTATGGCACAACCTAGGTTTGGGTGGGGTTCCGACGCTCCGGGGCCCCGCTTCGGCGAAACCCTGAATCCGCTGGAAAAACCCGGACGTTTCCGTCTACCCCCATAGACGTGCGTCGAAAGGGGGTAGCCCAGTGGACTTTTTTGCTTGGTTGGGTTAGGTTAGGCCATAGGAACATGAGAAACCAAAGTCTACCCCAAATCGACACAAGATTGCATCCGGTTAGCCCGAAAGGGGAGTTTTCACCTCTAAGTGCAGAAACTCACTAGAGAGAAAGTGAAGCCGGTGATGTCGGTCACACCTAGGAGTAGATTCCTGGACATTTGAAACACACAAACACACTTGTATACATATGGTATGGCACAACCTAGGTTTGGGTGGGGTTCCGACGCTCCGGGGCCCCGCTTCGGCGAAACCCTGAATCCGCTGGAAAAACCCGGACGTTTCCGTCTACCCCCATAGACGTGCGTCGAAAGGGGGTAGCCCAGTGGACTTTTTTACGTGGTTGTGTTAGGTTAGGCCATGGAACATGAGAAACCAAAGTCTACCCCAAATCGACACAAGATTGCATCCGGTTAGCCCGAAAGGGGAGTTTTCACCTCTAAGTGCAGAAACTCACTAGAGAGAAAGTGAAGCCGGTGATGTCGGTCACACCTAGGAGTAGATTCCTGGACATTTGAAACACACAAACACACTTGTATACATATGGTATGGCACAACCTAGGTTTGGGTGGGGTTCCGACGCTCCGGGGCCCCGCTTCGGCGAAACCCTGAATCCGCTGGAAAAACCCGGACGTTTCCGTCTACCCCCATAGACGTGCGTCGAAAGGGGGTAGCCCAGTGGACTTTTTTACGTGGTTGTGTTAGGTTAGGCCATAGGAACATGAGAAACCAAAGTCTACCCCAAATCGACACAAGATTCCTTCCGGTTAGCCCGAAAGGGGAGTTTTCACCTCTAAGTGCAGAAACTCACTAGAGAGAAAGTGAAGCCGGTGATGTCGGTCACACCTAGGAGTAGATTCCTGGACATTTGAAACACACAAACACACTTGTATACATATGGTATGGCACAACCTAGGTTTGGGTGGGGTTCCGATGCTCCGGGGCCCCGCTTCGGCGAAACCCTGAATCCGCTGGAAAAACCCGGACGTTTCCGTCTACCCCCATAGACGTGCGTCGAAAGGGGGTAGCCCAGTGGACTTTTTTACGTGGTTGTGTTAGGTTAGGCCATAGGAACATGAGAAACCAAAGTCTACCCCAAATCGACACAAGATTCCATCCGGTTAGCCCGAAAGGGGAGTTTTCACCTCTAAGTGCAGAAACTCAATAGAGAGAAAGTGAAGCCGGTGATGTCGGTCACACCTAGGAGTAGATTCCTGGACATTTGAAACACACAAACACACTTGTATACATATGGTATGGCACAACCTAGGTTTGGGTGGGGTTCCGACGCTCCGGGGCCCCGCTTCGGCGAAACCCTGAATCCGCTGGAAAAACCCGGACGTTTCCGTCTACCCCCATAGACGTGCGTCGAAAGGGGGTAGCCCAGTGGACTTTTTTGCTTGGTTGGGTTAGGTTAGGCCATAGGAACATGAGAAAGATGGCGGGATAAACAATGCGTGGAGGTACATGGAAAACCAATATCCACCCCAACACTTGCAATAATATCTACACACATGCGATAACACAAATCAACATTCGCATATAATACTTCAGAGATAAGATTCGCGACGTTATTTTATGTGGGTGGAGACCGCTATTTGGCGTAGCTATATACATATAGAAATGAATAAAAACATATTAAATTTAATTGAGAGTAATAAATAGATACATAAAAATGAAGAATAGGGTAAAAATGAATAAAAATGGTAGAGTCCTGTGCCGACGGCAAAGCCGTCGGCACAGAGTGCCGTCGACGTCACCTCACAAGCTGTGCCGACGGCTTCATGTGTCCCGACGGTGGCCGTCGGGATAGAACCTCTGTGCCGACGGCCGTTTCTGTGCCGACGGACTTGTCGACGGCTGGCCCTGGTACGACCCTGTGCCGACGGCCCCGATAAATAGCCGTCGGCACAGGTTCTGGCCGTCGGCACTGTTGGCCATTCCCGTAGTGAAACTAGGTATCTTTTGATAATACAAAACCAATTTTGGGGTCCCACCCTTTCCTATTTAAGGCCAAGGTGCAAGCATAGAAGAGCAGCTGAGCAGCCTTTAGATAGAGCGTCCTCTTTGTCTTCCCCATCTCCAAAACCTGCTTCAAAAAAACAAAAAACAAAAGACTACAAAACCTCACTAAGATCCACGACAAGAGCGCCACAGAGCCAGCACCAGCCCGAGGAGAGCCAGCCGGTTAGCTCCGATATTAATTTTGTGCACTAATTTAGCTACAAAATATTGCCCGTGGCATGCTTTGGATGACAGTTTTACCCACCAAAGCTCCCGACACGTTGGTCCATATTGGGTGAACTATTTCTATGTTGCATACTTGCTAATTTGAGATTTACTAAAGTCATATTTAAGATCATGTTTTGTATATGTCACTGGTGTCATGGTGTGGTATTATCATCATGTACTCAGGTTGATAGTTAGTGTTATTTGCGATGTCAATTATCATCTTGTACACTTTTGTGGGTAAACCCATGGGCAGCGTACAGCTGGTGTCAGTACTTGTGCGGTTGTGCCCCGAAATATCTCGTTCTCCCTCCTTCTTCTTTCTGGATCCATGGCTTGCAGGCCCATCTCCGGTGCTCATGAATCCACGGGGCGGCCGTCCCTGGTCCTCGTAAATCCACGGCACCACGGCGGCGGCTGTCTCCTCGTCGCCCTTCCACTCTTTCCATGAGTCTGCGCTGCCAACCCTGGAGGAGGCGGCAAGGACGTTTTTCAAATCCTCATCATGTGGACGCCATCGTCACTTGCATACCCGCAAGCCTAGACCGGGGGGATTGCAAAGGTGCTGGAAGAAGCCATCGTTGGATTAAAAATTCATTGAATTTGCTATATGCATTGATTTGAGTATCTCCTTGCTTCTTGGTTCCAATTTTTTAGCTGTGAGATGTTAAAAATCAATTGGCAGAGGAGGGTGAGGATAAAAGGCATGAGAGGAAGAACATCAATGTTTATGCTGTAGCGAACAAGCAACACGGCGGACCACATAGATATCTAGTGTTAGTCAATGGATTCTGTTTTTTTAATGTTTTCATGCAACGAAGAGTTTAGGCAGACAACTAAAAGGATAACCCGTTGTAGGAGCGGTCTATAGCACACTATCTATATATGACGTGGATATGTATTACAGATTATTGCTGTATAAACCAATGTACATGCCCTGATGGGCATGGGCCCATATGTGTGAAAATCCCGACAGACATGGGTATGCACTATCCATACCCAACGTGCTGACATGCATGATGCCATTTCTATATGGATTAGATCCTCTATACCAGAACCTCGAGAAAAGATCAAGGGTGTGGCAGGTAACCACCGGTAACTGTTATTTCCTAAAATTCCGAGGCAAAATTTATAGGTTTGATGAAAGTTTACAAAAAAAAAATTCCATCCTTACCAATATATTTCAACCAGTGTCCTTATTTACCGGTCTAGTAACGCGGGTAACCTGCTGGTAACATAAACAATCGGTGGTTGAATAGAACACTGGTTAGGAGTAGAGTATATACATTGTCAATTTTCAATGGCTTCCATAGGCATGGGCTTGATGTAGTTAGTTGCAAGTATTAGGTCTAATGGAGTGCATGATCACTTTGAGAATCCTACCTGAAGGAAACATTTCAATGTTACTATTTGGACTAACGATTGCTTGCATTATTTGTAATTTTAAGGGCACACGTACTATGGACCCCCATAAAAAGGATCTGCCTAAATACCTTGCTTTCAAAGGCGACAACGGCAAGTACCTCGCCGCGCGGGTCGTCCATGGCTACAATTATTTGGAGTTTTCGTCATCTGATATTGGGGATCCAAACGTAGTTCACACCATTTTCACCAAAGGTGATGGAACTATCCGTATAAAATCCAATCATTTCGGCAAATTTTGGAGGAGCAGCCCAATCAACATGGTTTGGCTACGCGGGGTTTGGGCATACTGGATTTCGGCAGACTCAGACGACACCACTTGCCAGAACCGTGACACACTCTTCAAGGTTATCAGACTTGGCAATAACTCAATTGCACTTCAGAACCTGGGCAACAACTATTTCTGCAAAAGGTTAACCACTGAAGGGAAGACGAATTGCCTTAGTGCTGGTGTTCGATTCATCACAACAGAAGCAAAACTGCAGTTGGAAGAGCCTGTTCTTTCTCGAAAGATTTGCAATGTTGATTTTGACCTCTCAAAATCTAGGGTTTACGGCAAGAAGGTTATGTGCATGGCCATTGCAACCGCTGTCAACGGTAGCAATTCAAGCAACACCGCCCGACTAACCTTGTCATACACAGAGACAGAGACAAGGGCATGGAATTCTAGCGTTACATGGAAGCTAGGTATTAACACCACGATTGACACTGGGGTCCCACATATTGTAGATGGAAAAGTTGAAATTCTGACTGAATATAGCCAGAGCTACAGTTGGGGATCATCCATTCAAACAACAACAACGCAAGCGATTGCCTACGAAGTTACTGTACCTCCAAAGACTAAAGTGACAGTAAGCGTGATTGCAACACAAGGTACTTGTAATGTTCCCTTCTCATATAAGCAGACGGATCTTCTCACCGGTGGAGTTAAAGAGACTTACCATTTAAAGGATGGTGTCTACACCGGTGTCAACTGCTATGATGTCAAGTACCAGACCAAAGAAGAAAAGATCTGATCATCGATGTCCACTGCGCGCATCAGGAGCAAGCTAAAACTCCGGGGTGGTCTGGATTCTGTTGCATCTCCTATATATGGCTTGCATTGTCGCACTATATCATTGTGTACGGCTTTTGTAAAATAAATAAATGTTTCTAGATTTACGGGGCTTGTGATACATATTTATATTGTTGTGATGTTTTTTATAAAGTGGACCAAATGTATTGTGATATGATTGAACTAGCAGGGTGGACGGTGCATTTTGTATGCTAGTTTTAATGTATTTTAAATGGATCCCTTTTGAAAATCAACGGTGAAGATTAAAAGATAACCCTTTATATTAGAGGGTATTATGGTCTATTTTATTCTGTAAAAACACTTATCCCTATTAAACTATATATATTGAGAGTCACTGTCAAAAAAAAATATTGCAAGTTTAAACCCAAGCCCTTTGCCTATTTTATTGTACTAGTAAGTATGCACGTACAACACATCTCTCAGCTAATGTAAATTATTACTATAAAAAATTATAAATAGTTGCATTGCCGAAAATACACAATGAAACATAGGTCTATGCGCACCCGCATTCAAACAATTCTGAAACATTTTTGTAACAAACATGGTCTAGTGTTATACTCATGTGTAAAGTTTCGCGAAGAAATGACTTCCATGGTCTTCTGGGTGAAAAAATAACAAAATTGGTGCTATATATAGAAGCTACTATTGAAGTTTTTTGTAGTTACAATTTTGTTTTTTTCGCCCACAAGTCCACGGAGGTATTTTCTTTGCAAAACTTCACACATGAGTATAACACTTCCATGTTTGTTACAAAAAAAAAGTTTCAGAATTGTTTGACTTTTTTTGCTATTTTTTTAGTTTAAATGCTTAAGCTGGTGCGCGTAGACTCAGGTTCCAAAAATCCACACCGGTTGCATTGCCTCATATACAACAGTGGCGCAAAGCTTTTCCTTGATCGATATCTACCTTGCCAAAGAACATGCTTGCTGAAGGAAATAATTAACCAATAATGCATATCTAAAGGAGGGCTAAAAATAAAGTACACCACTTGAGGAGAATATTAAAATGTACCAACGACACTAGCAGCAGCAGATGCAACTAATTCAAGAAACACACACCACAAGTGCTGTCGTGCGGTTGTCACGGCATATGTCATCTTATGATGACTTGATTGTGGGGTCATAGTGTTTCTGATGTTCAGGAGATTGTCTAGCTCTCACGGGACAAAGGATTTTACCCAGGTTTGGCCCCTCGCAATGGAGGTAAAGACCTACTCCTGCTTTGTTGTATTGATGATGATGATCTCGATTACAAGGAGCGATTCCGCTACTCGGGTATCAGAAACTAGGTTATGATGAGCTTAGAACTTAGAACCTCTCAATCTAAGACCCAGGAACCCCATTATATAGGTGGTTGGGTCCCTGGGAGTACAAGTTACGGTGAGGTTATCTCGCAGTCGGAGTCCTACTCTAGGTCCTTTGTATCTTCCAAGTCTTGGGACTCCATCTTGTACGTGGACTCCGGGTCTCCCGTGTCCTTCCTTCTAAGGCCGGGTTATGTATAAGCTCGCCGGCCCACATGTAACCCAGCCCATATAGATGGTGCGCTAACCTGACCCAGGCCTCCTGCCTGGCGGGTCATGATTCCTGCTTCATGGGCCTACCGGGTTATAATTCCCCCGACAGTAGCCCCGTGGTTAATTTGGATACAGGCTTGGCTTACTCTCCATTTCAATCTTGATGTTGTGCACCATATTCTTGGCGAAGCCGTCAGCTTGGCCATCCATATTAACCTTCTGAAATAAGAAAAACAATAATCAAGGACTAAAGTCCAGGTTACCATTTTAATCACTAGGCCGGCTCTCATGGGCGTCCCATTTCAGATAACCCAGTTTTCTTCACCCCGGGTTCACACGACTCCAGGATCATTTCTTATCCTTTTCTCCGTTGTTGACCAAAGTCAACACATCATATCCATAACTTTTTACCGTGGTGCCCCTAGGGTTTTTACCCCTAGCTATATATAGTTGCCTAGGGTGAATGGGATTACCTTTCCCCATTCACCGCAACTCCTTCTTCAACCTTGCGCCTGCCGCTCCATCTCCAGATCCAATCTTCGTAGACGCTTTAGGTTTTGCTCCGTAGCGCCGCCGCCGCCGCTCCCTAGGGCAAGCTTGCTGCGCCGCAACCACTGTCAATCAATCCACCGCACCAGGCTGCGCTCTGCCGCAGTTACTTCGCCGGAAAAATCCTCCGTTCAAGATGCGGTAGAAGGTATCGGCCCACAAGCATAGCGCCAAGACCAAGGGAAAGAAGAGAGTCGCCGTCGCGCCTGCTCCGGCGAAGGCGACGCGCACAATAGCGGCGAACTGGATGAAGTCCACGATGAGCGAACTCCGCCTCGAGGAGCTCGCTAAATCGGGCGTGCAGCCGAAGAAGGGGGAGATCCACTGGCGAGCTCCCAGAGACGAGATCCGCCCAGAGCCACAGCGAGGTGAAGTTATCGTCTTTGCTGATCATATAGCCCGGGGTTTTAGACCGCCGAGTTCTCTTTTCTTTCGCCAAGTCCTCCAGTACTATGGCCTTAGGCCTCAAGACATAGGGCCAAACTCCATTTTGAACATTAGCAATTACATAGTTTTCTGTGAAGACTACGTTCAGATAGAACCAAACCTAGCTTTGTTCCTCGAGCTCTTTTATTGTAACCCTCAAAGGGAGCGCAGAGATGGCCCCTTGCTGACCTGCGGCACGGTTACGATTCAACACCGTAAGGATAGTATTTATCCGGCTCTGAAACTGTCGAGCCACCCCAAGAACTGGCAAAATACATTCTTTTATTGTAAGGATACTTCGCCCGCTGAAGAACCTCGCTTGCCGGGTTACTCAGTTGAACCCCTCAAGCTCAACAAGAAGATGAACTCCTATGCTTCAGAGGAAGATCGAGCAAATCTGTGACCAATTTTCCAGCGAATCCAAGTATTCCGGGTTACTCACCGATGATATGCGATACTCTCTTGATGACCCATCCACGGAGGTCATTGCTAAGACCGCCAAGAAACTCCTTTCTGAGACCTTGGCAGACACAAAATTGTGGGGCTTCGCCCCTTCAGTGAGGTTCCCACGGTGAGTCCCTTTTTCCTTTCTTTCTTCACAAACTTCTTTTTGCTATATCGTCTTTTACTGAATGCCGGGTTATGTTATCTATCAGGACCCGGAATGGTGGAAAGTTGATTACACTCCTCCCTTGACCTCGGAAGGAGAGGATGATGCCTAGGATGAAGAGGACGATGATGAAGAGGATGAAGAAGAGCTCGACTCAACCGGCCGGCTCCTCCATGACCTCACTGAGGCCGACGCCGCTCAAGAGAGCGATACTTCTGATAACCCGGCTATCACTGTGCCGGGTCATGCTACCTCTGTCAACGAACCACCTTCTCCCCGGAAGCGGACCCGGTCCGCAACTTCAAAGGTGCCTCGATCACGCTTGTCTCTTTTGCATATGAACTCATCTTAACTTGTGGAGCAAACACAGGAGAAGGAGCAAGCCACCACCAAGAAACGTAGGACCCAGAGCTCTCCTAGCGACGAGCCTCTCAACGAAGGTATTCCACACCTCGCATCTCCCCGTCGAACTGTCCAAAAGCGTGTTCCTCCAACAGATTCGCATCCTTTAGCTGGCCAAGTGCGGACTTCTAAGTCCAAATCTTTATCAGCTTCTTCAGGGTCCAACGTCGATATGCCTGATGATGTCATGATCAACGCGGGGTAAGCCGCCATTCTTCTCTGGGTTTCACTTTCTGTTTGTTATGTTTTGCTTTATTGATAACCTCGCCTTGTTTTGTTGGCAGGGCCAAAGCTGTGCTGAAGGATGCTCCAGGTTCCTCCATCGCGCATCTAGACCCGGGCCTGACGGAGCCCACTCACTTGGAGGCTGTCATTCAGGACCTGGCACCAAGAGACCCGGCTTTGGATGACCCGGCACCAGTAGCTCCAACTTCTCCTGCACCAACTGATTCTGCGATGGACAAGCCAGCTTCTCCTCCGGCTCCAGTTTCTGACGCTGTTGACGATGATGTGCGACTTTTAAGCATACACCAAGTCCCCATCACCACCCCTTCTACTTTGCTTGCAAAGGTGGTTGAAGTTGAAGTGAAACCGGCTCTGCGTCAGCATGGCAAAGACCCGGCTCCTTCATCCAGCTTGCCGGCTCTCGAGAATATGAGCTACCTCGATCTTCTTGAAGAATACCACTCCCGGATTGTGCAGCACAAGGGGATTGAAGGCGGACTGGTGGCGGCCATGAATAGCCAACATAAGGTACACTTTGTCCTCTCATGTATATATATATTACCTGTTGCCCCCAATGCTCCGAATTTATCACCTCGCGATAACTTGGTGCTTTGACGAAAAAATAGAAAAACTTCAAACTGTGTAGCCCCCAAGTGCCGGGTTGCGTGCCTGCAGCGATATGGGACTTTTTTTTCCCTTCAAACACTTAGAGAAATTTGTTAGCTTCAAACTGTGTAGCCCCAAGGGCCAGGTTGCATGCCTGCAGCAGCTCGGGACTTTAACAATTTGCACTAGATGAAGTTCAATTAGTGTAGCCCCCAAGCATATTGCAGAATTTGAAGTAGTTATCTTTTTGTCACTCTGCACCTGCTGAATCCCAATATTATTGCAGAGCTAATACAACAGCCACTACAAACAAGTTCTGTGCAAAGTTGTGCGCGTTTACAGAACAAATGATTAGATGCGAAGAGCCTAGTTTGTGGTTTTACATTCCTGACCAATTCGAGGACAAAGTTGCTTATACAAGTAAGCAGCAACAACAACAATGGTGGATAAAAAGACTATTTGGTACAAAATTTCACCCAAAAGTGAACAACTGCTATTTAGGCGACAGGGCAAACTGAACGGATCATCATCCAATGCAGTGAGGAGTCGAATCAAAACGGCGAAACTCTACCTTCAGGCCATTTTCTTTCCAGTCGGCCCATCTTTGACGGCGGCCAGATGACGTGGGTCACCCTCCCCTTTATTAGACCTAAAGGGATCTGAAGAGACACCACGAACAATGAAATAAGTCACACGGTGCAACAGGTAATAGAGTTAGATGTAATAACAAGTAAATGTACATTAATTAAGCTTGAGAGTGGATATAGCATATCGTTTCCATATCTATCACAACACTGTTGTTTGATCTACGGTATCCTATGTAAATTCTAGGACATCATGAATTAGCAACTTTACAAGCAATGCATCAACGTAAACAAGAAGACACCAACTTGACAAGTTTAGAACTCCTCCACATTAGGCCTTAGCGTGCAAATGTGTCTACCTTCTAGTATATTGATGATGTGCTTTTACAGTTGTTTTTTTTCCTTTAGTGTTTGTATGCCTTGTTTAGTACGGTATAGTCCATGCGTGCTCCGATAGGAAGGCAAAACATGAATCTTGAATCATCAGATGCTGAAAACATGGTGTATTAATTCAGTATGTTCTAGCATATACCATCACATAGGATAATTAAGAAGTACCGATTAAGAATGAATCCTACAACTAATAGGCATAAACCAGGAAGTTTTCTAGGCTGTTTCCTAGTTAACATCACTTATTGTAATTCTTAGGGTTGCACATCTCCACTGTTAACATCACTCGTTTTATGAAGTTGCAACAACAGCCAGCATCTCAAGAACTATGTAGTCGTCAGATTCACATGATAGTACTAGGAGTACTGTTACGCGGCAAAAAATGGGGTAAAGCTTCACTATTGAACAATTAAGCTTCTAACCAATCGATACTAGACAATATAAGACTGGAGGCACTGATATGTTCCGCTCAAAGAACTAGACCTGAACATTTGACAGGATCAGCCAAAACAAAACTGAATAGTCCTATCCGTAGGAAATGGAGATAAAGTAACTTACTGGGCCAAATGACCTTGAATCCCAACTCCGAGCAGCGTTATCACCTTCAACCCAGCAATGCCCTTCCGGGATCTTAATTATCTCAGCAGACGCGGGGATCCGTATCCACTCGCCAGGCAACGCAATCAGTCTCTTCACGAAATCCTCCTTATGATCACTAGGGCATCTACAACAAAAAGAACAATCACACCAGGCGCTTGGAACAACCGAACAAGCTCGAACGCACATCGAGCATTTTATGTAATGTCGTCAGGGTAGTATACTCACTTGAATATGACAACATCACCCCGGGAGAACTTGTACTTGCCGAGGCATCCCCGCTCCGCCACCACGACATCACCTGGTTTGAGCAACCTGGCGAGGTCAGCACAGAATCACTGAACACGGATCGCCGAATAATCGAACTGTCTTGCACACATTTTGTACTGATATGTACAAACTGAATGTGCAATATATACTACCTCGGAAGAAGCTATCCGATGCCGTGAGGGTTGGATGCATCGAGTCGCCCTTCGTGGTGACCACGGTCACGTAACGGTCAGAGATGGTGAGACCGATCAGACTAGTCACAATGGGGAGTAACATAGGAGTAACATCAGTGCCACATAGGCAAAAAATCTGATGTGGCGGGTAATTAATGAGGAGAGAGATGGTGGTGGTAAACTAGCTATGTTACCATAACATCACACATTTCAATGCAAGATGAGTGTATAACCTATTAAATATGACACTACACACATGTTACTCCTCACTATGGAGGAAATAACTAAGAGTAGTAACATATGCATGTTACTAGTCTAAGTTACTCCCCATTGTGACTAGTCTCACGGCCCCGGTCGCCGACGTCTTGGCCATCGACCAGAGCTGAGTGCGGGTTCCCATGTCCGGACTATCCGGTCGTACAGTCAAGATCTGAATTTTTCTCAAGTGGATAAACGCTGCAGAAATGCAGCGAGCTGAGTTCTGAAAGTCCGAAACACTGCAGAAATGTGTGAGTCGTTATTACTACAGTCAGGATCTGAACTTTTCTGAAGTGCAAGCACTGCAGAAATGCAGTGAACTGAGTGAAGTGGAAAAACAAGAAAAACTGCAGAAATGTTTGTCAGTACGCCTAAGATTCGCAGCTAATCAAGCGGGTGGTGCAGATGAGTGAGAGACCATAGAAATGTTTGTCACAGCTCAGATTAGTGGAGAGCTAATCCAGTGCATCGAGGCTTACCGCGAAATGTTTGTTCCTCCCGTCCGGCAGACTGGGCAGACGGAGGGGCTGGCGACAAGCGTTGAGGAGCGCTTCCGTTGAGCACGGCGACGGCGGGAGTTGGCGGCGGCGGCGGATGGTTTGAGTTTGTCGGGCGTGGGAGGATAATTAGGAAACCGGAGCCGGCAAGGAAGCGGTTATCGCCAGCCGTCCGATACGTAATGAACGGTCCGTATCGAACACCGGGTGCCAGGTCGCCTCTTCTCTTGGTTTTAGGCCGGCTCCGACACGCATCCAAACCCTCGCTGCCCCTCTCACCGTCGGAGGCGCAGCGGCGACCAACCACTCCCACCGACCGCCGGGACCGCACCCCGTTCGAATCCTCGCTGGTGCGCCGCGTCCGAAATCTCCCCTCCCGCGCCGGTAAGCCCCGCTCCATCTTCCTCCCGACCCCTTCCCCTCCCAAGCTGTCGCCATGCCCTCTCTACCCAAGCTCCAGACCAACCCAATACGGCTGTGGAATCTCCCCTGTAGGACGCTACCTCCGTGCCCTGGAGCCGCCGCCGCGCCGTAGCTTAGCGCCACCGCCGACGTCCCTGTAGTATTGGACATTGATTTTTTTTTGTGCGAGCTTGCATGATGAATTACTATACGAATTTGCTGGTGCACACCCGGTACGCAGACAGGCAGGCAACGGCTGTTAGATCCGTCCTGTCTGCTCTCTGCTCCGTGTTTTTGGTTCCAGGAAATTTGTTGGACTTTAGTCTTTCAAGAACTGCAAGCTAATGGGCTACCTGCGCATATCTAACGCTGTCAATAATGTCTACCATGATGTGGGATGGATAACTAGATGTAGTCTCTTTCCGCTATTGGTCGATTCATGTTTCCCATGCTTCAACTTTTGTTTTTGGTCACGCAATTGCTTGCTACCTACTTTAGTGCTACTTGATTGTTACTGCTGATTTTGCTCCTGTGCTGCACTCCTAATCCATCTAATTCCACGCTCAATCTTGCTAAACTTGTTAGCATAATTTAAGGGTCACGCCGCTGTTATTGGAGTTTCCAAGTACCTTTTCATTGCTACATTCTTTGTATTGCTGAAAGCCCGGTAGAAAAAAGATAATCCCTCCGGTCCGGATTGACTGTTGCTGGAAATGACGTGCTCATGTACAAGCGAACGGTACTAGTCACGACACTCTTTTCGGATCGGAGGTAGTATGGGTGTGTTTGGTAGCCTGTGTGACCTTGGCATGGCTATCTCCATGGATGCAGGTTGGCTTCAACCATGCTGAGTGCATATAAGTGTACTTTGTTTGGTAGCTTGTGTCTATTGAGACCTGCTAAGTTGAGATATTGTTTGGTAGACTGTATCTGGTAAGATATGGTTACCTCCTTTCTGTAATGGTAAAGATACCACCACAGTCTGGAACCAAGTTTCTACAATTTATGAACATATTCAAGATAAATGCTCCAATTACAACAGTTAGTAAGAAGGATTCTAATAATGAACCCAATATTAATTTCCTGCCCTCGATAATGTACAACAGTAGAGCAAAAATTGCTAAAGAAATTAAATTCCAATCCTCTCTATGATTAAAAAAAGTAGAGAAAATTGCTAACAGAAGTTTTCTAGCCAATCCTCAATACGGGTACAAGAATTGAGCAAATTTGCTAGCAGAAATTTGCTAGTATAATAGAAATAGAGCAAAGCCTATGAACAAGAATGGATGAGGAACTGCCGGGCTGCCGGCAGAGCTGAAGGCTAGGGAAAAGCCGTTGCTGGCACAGAGCTGAGCCTGCTGCATGTCGGGGAAGGGCCGGTGGTGGCGTGGAGCTGGAGGTTGGGGAACCAGTCACCCGTACAACTCCAATCGGTGGCCGGCAGACCCAATTTCTGCGGTGGCGTGGAGCTGAAAGGGACGGCGGTGCTGGAGGTTGGATGACCATGCGCCGGTCAGATCCATAGCCGCTCGTCCAGATCCGCGACAGTGCCGCCGCCCGACGTTGTGGACGCCGGCGAGCTGTGCAGCGCCACCATGGAGCTCGACAGAGGACGGAGCAGAGAGAGCAGCCCGGACGCGCGGCGCGTGATGCAGGCGGCGCCGCGTCGAGGACGGGTCGTGGCGGCGCTCCCGAGCTCCATGGCTGCCGGATTTGGTGGATGCAGGAGAGAGTATGGGGGAGGATTGGGGCTGCGGGAGAGAGAGGGCGGTGAAGGTTATCCTATCGAGCCACGCGCGGATGAACTCGACCGGGATGGGTAGCGAAGCTCGATTCGAGCTTCTCTGCTCGGCCTGGCTGAGAGGCCTTTTCGGGGCGATGCGGGCATGGCCCAAACTGCTAATACGGGCTACCAAACACCCAAATAGCGTATGAGGAGAGAAAATTTGGAGTGAGCCGGGCTACCAAACACGCCCTATGTGTTTGAGATACCTTGTATCATTTACTTTCTTGATCCTATATGTTCTGTTATCTGATATTATGTATGTTCCCTAATGCTACACTAAGTATGATATCTTTGGCCATTTCTTTATGCAGTGTAACTTGAAGTTTCCAGCCGAAGGTTCTCGATTCAGTTGTATTATTAGGAAGAGAGGTAACGAAGTCTTGTACTGTTGACTGATGGATGGGTCCAAGGGTAATGCTGAGGAAGACGGCTGTCATGTGATAGGAGACTTACGATCGCCAAAGGTTCCTAGGATAAGTCCTGATGGTTCCAAGGATAGGGAATTCAATAGGAAGGGGAGAGAGGATTGGGGCTCTTCGAGAGGTGAAACCTCTGCGGATAGGGCTGATGCAAGGGCCAGGAGGTCCGGTAGCTCGGATAACACAAATGAGAGGAGAGAATCTGCTATGGCAGAGAACATCAGTGAAGATAGGAGATCAGTGGATCAAAGTCATCAAACTGGTGAGAAGGAAGAGATTCTTGGGCATAAAGTGGAGTACACACATGAAAGTGAGGGTGGTGTGGAAAACAAAGACTTGGATAATGAGAGGACTGCTGGTACAAAAGATAAAACAAGAGTGGATGCCCATCGGGACACATCAGACAGAGGGAGGGACAGCAGTCGGAATGTGAAAACCCGAGACGCTGAAGGATCTGAGCAGTACTCGAGGAACCTTCAGAGGCGAGATTCTGCGGAGGCAAATGTTTCTGAATGGAGGAGCACACAGGAAAGGTTAGATGGTACAAGTTCTCATGGTCGAGCTGGGTACCGGCAGGATTCCAGGGGTAGATCTGAAAGTTTTAGAAGTTTTTCAACCTATGGAAATCGGTATGACAGGTCTGATTCAATAGAGATCAGGCCAAGTAGTAATTTTGATTTTGGGCAAGAGGGCTCTGTTTCTGGAAGAAAATCTGATGTTGGGACTCATCAGGATTTAATGCCTGGAGCAACTGATGATAAAGGTACCAATCATCCTGAAGCAGATCAAAGTGGTACAACAGCCATGATTTCTTCATTTCCACAGCAAGGGCCCAAAGGTGATAGACCCTCTAGAGGAGGAAGGGGGAGATCAAATGGAAGGGATTCTCAGAGAGTTGGAGTTCCAGTTCCACTCATGCCGCCACCAACATTTGGTGCACTCACTCTGCCACCAGGACAAATGCAACATATGGGGCCCAATATTCCCCATTCTCCAGGTCCTCTTATGCAAGGTGTTTTCATGCCACCGTTTCCAGGACCTATGGTGTGGCCTGGAGCAGGAGGTGTTGACTTGAGCATGCTCTCTGGTCCACCTAATCTTCCCATGCCTCCTCCTGATCATAGGTTCACTCCAAGTATGGGAGGTGGACCTGGTCATAATGTTCACTTAAATCAAATAGGCCCAGGAATAGGTACTCCAATGAATGTGCCAGGATTGGGTTTCAGCCAGATGAACACACCAAGTCGTGAAATGCCACATGATAGACTATCTGGAGGTTGGGTGCCACATAGGAGTAGTGGGCCGAACAGAAAAGCTCCTTCAAGGGGTGAGCAAAATGATTACTCACAGAACTTTGTGGACACTGGCATGCGACCTCAAAACTTCATTAGAGAACTTGATCTTACAAGTGTAGCAGAGGACTACCCAAAATTGAGAGAACTCATACAGAGGAAGGATGAAATTGTTGCTAATGCTGCTTCACCACCGATGTATTATAAGTGTGATCTCCGTGAACATGTTCTTTCTCCAGAATTTTTTGGTACGAAGTTTGATGTTATTCTTGTGGATCCACCATGGGAAGAGTATGTTCATCGTGCACCAGGAATAACAGATCACATCGAACATTGGAATGTTGAGGAAATTATGAATTTGAAGATTGAGGTTGTTTTCGTTATCTGTTTGTTTTATCCTTTTTAAGTGTGTCCCTTTTACGCTACAGAGTTATTAATATGCTTCTTTGAATTGTTTGAACCAACAGGCTATAGCTGATACTCCCTCTTTTCTCTTCCTTTGGGTTGGTGATGGTGTAGGTCTTGAACAGGGCCGTCAATGTTTGAAGAAGGTAAGGCAGCTTTCTCTTTCAGTAATCTAACATATGCAGTTGTTCTCTTTTCTTCAATGTCAATTTTTTTGGGCAGTGGCATGATTTCAGTTTACAGAAAGCTTCCAGGGCTCCAGGCTGATGTGGTCCTGTCCAAAATATATAGTCGTTATATATTTATTCATGTTTATGTTGTTGCCATTCCGTTTAACTCCAATTTGCATAAAGAATATATCCATTTGCTTCGAAATAATATATAAGCAGTGTTTTATTTAATATACATCAGTCATAAAATTTCCAGCTGTTTCTTGAAATGTAATAATAGAATAGATGAAGCTGGCTGAAATATCTCTTTTGTCCAGTGGGGATTTCGTAGGTGTGAGGATGTTTGCTGGGTGAAAACCAACAAGAAAAATGCATCATCAGGTCTGCGGCATGATTCTCGTACACTGTTGCAGCATTCAAAGGTAGTGCTGTTATGTTTTGTAGCATTATTTTCTTTTTTACCTTGCCATTTCCCATTTATCTGGGTTACTTGTGAAGTATTCATCTTTCCTTGTGTAGGAGCATTGCTTGATGGGTATAAAAGGAACGGTACGCCGTAGCACTGATGGCCATGTCATTCACGCGAATATTGACACCGATATAATAATAGCTGAAGAACCCACTGATGGTATTTATCTTTATCTCTTAGGTGGCACGGATAATGCTTATTATTGTTCTTCATTTGCGATCGTTGTCTAGTGTATTTGCTTTGGAGCACAGTGCTTTTGCTCTAGTCTGTGCCACCATCATTGACAGTTTAAGGTGGCGTCAATTATATTTCTGCATTGTCTTTTCATTTCCTGTCTTGGTTCTTTTATGAAACTAAATTCTCTGTTTTGTTTTTGTTGTGTCATGGTATGAATATTCTGGTTTCCCGTAAAAAAAAGAATATTCTGGTTTGGTCCACGAAAAGTGAGTATGATTTTTTTTAAAGACTTAGTTCATAAAAGCATGTTTTGTGTGGCTTGTGGATGAATTTGCCTGTTTACCACTTGTATGAAGTAAAGTTTATATCTTTTTCCTGTTATTTTCTTGTTGACCTATCTATATGAAGCTTGGACTTGAATAAAATCCTTGTGGCACTAATTAAAAAATCAAACTAAACCATATGACATTGACTATCTTGAAGCAGCTGTAGTGACTGTTCCAGTATGCGTACGTTCTCTGTGTAATAATATCATGACAACCATCAAAGTGTATGCAAGATTGGAGAAACATATATTCATGTAAATTGTTGTTATGGTTTCTTCATGTGCACGGTTGTACGCATGTGAAAGGAGATATTATAGACTTCATGTGTTATACTGTTGATGGATATTACTTCTTGGGATAATGGAATGTAGAAGATGAGCATATTTGTTTACTCTTATGAGGCAAGGACCCTTATGTGGCAAGGACCCAAGGATTAAGTGTCGCTCGACAAGTCGCGACAAGTCGCACGACTTGTCTACTTGTCGGTACCCCAGCGACAAGTTCAAAACCTCGACAAGTTGCGACAAGTTGCGACAAGTCACGACTTGTCGCGCGACTTGTCTACTTGTCGGTACCCGAGCGACAAGTTGCGACAGGTCGACTCGTAATCCTTGCAAGGACCCCATATCGGTTAAACAGTTCAAGTATTTTTCCTCCTGTGATGGCCCTTTGCAAATTTACCTTTTCCTCCATTAATTTCATTTTAGCATGATTAAATGAAAACATACATTTGGTGAAGTTGCTAGGTAAGATCTACTAATTCATCTTCTATGTTTATGATACAGAAGTACAGATATTTAGTTGTCCATTTGTCTTGACAACTTGGAAACCATTTCAGAATTTCTTATGTTCACAGTGTTCGAAGCATAACCTTTTTGCTGCACCCTTTTTAAGCATAATGTTCCATTCATGATGCCTAGAAGTGCGTGTCTTCTTTTACAGGTTCAACGAAAAAACCTGACGACATGTACAGGATCATCGAGCATTTTGCTCTTGGAAAGAGGCGTCTTGAACTCTTCGGCGAGGATCATAACATTCGGCCTGGCTGGCTTACTCTTGGAAAAGACTTATCCTACTCCAACTTCAACAAAGAGGTAGAGAGCTCTTGATGTTCGGTTTCTTGAACAGGCACACGAGCATGCCCGTCAGGTCCACAGATTAATGTTATCTCTTATTACAGGCCTATAACAAGAACTTTGCGGACAATGATGGGAAAGTGTGGCTGGGAGGCGGCGGGCGCAACCCTCCCCCTGGGGCTCCGCACCTGATCGTGACGACTCCAGAGATCGAGGGCCTCAGGCCAAAGTCGCCCCCACCGAAGAACTGACAGCATTAACCTGTCTAAGGGATCGCAACTGCACTGATACCGGAGAGCCCCCAAGCAGCTCGGTGACTGATTTGCTCATAAGCTGTAATGCTTGCTACATTTTTGTAGAACTGTAGACCTAAAACCTTTTAGGGGAGATTGAGCTGTTGTCGTACAAAATGTGAAGTGTCCGAGAGAAGTGGAGTTCAGATATGAAAGAGCGAAGGACTTACTGTAGCAGTTCGGCCAAAATGGTTCAGCCTGAAGAATTTCACACAGTTGAGAGAGATGCGTTCGGTGTTGCTGCTCTGATGCTTTTAATAAAGTCGTTAAAGAAAATTGTCGTCTTATTCTTGTTTGCCGTTAAATTCCCCGGCCGTCGTTTTTGTACTGTTGCTTGAAGGATACAACCTGCATTTTTTTCTTTGCTTGCTGCCAGCCTTGCGCCGAATAACAATACGATCTATGCTAATAAGTTGCTGGTATAGTATTGTTCCGTTATGTTGAAATTATACACCATCCAGTCTATGCCATTTTCGCCGTGAGGCCGAAGCAGATAGTGCGAAACACGACTAATTTTTTTAGCTGCGATGTTCTACATCAACGCCTGTGGCCTACAGCATCTACTCTTTGGACCAGGAAATATGCGATGAAGCTATCATGCGTCATGTACCGATAAATCTTAACATGTATTTTTCAGGTCCATTTTCTACTGAATCTTCTGCAGTCCATGCACAATCACGCGTCCAGACAAGACGCCGATCTTGACAAACCCAGTAAACTGACAATTGCTACTATGTGATTAAACGACTTTGCAGGGCATAATTCCTTGTCCTTGTGATCGTCTGTTCTTGCTCCAGTGATCACAAGAAGGACGCGAAACCGGATTAACTATATGAGGTGTCCCGTTTTTAGCGGACATCAACTAATCATGGACATGTTGTTTCACTTTCATTTGATAAAATGGTCAAAACTTACGTGGAAAGCATCAGACCCGTTGCTGTCTGTGCCGGTGGAGCCTTGCGCGGGAGGAAGAATTCTACGGTGCTCAAAATTCTTCTTCAGTTGTATCAAAATCGAAGGGATCGGCGTGGAATGTCTGGCTCAAAAACATCTTGTACAAACATTGATACTCTAAATCTTTTTCACTGATTAGTTTCGTGAACATGTTCTTGTCACCTCATATATATAAGTATTGCTTAGGATCTTTGCAACATTTACTCCTCCACTTGGCTGCAGTCAATTAAATGACCTTGTGAGGAAAGAAAACGCTAGCTCATTCATGGGCGATAGAGATTGACAGGATAACGTGTAGAAAACTGGTACTATATATAATTCAGTCAATGGAATCGTTTCGTCGATCGGCACCCTTTATATGTGTGTGTAACTCTTTTTTTGACTGTAAGGTGTGTGTGTGTAACTCTTACGGCATCATCTCTTACTTTGTAGGAATCCTTAATTTCCACCCACAATCTTTGCGTTGAATCATCAAGGCGTGATTCTTACATGTATCCGGTCAGAGGTTTGTTTTTGTTTCATTCTAAATGGTCGTAATACAAGGTTAAACTCTCGCTCAAAAAGTCGAAAAAAATCGGCAAGGCAGCAATCGTATCTCAACTCCGAAAAAGAGAAGAGAAACTGAGAATTTGACAGCCAATCTTTCGAACCTTGCCTTGAGTTAAACCTGCAGGCGAATGAAATGGTTGTTTTGTGCAGTATCTGAACCTGTTTGAACAAAGTTGTCATCTCGGTTCAGACACTCACTTTGGATGCAGGATTAATTGGGACCCGTCAGTGCATGTAACTGGGATCAGTCAACTAGTTAAGCATAACGTACGTACAGTCACTTAGCAAAAATAGGTTTGAAACAGCGGCAAGCCAAACAACAAGCGAGCAAAAATGAAATAGCCATATTTGTCAAGAATCCTAATCAGGGCCTGCCGAGGAATTTCAGGGTAGCTGAACCATCACACTCCAGTTTCGTCAAATGCGTGCTGTTGCACTTAGTACTAGTAATCTCGGACCAGTAGTACTAGTACTTGATAAATCAACGCGTGATAAACAAGCTACAGCTAGCTTAGCTTACCTGATTGCGATGCTTGCTGGAAGTGATCAAGCGCGTGTGAATAGACGAGTGATGATACAACATATCGAATGCGCTGGGCACCACCTGCTAGCTCTGATGATACCGTGCTACTATCGATCGACATGCATGGTCACTGTGTTGCAGATCGCCCCGGCAGGTCTTAGTTAACAGCAACCACTCAGTTAATCAATGCATGATCTCAGTAATTGCTTAGGATCTTCGCAACATTACAGCACTCCGCCGCGGTTAATTAATCAATGGCGACCGCGTGACGGCGTGGAAAGGAAGACGCTGATTCATTCATGGCGACAGAGATTGATCGGTAGTAACGTGTAGAAAACTACTCATCTTTCCACGGGAATCGTTTCATCGATCGGCACCATATACTCCCTGCTGTAATCCTATCCACTCTGACATCATAGCTTTGTTGTGATCCTTGATTTCCACGCACAATCTTTCAGTTGAATCGAGACGTACTGCTTCGTCGATGTGTTTGTTCAGGCCTTGGTGATTCACATGTCTGTTTTTGTTCCGTTCTAAATAAGTCAAGATTTTCTGCAAGATAGCCATCAGTGTCCTCAGCACCCCGAAAGCAGAAGCGTAACTGAAAATGACAGTCAGTTAGTTGTAGCACTGCTTTCGTTTAGTTTAACCAGCTGCAGGCAAGTGAGAATGGTTTAATCTGTGCAGTATCTGAACCTGTTGCAACAAGTTGTGATGAGGAATTCAGGAGAGCATGCGTCCATGCGTCAGGGAATGCGCTGTTGAATCGCCGGTTGTTGCTACAATTAAGCTCGTGGCACCAGCAAGCAAACCACTTAAATTCATCACAAATTTTGGAAACATTATGATCGGCGCAAAGCCCACATGCAAACATTAATCTAGCTAGCTCTAGAGGTGCAGGATTAACCGGTGATGAATGGATTCGATCTTGTCGCAATCAAAATTATGTTGGTGTGAATGGGCGCCCAAATCAGGAGGGACCGGCCTCTGATCTGCGGATGTACACATCTCAATTCCAGCACGACATTATTCATCTTAGCAGCCGTAAAAGGAGCACAAAAAGTTTCTGCGAGAGAAAATTCACATAGAAAACAAATGGACGCGTAGGAGGCAAGCGTTCAACTAGCGTGCTGCCATAAAAACGGGTGACTGCAATGGGCTGCAAATTAATCTGTGGTTAGTCCAAAGCAAACACGAGGAGTATGTGGAGAGCCACGACTGCTTAACCTACCTAGCTAAGCTAACACATGACATGACAAGTACGTAATACGAGCAAACAATGTCAACCAGACGGAGAACCAAAAAATGTAGAAAAGGGAGTACACGACGACACAAGGTATACATCGACGACGACGACGTTACTCGTGTACAAATCAGGAATTAAAACTCGTGTGGACGCTCTCGCTTAAATGACTTCTCACATCATTGTCGTGTCAAGCATCGAGTGGCGCGGCTCGCATGATGGTAGACTGACCTAGTTGTATATATACTTTGTATGGGCATGAATAGATGGCCAGAAAATAGGCGATGAAGGACACACGGTGACGTCACCGTGACATCATACAAGCAGCGTGCGGTGGCGAAAAAAAGGATAAAAAATGGAGAAAGCCATCCATTTCTGTGGACTGACTCGTGTTACATTCGTGTCCTGATTTAAGTCAGGACAATGTGCCTTCATGTCGTTCCAGCCTGCAGATTGCATTGGTGCACGACTGCGATTGAAGCTGTAGACAACATTAAGGATTTTTGTGAAGGTACCCCTTTTGCGAAGTCCGTCATATGCCCATGACGAGGACGGCATGGCTCCACCAGAGGCTCTTAACGTGGGTTTTGGCGGTACCTGGCAGTCTCGTTGTCGCCCGTCAACATATTCACACGGACATAGTTTTTGGTCGTGTTGCGTTGATCATGTAAACAATGTACGATGATTCTCGCACACGAGACTTATGCATATTCTTTGTCGAGTGGTCTGAGACATGACGCGTATATGAGAATTAGTGTCTATTTGTATTCAACATTGTTAAGACTAGAAGGTGTTGGTCAAGTGGTTGCGACAACACATCATGGTTGAGTTTTGGTGGTGCTACTTCAGTACCAGGATTGGAGCTTCAGGGTGCAAACCTTGGTCCGGCCTTCGTCATTTATACCTGCCAATGGCGATGTTTTGACATCGTTACGTTTTTTAAGGCATTGCATCGTCATTCAGTTGCATGGAATTTGGAATAAAATTCGTGTATGTGGAGTACAAACCCGAATGGGTTTGTGGAGTTGCCACCCAACGAAGTTCGGGTATCAGATTTTATGCCCAACTTTACTGCCAATCATCTTGTCCTCCATGCTGGGAGAGTAGGGCCTTTTTATGGCCACGAACTATGTTGTTCTTTCTTGCTTGAAAAAGCTCTATTCATTAATAGGTTGAAGTAAAGATTTTGCCTCGGCTTCGGGAAGAAAAACAGTCTCTAGCATGAGAATGATAAGAAGGTTATATATCAAACATAAAGTACAAGAATGCACACTGAGTTAGGTAGCACTAGAACAACAAAACAAATTTCCTAGCTACATTAAGCACGAGAGACCGATTAATTATTTCAGTAGTAATCAGAAGAAGAATCAGACGTTCGATCGATTTCATTTCTACATGGATCACTTTTGGCAATATTCTCTGCCGGGCCGTCCTGAAACGTCCAAATATAATGACCAAAGATAGCAACAAAAAAAAACCGCTATCTACGTTGGCCTAGCCTAGCTACTTAGCTAGGGTACTATCCCCTAAGCCTAAACATGTTGCTCACGTACGTTCCCTGTCCCAATTAATCTGGATTAGATCGATGATGAGATGGGGGGGGGGGGGGGGGGGGGGGGGGGGGGGGGGGGGGGGGGGGGGGGGGGGGGGGGGGGGGGGGGTGATGTGATCGACCACCGTCGCAGCGGCTCTCTCTTCGTCTCCATGCGCCGGCCGTGCGTCAAGATCTGTGAACTGATCGAGATGCATGGATCCTCCTTGCATGCGGCTTCTTTAAGCTACTATTAATTCGCCCGTGACAACCAGTTGATTAGTACCAGCATTTGTCAAGACACTGATCCTGGTGATGTGGCGCGCGCTGGATCTGTCAAATATCTAATCCATATCGTACATGTCGTTGGCAGCTCAGGATGATCAAGAAAGCAAAAGAGTTGCCTGCCTACAGTTAATCACAACAACTAATCATGCAGTTAGGTAACCAGTTCGTGTTGAGGCTTAATGAATCGCGTGGACTTTTTTTTTACAGTCCACATAGATATGCCTACCTCTCTCGACGGAGGGAGGCGATTGGGAGATAAAGACGGGGCAACAATCTTTCCGGGGCGAAAGGGATCGGGTTCATACGAGGGATGCGGATGCGGCTGGCACCTTTTGCCGCGGCGGCGTCGCCGTCGCCATTACAGGCCGGTATCCGTACCTTACCTCCCTCGCGGCTCACTCGCTGTGGGTAGCTTAGCTTCACGGTTAGCCGCAAAGTCACAGAGAGGTCGATCGATGGAGGCCGGCCGGCCTCACACGTCGCCCGTCTGGCCCCGCTTATTTATACCTCCGCCCGGCCGGCTTCTGATTCACTGCTCCATCCATCCAATCCGGTCGTCTCCCTCCTCCGTCATATATACAAGCTCGATCGATCAGCTGAGCTCTCCCACGCGCGAGCGCAGTGCAGGCCGGCCGACCACACGACCTCGATCGACCAGCTGGGTGGAGAAGTCGGAGGCGGCGTTCCGTCATTCCGCCACCAAACCGGCTGTGGAGGAGCTACCGCGGCCATCGTCGCGTGATCGGGCCAGCGAGCGAGCACCACGGCATTGCGTAAGCTTCCTGCGGCATGCATGCATATGAGCATATCATCTTCTTTTTCATTCCGTTTTGCTGTTCTGTAGCTAGCTCCCGATCGTTCGATATTTTGACAACGCACGACTCGGTCGTTTCATTCAGCTGCTGCGTACGTGCATGCGTCGTTTGGCTTCATTCCCAGTATGTCCTTCGTTTCATGTAGATGATGCTCCATCTATCCATGATATTTCGTTGGTGCGGTGGCCGGCTTAATTTAGGAACGTATCCCAGGTAACAGTGTCAGAGTCTCAGTATCATAGCCATCGTCGTCGAGTGGAGCGCCCTCCACACGAACGCCGAAACACTGCGGCGTCGGCCGGATACAAAACAATACGCCCCACATGCCGCAGGCGTCCAGCCTGATGCGCGCGGGGTCTGGGTAGGGCCTGAAAAACTAGTGTGTGGCCAGGACGGCCCAAAATTGGCCCGTTAGACGTCTGATCTGCAACCTATGCTTGGGCCCACGCTATTTTTAGTTTTTGAGAAAAGACACCCGAGACATTTTATTGTAGGAGAATAGGGTTTTGGGGAAGCCTCTCACGCATCAATACGTGGGGTGTCAGTGACAGATGCAACAAATCCCAGTGTGGTCAGATAGGCAGCAAACCGTTGGTACCAAGCCCGGGGAGCTTGCTTCAGACCGTAAAGAGACTTGTGTAGGCGGCAAACATGATCAGGCCGTGAGGCATCAACAAATCCGGGTGCCTGCTGGCAGTAAACAACTTCATCAAGGTAGCCATTGAGGAAGGCATTCTTGACATCGAGTTGCCGGATGGGCCAGGAGCTGGAGATGGCAATGTGAAGCACCAGCCGGATCGTGGCAGGTTTAACAACAGGATTGAACGTCTCGTCATAGTCGATGTCGGGACGTTGAGAGAAACCACGAACAACCCAACGAGCCTTGTAGCGAGCTAGGGTTCCGTCAGAGTGAAACTTATGCCGAAAGATCCACTTGCCAGTGACCACATTGGCCCGCGGTGGTCGAGGAACAAGGGACCAGGTTTTGTTGTCGAGGAGAGCCTGGTGTTCATCGGCCATTGCTTGACGCCATTGGGGGATTTGCATGGCTTGACGGAATGTAGTAGGGACAGGAGCAAGAGGGCTGTCCACAGCCGACAGGTTTAGCCTGTCCACGGGGCGCACGCGACGACCAGCCCGTGTGGTCGTTGGAGCCGCAGGTACAGGAGCTGTCGAGGTAGTAGAACGGCGAGTCCGCGCGGGAGCGCGCTGGACAGCCGCGGCAGGCTCTGGAGGCGCGGCATGCTCGGGGGCCGCAGCAGCGTCGGGTGCCATGGCAGAGTTTCGTGCCACGGCAGGAGTGGCAGCCGCAACAGAGACTCGGGCCACGGCAGGAGGACTGGAGCTCGTGGCGATATGGCGATCAGCCGCAGAGGTGTCACGACGATCATGGGTCGTGGCAGTAGGAGGAGCCACACGTTGTGGTGAGTCCCATATGTCGGTGAAGAGGAAGTCCAGGCGCCGAGGTGAGGAGGACACGGGAGAATCCCGTGCCTGAGCTGCGAGCTGAAACGGAAACACATCTTCGTCGAAAACAACATGTCTCGAGATTATTAGTTTCCCAGAAGTTATATCATAGCAGCGATAACCACGGTGTTGCGATGGATATCCAAGGAAAACACAAGGTATGGAACGAGGACGGAGCTTGTGCTTTGCAGTAGAGGCGACATTGGGATAGCATAGACAGCCGAAAACACGCAACGAATCATATGGTGGTGATCGGTCATGAAGACGCGTGTACGGTATTTGGGAGCGAATTGCTTTGCAAGGACGTCTATTCAGGAGATATGTGGCGGTGGCAAGAGCTTCAGCCCAAAACGATTCAGGAACGTGAGACTGAAACATAAGTGTGCGCATTATATCGTTGACAGTTCAAATTGCGCGCTCAGACTTGCCGTTTTGTTGTGAAGTGTAGGGGCACGAGAGACGTAGTGTCGTGCCATGGGAGGCGAGAAGAGTGTCTACTGCTGAGTTGATGAACTCGGTGCCATTATCAGTTTGAAGAGCGCGAATGGTGGTGCCGAATTGTGTGTGGACATATGCGAAAAATCGAACAAGAGTGACATGTACGCAAGATTTCTGACGCAAAGGGAAAGTCCAATAAAAGTGAGAGTAGTTGTCGACAATGACAAGGTAATATCGAAAACCAGAATTACTAATAATCGGAGAGGTCCAGAAATCACAATGTATCAACTCAAACTTGGCACTAGACATAGAAGTAGACAAACTAAACGGTAGACGCACGTGTTTGCCAAGTTGACAAGCATGACATACAGAGGAGCGCCTAATTTTATTACACTTAATAAGGGAAAACTTCTGAAGAGCCGACATAGCATCTTGACCAGGGTGTCCAAGTCGGCGGTGCCAGAGATCAGCGGTGGCGGTGGCGAGCATGGCGGCAGGTGGTGCACGACGTGGGGTGCCGGGAAACGTGTAGAGATCCCCTTCACTGTTGTAGCGAAGGATCACGCGACGAGTCTTCAGGTCCTTCACGGAAAAACCAAAAGCGTCAAACTCAACAGAACAGAAATTATCCCGAGTGAATTTACGAATAGAGAGTAAATTTCTAATTAAGTGTGGAACAAGAAGAACGTGATCTAGTTTAAAACGATGACCAGAAGGGGATGGAAAGAGGTAAAACCAGAAGAAGAGATGGGAACAGAGGTGCCGTTTCCGACAGTGACGAAGTGAGGACGAGAGAGAGACCAGCGAACCGTATGTTACCCTCGTCGTTCGTCATGTGCGCGGTGGCGCCGGAATCCATCACCCAGCCGCCCTGCTGGTACAGACTGTTGAGGGCGGCGATCAGCCCGGCGTTGTCCCAGGTAGGCGACGTAGAGGACGAGGCGCCCGACTGGTAGAGCGGGGCGGCCGTGGTCGTGTACGCCTGCGGGCGAGGGCCGATGATGCCCGGGGCAGGTGAAGGATAGCGCCATTGCCCTGCACCCGAAACACCAGGAGAGAAGCACACCCATGGTCCAATGGGAGCAGGGTTCACAGGGCGCTGGGGAGCCGCGCCCGGTTTGCCACCGTTCTTGTTCTTCTTCTTGCGGGGCGTGCCGCACGTGGAGGACTCGCCACTGCATGCAGTGCCGGTACAGACCGGAGCAGGGGGCCGCGCCTGAGCGACGAGGGCGGTTGAGGCGGCGTTGACAGCCGCATTGGCCTGCTGCATCTCCTCCATGAGGAGCATGCTCCGGGCGCGGATGAAGGTTGGCAGCGGTTCGGTCATGGAGATGACAGTGGCCGCAGAGGCGAACTGGGGACCAAGGCCGCGCAGAGTGTTGAGGACGAGCGCGCGCGCAGAGACCGGCGAGTCGTGATCGGCGAGGGCATCCGAGAGCTGCTTCTGACGGCGGCAGTACTCGGTGATCGAGGACGCGCCCTGGACCAGCTGACGGAACTCGTTGTCGAGGTAGATCGCCTTGCTCGCCTTGTTGACGGAGAAGAGCTCGAGGATCGCGAGCCAAAGCTGACGCGCGGTCTGATCGCGAGCGAGGGCCATGTCGGCGACACCCTCGTCGATGGCCGAGTGGAGGAGGTTGAGCACGGCGTAGTCGTCAGCCTACCATGCAGGGTCGGTGAAGGCGGCGGGCGTAGTGCCATCGATGTGGCCGAGGAGCCCGGCGCGGCCGAGGGACGCCTTGAGGTAGATGCTCCACTTGGAGTAGTTGGAGGCGTCCAAGGAGAGGACGATCGGCGCAACATGGCGAGGCGCACCGCCAGCAGGGAGAGCGGCGGTGGTGGTCGGCACGAGCGCGCCGGAGGAAGAGGAGTTGAGGGCGCCTTGAGTGGCGGCCATGGCGGCAGCGGAAGGAGAAGCCGACGGCTAGGGTTAGGAGGCGGCGGCTTAGGGTTGGATCGAGAGATCAATCTGATACCATGTAGGAGAATAGGGTTTTGGGGGAAGCCTCTCACGCATCAATACGTGGGGTTCCGGTTGTATTTATATGGGCAAAAGCCAAGAGTCCTAGTACAATACATCTAGGTTACAACATATACAAACTACGTATATACAAACTCTAACACATTTTCCCATATTACAGTTGGGCTTTGAAGCTGAAGCTGCCCCGAATACAGGCCCGGTAGCTTCGCTCCACGCGCGGGCTTGTGATCGAGTCCTTTGCTCGTGGCACGGTCGTGCACCGCGATTTTTTCCTCAAAAAAAAACTGTGGTAGTGGCATCAAGTTGCCCTGACCATCCCCCGCTCGGCGACGACGACGAGCGTTGCATCGCATGCACGCGCCTCGCGCTTGGTACCGATCCGAGGCGGGAAGGAGGTAGTTGCACCACGCCATGGCCGCCGCTCCAAACCCCGGCCACACTCGCTGGAGTCGCTATAAAAATGCGTGACCACCTCGCGAACCACACAGAGCCACGGCACAGAGCTGTAAGTCAGTAGCAGTAGTCCACTCCACGTACGTACCAAAAGCTCCTAACGATCCAAGCTCGCCAAGAAACCGAAGCGTCTCTCCGGCCAGCCATGTCTCGCTCGTGCGGCCTCGCGGTGCTGCTCCTCGTGCTCCTCGCCGTCACGGCGACGTCGGCGATCAAGCCGCTGGAGGAGGCGCCGCAGGACGACAAGCCGATGGACCACCACCACCTCTTCCACGGCCTGCCGCAGGAGAAGGAGCCCGCCGCGCGCATCTCCTCGTCGTCGGAGAACCTCCGTCCTGCGGCGATCAAGCCGTTGGAGGAGGCGCCGCAGGACTCTGGGAACCTCCGTCCTGCAGCGATCAAGCAGTTGGAGGAGGCGCCGCAGGACTCTGGGAACCTCCGTCCGGCGGAGAAGAAGGACGGCGGCGACGACGCGGCGATGCCCATGCCGATGCCGATGGAGGGAAAGCCGAGCGGCGGCGTGGCGATCCAGGGCGGCGACCCGGGCACGGTGCCCAGCGCCGGCAGCGGCGACGCCAACAGCAACGGGAGCGGCAACGGCAGCGGCAGCGGGGAGCACGGCAGAGGGGAGAGCAGCGGGAGCGGCAAGGAGGCGGAGAAGTCGGCGTCAGCGGCCAAGAGCTGCTTTACCAAGGAGGAGTGCCACAAGAAGCGGCTGCTCTGCGGCAAGGGCTGCACCCTCTCCGCCCACGCCAAGTGCGCCGCCAAGTGCTCCAAGTCCTGCGTCCCCACCTGCTAGGCATGCAGCTCGCCACCACCATGCCACCGCGGCCGGCCACTGGCATCGCCGTGGACGGCGATCTTGATGATCATTAGGTTGTTTTGCTCAAGGGAATAAGCTAGGAGAAGGCGCGCTCGCTCGGTCGCTGCTGCATGCGTGTGTGCGCGCCTCTCGTCTTCGTGTCGTTACGTTGTTGTGTTTTGATTGGTGTTGCCGTTGTTTTTAGAACTATTATTCGTTATGTTTTCAGTCTGTGTTGTTGGTGCTGTTGCACGATAGGTCAGTAAGTTGTGCCGTTTTGTGGTGAGAAAATTTGGATGAAACTTAAATAAAATCGGAGTGTTAAAAAGTTGGTTCAATTGCATTTCTCTCATGAAAATTTGGATGAAACTTAAATAAAATCAGAGTGTTAAATGTTTGTTCAATTGCATTTTTCTCATTAGTCAGAAGTTCAGAAAGAGATGGGCAGTCTCAAGTGTCACAGAAATGAGCAGCGAGCACATGAATTTGATCTCACAAAAATACATCAGGTCTTTATCGGAAAACAATGCATCAGGTAGTCAGCATATATATTAGAGAATTCAAAGAGTAAATTGTTGTACGGTATTCATTGCAAACAGTAAAATACAACACAAACGATCACTGCATCGACATCGAGTGGCATCGTTCCACACTTCCGAGGACAGAGCGCAAAGAATCAAGAGTGCAAGTGTCAACTAAAAAAAAAAAGGTGTACAATTGCACATGGATCACACTCACTAGGCAATATTTCACTGAATCGACCAGGCATACAACTAAACTACCAAACCCAAGCCGATACACAGAAGCGAGAGAGGCTACAGCAATTACAAGCACCGCCAAACTAAAGGCCTTCTGACTTCGAGGTCGAGACCCAACAACACCTTAGAAGCCGGTAAACCAATCATGCGGGGAGCGGGGAACACTGCACCGCGCTCGGCGGCCGAGGACATTGTTTCGGTGGCTGGCTTCTCTTTCCAAATGGCAAGGACGCCAATCAATAAGGTTAGTGTTGTACAAAAGGGCATAAAACAGTAGCAACAAAACGTTACTACCAAGGGCGTGTCGTCGGAGCTTCACGGTAGTGCAAGGGCAAGCAGCGCTCCGTGGCGACGGGTTTCCAAATCCTGGTGACAAACCAGAGGGAAAGTGTCTCCCGTTTAATTCTGTGTTTGTATGAGGATGTGTGGTCAGTCAGTCTATGACATAACTTCCTGGAAGACAAGACTGAGCTCCTGTGCTGTGTTTCCAGCTTGCCCTTTTCTTCTGTTCATAGAAAAAGGAACCAGATATGAACATCATGAAGTGCAAATTCACGTAAGAGTTTAGTTCAGAATAATGTTGGTACAAAGCTCCATACCTTGTAAGAAAAGGCAGCTTATTTTTTACTTTCTCCAGTTCAATGAAGCATAGGTTGCACCTCTCCCGCCTAAGATGACAAAACAAGTAAAATAACATGGCACAATCTAGTAAGAATAGCATATTAGGAGAGGCAGTTGGCTGAAATAATACCTTTGCTCTGCTTGAAGATCTACACCAACAGAAGATGGACCAGCCGATACTGTCGAATGTATTACAGGTCCAAAAGTCCTGACAAGCTTCACCACCAGTTCCAGAGATACAGCTACATGCCTGCAGAGATTTATTGCAATGTAAAATAAATAACAAATGGATGGCAGGTACTTTGACATGGCACCTGAGAGTAACGCAAACACAATCGCAACGGTTCACAGAACGAGAAGAGATTACCTGTCAGTTTTACTCTCCAGAAGGTCAGCAAGGACAGGCAGGATAGTCGTACATAGATCTAGTGTGATGGCTTCGGTTTTCTCCATCAGAACACTTGCCATATCAGCAGATACCTGGAGTTAGCAGAAGCTTAAAATTATGAATAATAATCTGACGGTTATTCCATGCAGAAGAAGAAAAGGAGTTGCAGAGTACTGACAGCATGATCTGACATCTTCTCCATCGATGCGAAAACACCCCTGATGTCATTTCTTTGCCACATTTGATGAAGAATCTGCACAGTTAAAACAGTAAGACTTTGTTGGTGGTGGGCGAGATACAGCCCGTGAGCAATCTCAATTTTTTCTTAAACACGCACCAAAGTGTGTGTCATTTCGTATTAGAAAAGGAACGCCAAGAAGCGCCAAGACATACAAAGTCAGAATAAACGAAAAAGAAGAGCTAAGATAGCCAACCAAAACAACTAACCTACAAAAGGCAAAGCAAACAAAAAACCTAGGCTAAGCTAAGCTAAGCAATCAAACGTTAAAAGCCTATGTGTCCACAAGTGTGCTTTACTCTGCTGACTACTGAATAAGATAAGGGTTGAGAAGCATTAAGATTGTGGTAGACTGATTTCATTCTGAGAGAAATGAACTGTACTAAAATCCAGAATACCATGACATAAGACAACGCATATACTATTTACATATTTAACATGTTTCCACTCTATCAATAACATGGAGCATATATCTTAGTCAATTTAAATGTAACA